>LPNX010155875.1:0-17695 GCA_001517045.1 Pseudotsuga menziesii
TTTTCTTGGGTGAAACCATAAAGGAGAAAACCTCGCAACTTCCTCAGAGATAGAATGAGCATTAGTAGCAATAGTAAAACTTGAAAACATAAAGATGATCTTCGAAATCTGATCTCTCTCACTTGTGCCAACACTTCCTTTCTCACTCATGTGCCCCAGTTGAGTGAGTGTGTGTGTCAAATAGAGAGGCTCACTCTCTATTTATACTAATTTCTGAATTGAGAATTACTTTCCAAGGATGAAATCTCTAGGAGTTTCTAATAATCCTAGTGCCCCTCAACTGTGGGGACTCCCCCCTCCGATCAACAAGGAGGGTTAACCTCAACTCAATTGTGGGGACTATTTCCTCAACTTACAACAGAGGGTTAACCTCATTATCTTTATATGACTTTATTATATCAATGCCTCTCCCGATAGGAACAATGGGGTATAATGAAATACAATATATAAAATATACAAGTGAATACATTCCAAAGTTACAAATACATCAACACTTAATGGAATTTTTTTTCTGAACTGGGTTTGTCTGGGAATTTTTGTATGTGTAGGATGCCTCGAGTTGGATGGAGGGAGAGATATATAGAGGTACTTAGAGATGAGGTGGAGGGGTTTGGTGCAATACGGGATAAACTCACCCAGTGTGGGATGCTGAAGTTCTTCTAGATCCCTCTAATGTGTTTAGAAAGGTTAATATTGAAAATGCTAGTGAGCTTTTGGGATAGAGATGGAGAGTGCTTCATCATACAGGGTGAGCGACTGGAGATCACCCTCCAAGACATGTAATTTTTCACTAGCCTCCCACTGTTGGGTGTTATCGTCGATATCTTGCTGAAACTCCCAAGGGGGTGTTGATGGATGAATTATGTGCCCAACATTGCTATGCTATGACATATGTGCATGAGTCATACATATTGGTGTGTGACATTGAGAGTATAGAGACTCGTGAAGTGGTAGCGATGGTGTTGTTAATATTGGGATCGAAAGGTCCTCACAAGATCTTGGGTGACCAGTTACTGATGGTCAAGAGTGTGCAGAGGGGAACCCACTATGGGTGGGCCCAGATGTATCTAACAACATTTCAGCATGGGATGAACAAAGGTTAGATTGGTGGATGGGGATTTCTTCTTCCCATCCTTTTTTTGCTCATTCTTCTTTGAGCGATTACTGACACTATGACCGTATCTGATGGTGTGTGACAGAGGACCACACAAGCCTCGGATGAGGAGGTGGTGTAAGACGATGATCTAAGAGGGAGGTGACTTGGTAAGTCGTTTCTTCACCTGGGATATTTTTGCGTAGTTGCGAAATATTCCTATCCTTGTATAGGACTATCCATATGCTGGGATGGACAACTGGGGAGTTCCAGAGATGCCTTGACCTCCAGGACAAGTCTGGGGATCTGATGGTATGCATACATGAGTCTTTGTGGTTTCACTCATATTTATTTTACTAACATAGTGGTATCTATATCATACATGTGGTATATACTAATGACATGTTGTTTTCATATGCAGACGTGGGACCACACCCTCCAATGGGATACCAATGATGTAGGGGCAGGGTTGAGGGATTAGATCCACCTGCTCATGCACATAGGAGGAAAGAGAGTATTATGTTAGAATCATTGTGGATCAACATGGATAAACTATTGGAGGGGTTCACTGATGATGGGTGGTAGTACCTAGATGATGATCTAATCCTCGCATGCTACAGAGATCCTCCGGAGTGGATCTCTCTGATGAGGAGGATCACAGTGGCTGCTGAGTATGTCAAAGCAGCAGCATAGGGGGATGTGCCAATGGAGGAGGAGAGCTCAGATGAAGAGGAGGAAACTGAAGAGGACACAACGTTAGAGGAGGGGTCTTATCATTGGATTCATAATAGATGAGGACTAAATTCCCCTCATTAAATGTGTGTTGGTGGACATGGGAGTCATAATGGGAATTTTCCCGGGTATTAGCTTCTTTAATCATTTAAAGAGCAGCGTGGAGGTCCTCATCGATTTGTTCAAGAATAAGTAGGATTTTTTCCAATGGTGAAGTATCAGGTAGAAGCTTGACAACAAGGCAGAGTGATGGAATATGACATTCAATGGGAAGAAACAATTCCACATTGTGGACTAAATGAAATGGGGTAAAACCAGTGGCAATTTTAGTCGATGTCTGGTAGGAACAGAGGGTGGAAAAGAGAAAGTGGTGCCAGTTGGGCTTGTGTTTTTCCACCATTTATTGGAGCATGGTTTTGAGGATCTTGTTGACATATTCAACTTGGCCATTTCCTCGAGGCTAATAAGGAGAGGAATATTGGTGTTCAAATTTAAACATAGCGAAAAGCTTTGTCTAAATAGTGTCCTGAAAGTAATAATTGTGGTATGAGACTAGCTAGAGGGGGACATCAAATGGAGCAATAACATGGTTAAGAAAGAAGACTCTCGCATTGTTATCCTTACAATTGAAGGTTGGCATGGGTTCAGGCCACTTGGTGAAGTAATCAATGACCACAATGATGTATTTATGGTCACTGACCAAAGGAGGGCTAGAGGTCATGAATTCAATTTCCCACTTACAAAAGGGACCGACTGTGATGACAGGATGCAACGGCATGAGAGGTGTTCTTGCCTTTGGGAAAAAGGGTTGGAAATTGCAAAATTGTTTACCTACATGACTGTAATCGAAAAATATAGTGGGATAGAAATAACCAGCGTGGAGAATATTTTGAGTGGCATCCAAACCATAGAGGTGTCCACCATAAAATCTACTATGATTGTCATCCAGGACTTGTTTGGATTCATCATGGGTGAGGAAACAACGTAGTATTATGTCTACATGACGGTGGTACGAAACATCACCAATAAGGAGATATCGAGTAGCTTGGTTCCAGATGCAACAATGATCTTTACGACTTAAATGGGGCCTGAATTTATGTGTGCGCAAGTAAAGGAGGATTCCCCCATACCACAGTTCCTTTGTAGAGATGAGGAATAAGAATTCATTAGGGAGATTGATTGTGATAGGAGACAAGGTAGACGACGATGGGAATTCTTCCACCAAGGAATACAACACCAAATATTTGGTGATTTTGGGTGTGACAAATTCCAAGTCATACTCTTGGTGAACGACAATCCACTTGGAGGTACGACCTTGGACAAGGCGGTGACTCAAGAGATAATGCATGGGGTTGGAATTGACCACAACTCGATTTCATCTCATGAGAATGTATTGACATATATTCTACACCGAAAATATGAAGTCTAGGGCCATTTTCGCTTTGTCCAAGTAATGAAAGGAGATCTGGAAAGTTTATGAATCACATAATAGATCGCGTGCTCTTAAGAAGCATCATCTTCTTGGACTAAGAATCCAACAATGACATTTTCAGATGCCTATACATAGAGAATAAAATCCTTGGTGAAGTCCGGTGGAGACAACAATGGAGAAGAAGTCATAGCTTGTTTCAATCCATCGAAAGAAGCTTGTGCATGATCATCCCACACAAAAGGAATGTTGTTACGGAGTAAGAGTAAGAATCAATGGAATTTCATTGCATAATCTAGATGAAACCGATGAAGGAAATTAGCCTTTCCTTGAAGGCTCTGCAAGTGGTGCAGAGTACTTGAAGGGGAAAGATTTAGAATGGTTTGAACCATCAAAGGATCCATAATAATCCCTTTCTAGGAAAATATGAATCGTAATAAGCGACCAGCTGGGACATAGAACACATGGGGGTTCAGGTGGACTTTAGATTTGTGACATCACTGGAAGACTTATCATAAGTCATTTAAGTGTTGAGAGCACTTCTAGGATTGAGCCGTGAGGTTGTCTAAATAAACTAGGAAAATTTGAAGGAGATCGTCGAAGAAAAAGGTCATGGCTCACTAAAAAGTGGCTCCAACATTTTTAAGGTCAAACGACATGACATGATATGCAAAATTTCCCTAAGGGTAGTAAGAGATTTTTTGTACTAATATTATTTGCGGATCTGGATTTGGTTTTAACCATAAAAACCGTCCATGAAGGAAAAGACTTCATGACCGACAGATTCATATATGATTTGATCAATAAGTGGAGTGGGGAAGTTGTCTTTGGGAAAAGAAAAATTGGAATCATGAAATTCATTATAGACAAAAAAGGTCCCTTGTTTTTTATTAACGGGAATTGGATTGGAAACCCAAGTGGTATACATGATGGGGTGTATAAATCCTACTTTGCATAGTTTTTCGGTCTCAACTTTGAAGGTAGGGGCCTTTGATGCATGAATGGGTTTTTTATTTTGGTGAATGGGGGGGAATTGAGACATGTGTCAATGTGATAGATGGATCAAGACCTGGAATCTTGGTATAGGACCAAGCAAAAATATCATGAAATTACTGAAAAAGTGTTTTGTAGGTAGTGACTTCCTCAAGGGATCATGAAGCACTGAGTGTAATATCCTTGACTATCCCTAGTTTTGTTCTGATATTGAATTTAATGGTTGGTGAAATATTGGATATGTTACCTTCTTCAAAGGCTTTAGGTGTCGATATTGCATTTTTGAACCAATCGACCCTTCCATGAATGAAGTATTTCGCTTCACACAGAATTATTCTGATGATGAGGAAGGTTCATTAGGGATGAAAAAAGAGTGATGATGTAGATCATCCCAAGGATATTTATGGAGTCAAAATATCTTCAAGCATCTCTTCATCATTGTGAAATTATCGCCTATATAGATCATAGGGATATTCTGTGGTCGAGGATGGTGGAGGACGATTGGAAATAGAGATCATATAAATGGTGTTGTTGGTGTCCAAGGAAGAGGTCGAAGTGTGGATTTCCTTGAGAACAGTGATTGCAGACTCAGGGGAGTGCTTGCAAAGAGCCATGAGGAGAGACCGATAGTTGAGAAAGTTTGGGCAATGATGGGAATAATGACCGTATAGGCCATAAACTGGACACGAGTGGTTTGTTTGTAGTGATTTGTTCTTAATCACAAGGATGGTTGGTACATTAACAACGGGATCATTGTCCATCTCAAATATTGTGTACATGTGGGGGTGCAAAGGAACGAAAAATCAGGAAAATTTTGCATCGCATGGCCGAGACATCACATTAAGCGCACGTAGGAGGTGGACATGGTTTTGTCCGTACTTTTGGTGCCTTCCCTCAGTATTCGTGGGAGGAGGGGGGAGAAGTAGATGCAGAAATAGTCAGTTGTGTACCAGGAGGTGGGTGTGCCACCTTATCAATAGGTTGTATTGGTATCAACAATATTTGTGGTGTTGGTGATGCCGTGGGTGGATTAAGGAACCACACTAGAATTCCCAAAGTGCATTCCAGAAGGTTAAGCATAGCCATGAATATTTTACTCACAATTTCAGAGGGTGGAAAGAGAAAGAGAATCGTGTGTACTTGAAATGAACCCAAATAATTCCTTGGGGTCTGCAGTTTGGGTTTTGGATGAGATTGTGATGAGGTTAGAATGTTACTGAATGTGATAGTGAACAAATATGATATGTGAGTCGTTGAAGGAGGAGGTGGGACGGTTTTATAAATGCTAAATTAAAACATTAAATAGGTTAATATAGGACAATTTTAGTAATTAATGTAATTTAATTAAAAAGGTGACTTGAAAATTCACATCCCTTCCCCACTTAGGGTATAAATTACCTAGGGCACTTTTTATGTAAGCATCTTCTAGATTATCTTATATACATATTTCTACATTACATTCTTCTTCACCCACTTTTATCATTTCATTGGTATCAGAGCCTCTTGGCTCTTAGCACCATACCACCACCTTCCACTACAAGCATGAGCCACATCCACCTTCTCCCTCCACATGCACATTCCACTACCCACTTCCATTCATACCCATTTTCCCCATCTCTCTGCACCACGTGCATTCTCTTCCTTCTCTGTCTTTGCACCACTCCTATACACCCTTCTCCCTTTATCCATGCTCACCGCACCAGTCCTCACACTCCATAACTCCCACTCGCACACCATCTCTCTACGACCATCGTTCATCACCCAGGCGCAACCCCTTCCACTCCTATTTTTTCCTTCTCCCCTGCAACCACCACAAACCCACTTCCACGCTGTGATGCTTCACTTCCATGGTGCTCCTAATCCACGTCATCACATCTCACACTACTCCCACTACATATACCTACCATCTTCAATCCCCACGCTCGTGCCTTACCATCCACCACTCCTCCACTCTCCTATCATACCCATCCACACCATCGCTCCTCCCTCTCCTGGATTTGCCTACACCCTCTTACATTCACAATCACCACTGGCCATTCCCTCCATTTTCCCCATTACGGCAGATAAGTCTTCATTGACTTAATATATATATATATTACAATTTTTTATAATAATAATTATATAATTATCAAATATATATATTATAATAATATTACTATTATTCTAATTATTGTAGAAATTCAGGCCTGCAGTAGATTAATTTCACTCACAGCAATTAACAATTGATCATGCAAATTATCAACAATGGAGACTGAATATGGAGCTGTAACACAAAATTATATTAACTGAGTGTACAATAGCCAACCCTGTAATAACATAGGCTGCTGAATATATAGAATACATGAGCAAATCGAATGCATGAGGAAGCATCCAAATCTAGCATAAAGCAGGCTTACCCAAAATAGGCAAATCCCCCATAGGTGTAAAAAGATGATCCCAAATCTATCAAGGACCCCACGAATTAGCAAGGGCGCATGGGCAAGCTAAAGAGTGGTCAAATGGAAGCTCATACATGCTTTTTCATGGAGGAAAGAGTGTAGGAGGAAGAGGAAACAAAGCTGATTCACCTCACCTAGTCTTGCTTTCCTATGTGCCTTAAAACACTGAAAAAGCAGGGAATAAAGCAGAAAAAGCAGATGGGCGCCTAGGAGGCCAGGAATAAAGCAGATTTGATTCCTAAAGCTCTCAAGGGCGCTACATGAGTCAAATATGGCAAGTTTGACCTCTATGGATAGGCAATTAGCAACTTGCACATGGTGGGACTCATGTACTAGGCAAATAAGACAAAATAAATGTAATAATGTCTAAGTGGGTAAATACTATGGGTTGATTATTCTAACAATTATTAAAAAAAAATCATGGCTCACTCGCATCATACAACAAATAAAAACAAATCCACATTCAACACCGGGAATATTCCAACCATCACCACATCAATGGGTGACTTCAATGCCTGTCTCGCGAAACTCAATGAGAATATTAAAAATAAATATGAATACCTCCAAGCAAGGATCGGAAAAACCAGTGACGCTTTGACATCAAAATGGACACAAAAATCACCATGAATAGAGAATATCATCCTTACTCTGTAGGCAGACCAAAAGAAAAATAAGGAAGTTTTAAACGTCATCCTGGAAAGATTACAAATATCAAAATGATCCACAATTGAACTCGCCCAAAACACTTGAGAAGCCAAATCATCATAGAACTCTATTCAACATGTCATCCACAACCTCATCCACACAAGGAAACCAAATATGGCTAAAAGTCAAGTTACCCAAATATGATGGGGACGAACGATAGTGCATAGCGTGGGTTAACAAAGCCGAGGAATACCTAGACATTGACAACATCCATTATGACTGCGAGAAAATTAAATATTCCTCCATTCAACTAGAAGGAAACACTTACAACTGGTTCTTATGGTGGAAGAATACTACAAGAATCTGTTCTTACAACTGGGTTAGCTTCAGGAACGACCTACTCAAAATATTCTAGGGCATTGAAGAAAAATACTTCTTTGCCAAAATCACAAGGTTACAACAAAAAATAAGTGTCGATGAGTACACCTGTGAGTGGGAAGGGTTGTCAACTCGAGTTCATGAGTTAACCAATGACCAATGACTACAAGCCTACATGCATAGTCTAAAACATCACATTCGTGATGAACTAGAGTTACATAACATCTCTATCATGGAAGAAGCAGGACGTAAAGACAAGATTATTGAAAGAAAATTCAAGAAGTGCGTTCCTACAAATTTCGACAAAGACAAATCCAAAAGGAGGCCCCTCCAATCAGCATACACAGGAAATTCAAGATATACACCACCCCAACACAGGAAAGGAATGAAGCCCGGTTTAGAGGCCTAGAGAATAAAGGAAGGGAAATGTAAGTTTTGTGGATACAAAAGGGATCCTGAGAAAAGATGCTTACAAAATAATTTGTATTCCTGTGAAGCAGAAGAAGCAGAGTTTGAAGTCAAGGAACTAGTTGAAAACGATGTGATTACTCAACAAGAATACCAAACAAAAATCGAAGAAGCATCAAGAGTCGAAAGATGGTAGAAGAAATGGATCGCATTGCATAAATGTAACTAAGTCCAGAAGGAGGTTGTAATCTAGTTAGGTGTTGACAACCTCAATTTCAATCAACACGGTTTTTTCGGCCAACTCAATGGGGACATTTAGGAGAATGCCTTGTGGTTTAGAAATGCAGCCATCGAAAGAACAAAGGGTGGTGGTTTAGGTTTGAAGGGTTGAGGATCGGAGTTTATGCCAAACAAAGGTTGACATAACGCAAGTGGATGCACCCTCATCGATGAATGACCAAATTCAAAATAGTGATGGGAACCTAGAAGGCTACGAATGATGGCATCCGAGGTTCTCCTTGATCCAAGTCCAAAGTGATCAACCTGGAATTAGAGGGCTCGACGACACTTAAAGTGGATAACAAAGATTTTTTTTTGAAGAACAAGTTCTGAGGACTTCTAGAGCATACATGGTAGAGGGATACTAGGACAAGTCATCGACAATATTGTAATTAAGAGTAGCTCTAGCAGTGGGGTTATTCTCAACGCAACGTAAAGAGAATCGAGGGAATTTGGTAGTCCCTTCCTTCGGGGGTCTGAAAAAATTTAATGACATATCAAGAGCGGTGGAGGTAGATGTCATGGAAATATTAATAGTTTCCGTGGTGGAGCCGTATTTGTTTTGTCAAGTCTATAAGTTGACATCAACTGACAATGTCATAAGGTGGTGGAGACCAGGATCGATGGGTTGAATCAAAGAAGCGGTTATGGTACTTTGTGGTACCAAGGTTTGGGTTGCAATAATTCCTTTATTTAGTAATGGGTTTTATAGCACCATAGGTGGCAAAACTTGTTGTGTTTGGTTTGGTTGTTCCGAAGTGACAACATTGGTTTCATGTTGATTTTCAACTTGTAATAAGTGGCATACTCGATGTATCTTGGGGAACTAGTGTGTATAATGGCCATAAAAATCACAAATGGTACACGAATGGTTAGTTCGTAACTGATGGTTCTTCCAAGGTATAGGTGTATGCTAGGGGTTCTATGTAGGGGCATTAGCTCTATTTTTTATAGGAGGGTCAGGTTGTAGACCGCACCATGGAGGTTGGTTGTTTCCCCGGTTCCTACCTCTTTGTATTCTTACCTAACCTTGTTGTTTATTGGGGGTGGGATGATTAGGGAGGTTCTGCTGAGTGTAGAACCGTGCTTGAGGAACAAGAGGATTCAGGTTCGGAGCATTTGTAGGTTGAACAGGTGGTGGTTAGTATGAAGGAGTGGACAGAGGCACTGTAAATCCTACCATCTGACCATTACATGCAGGTTCCAAATAATTTGGTCCATGAACATGAGGAATGGGTGCAAGAGACACATAGTAAGGCATGGTTTCGTACTAAGCCATTGCGCATGAAAACTAAGGGGCGTAGCCATGTTGGGAAATGCTAGGAGTGTTACCTGAGTGAGCTGGAATCAAAGGAGCGGTCATGTACAAGTGGGGGTGTTGGGTGATAGAGCTAATGACTCCATCAGCAACATGGGATACGCCCAGCATATCGCATTGTGAGGAGCCAGCATGAGGAGCATAAGGTATGATGGAGTAAAGGTAACCCAATTGGGTATAGATAAGGTCAAACTACTATGCTTTGAGGATTTTTTTTTCCTCTATTTGTGGATGTTTGGATGCAACATCCTTGGTGATAGGAGGGAGTAAGGTTTTAAGGAACCAATCAAGGAAAATACTATCATCTAACTGTATGTTCCATAAACTACGACGTGACACCACTCATGGATGTGATATGTGATATGGGTAATAGTGTTATGTCTATAGGATAACATGATTTCCATGCCCTCATCATAATAGAAAGATAGCTGGAAGTACTAGAGGAACATCAAGGCTAAAGAGGGAAAATCAGGATAAGTAGCATGGGGCAACTCAATGTACCATTTGGCTACAACACTTGTGAGTGTGCATTGGAATACCTGCAATTAGATAAAATCATCCACTATGTTGTTGGAGGAACATCATAAGTGGAAATACATGATGTGGTTCTGAGGGTCTTCTCTCATCGTTCCCTCAAACTTAGGGATTTCTAAAGGAATTTTGGTAGGCATGGGAGGCGACAATGGGTTATGATGGATGGGGTAATTCGTCAACCATGCCAAATTAGAAAGTTTGAGACTAGCCATGAATGGTAGAATAGGACATGGATTGGATTTAAGAGGGCCAACAATGGTGTTGGGGCCTAAGGGCATTCAATTGTCGCATGCAAAGGGGGGTTGGTAGGGATGACTTCTGATAGTAGAATTAATCACTCGAATGGTGTGAATAGTGGGAATGGTGATAGATGGACCAATTCCTCCATGCATAAAAGTAGGTATGATGTGAACCATGGTGGATAGAGTGGGGCCACCACTAGTGGGTAGTGGACCAGCAATAGTGTGTGTGGTGGAAAGTGGCACACTAGGACCAGGACCTATAGGTCTGATAGAAGGAATCCTCGGTAGGACGGTTGGAGTGGTCAGAAGTCCACTATCAACAATACTTCTGGAAGGGGTTGGGAGGTGCACCAGATGTGGGACTAGATGGGAAAGTGAACAAGGTAGGTTCAATTCATAGGAATATGAATCGAAGTCAAATTTATTGTATGGATCTGAAGGTGGTGAACGATGATGAATATGGTTCCAATGATGACAATTCAAGGAACCGTACTGATGGGTATTCCCCCTAAGTCTCTAGGATTAGCATGGTGGATCAAAGGTGGTGTGGTGGTGTGTTATATGACCAGCATATATCCAAATCGTAGGCTATATCAAGCTCGAAGAGGGATCAAATATCCTGAGGTGCAAACCTCACCTCGAATAGCTCATTGCTTGCAATACCTAAGAAGAGGTTTGCACCTCAGGAGATTTCATCCCTCCCAGCACTTGATAGAGCCTAGGATTTGGATATAGGCTGGTTCCAGTCATGAGTGGTGAAACAAAACTGGAGTTTGATTAGCATTGAAAGGAACATGTTAAGTTGAAAATATAGATACATGTATGAAGTTATCATAATGTAAGTAATAAGTATTAAGGATTGAGTGAATTGCTAAATTGAAAAATAGAGACAATAATTTTGTAAGGATCAAATAAATGAAAATATGGTTCATCATGATCATTCTCAAACAAACCGAGCCATATTTCCAGAAAATCAAATTTGAATACAAATGTCAACACAATTGAAACAGGCATACCATTGAAATAGAATGCACCATTCTAAGCATACAGATGCACAACTTGGAATTGCCAGATTCAGAAGAGATATCCACCCTTCGAGGCATTCTTTCAATGGATTTTTCTAGGATTTTTTATACACCCCTAAAAAACAAAGGTAGCATAACAATGACAATACACCAATAGCACCACAATAATCCAATAGATACTGTAGCATAGAGAAGAATGAGAACTTTTCTTTGGAGTGTGAGACCCAGAACAGACCATCGTTTTTCTCTGAATTCCTAGACGCATATGGGATCCATTCCCATGGCCAGCCCATATATGACAAAATAGCGTGTTATATTGGTGAAACCCATGGAAAGTGAGCCTCTCGCTAGATCCAACTCTCTAAGGGAACCATGAAATAGAGTTGAAACCATGCTTCTCAAGTAGAGAAGTAAGCCCATCACTACCATTGGACCTATAATTCTTCCCAATGTTTCCACTTCCTCTGATACCTACAAGGATAAGGTGATAGAAAATCAAAATTTTTCTTTAAATTGTAAATTCTAAATTCCTCCAAAAAAGATAAGAAAGCATGTAAATCGAAATACAATATTCTTGGTCACCTCATGAAGTGTTGGTGAGTTCTTTAACTCATTGGAATTGTCATTAGATTCGTTATTTTTTCATTCTGAACAGTTCTCCCCTTGCTCAACATGTAGCAAATTCATTTATGATGAAATGTAGTAGCGTTCTTCAACGCCTAGTTGTGTTTCAGCATGGTGGTAGAGATTGAGATGTTCTACACCCTTTTTGCTTAATCCAAACATGGTTAGAAATTCAGTCATCCATCGACAAAGACTTGTATACAATTACTCTGTAGGTCTAATCCCCACACGAAGATGAATCTAATCACCTTCCTCTTCTTGGTTATAAAGAATATTACGTAAATGAAAAAATCAAACATATGGGACTTGGGGAATCTACAAAGGCCTCCATATCATTATCAAATTCGAATGGGCACTCCCAATATTATGTTGAATGAACGCTCTTAAAATTATGTGAAAGAGTAAGAGTATTTAGACTTGGTAATTGAAAATTCCAACTATGAATAGAAACTTCATTTTTGTGAATGAAAAAGTTGAATGGACAATTAAAATTAAATTTAAAAAAAAAGAATATATACACCTGACCTTCTAAGGATTTGGAAAAAAGATTATTTAAAAACATATTTACTATTTAAATTATCAAAACATTATAAATATTAAAATATTAAACTTTTTAAAGGAGTAATCTATCTACCCGACGATTTGCACTGGGGTCCACCTGACGCCCTCGAGTAGACAACTTAATCCATTACCTCTCAGGGAGACTTGACATATTTACACTTTCATACAATTAAAAAATTCTCTACATATTAAATTGCTTGTACAATTGCAAATACTCAAATGAAGCAAAGATTAATTTGTCACTTGAGAAAATAATACGCAGACATGAAATGATAAGAAACTACTTTGTAGTTCATAAGAAACACCTCTCATTAGTTCTGGTACGGTAGTTTGAATATTAAGAATATCGGATAATTCAAATGCATTATTGTTTAGCTCAGATTCACAATTTACTTATGCCATCATTTTGATGGCATAAGTAAATCGTGAATCTGAGCTAAACAATAATGCATTTGAATTATCTGAGATTCCTAATATTCAAACTACCATGCCAGAACTTATGAGAGGTGTTTCTTATGAACTACAAAGTAGTTTCTTATCATTTCATGTCTATGTATTCTTTTTTGGAGTGACGAATTAATCTCCTTGCTTCATTTGAGTATTTGCGAATGCAGAGAAATTTCCAATTCTATGAAAGTGTAAATATGGGTAAGTCTTTGGTAACGGAGTAAGCCATCCATTCGACGATGTCAAGTAGGCCCCTATGAAAATTGTCAAGTAGATAGCTTACTCCCTTTTTAAAACATTATAATATTATACTATCCATCTATGAAATCCACACTAAAATTTATGCATCCATGAAATCTACACTAAAATCAATGCGTCCAAGGAATAAGAGCAACACTGAAAATTATGAAATGATAAAACACCAAACACTGAAATCTATGCAAGTATAAAACACTATACACTGATATCTATGCAAGTATAAAATTCAATATATTTTCTAAAAAAATAGGTGACCTAAGGGGATTGAACTTTGGACCTCACACCCATTATCCCAACACCCTTACCATTATACCACAAGTAGTTCTTATTATACATAGTAAATAAGTTATATAACTTGAATAATATGTTTATTTATATAAATATAAATTTTAAATTATATTTTAATTTTAATTTAAATATGTCAAAATTAAAACATTAAAAAATTTAATTATAGTTTAATATTAAATTATATTTTAACGTAGGCCTTCAAATGATTGAATGTAAACTATTTTCTGATTTTGAATCTATTTTATTATAACATTTTCATATTTAGATAAACTTAATTCTTATATTAATGATTTACCATGAATTGTAAATAATGAAAAATGAATTCACTATAATTTTGTGTAAATATTCATTTGCAGAAACCATTTTTAACTAACAAACTTCTTATGATTGATAATTTCAAAAATTTCAAATCAATATCATATGTTATAATTTTTTAATCTTTTGGTAGAAGATAGATGTAATTTAAAATTAATATTTTAATTTCGATCACTTTCACCTTGCTAATTTTGAGTTCTCTATCAAAAACACCTTACTCCAACTTCCTTTCTAATATTCTAAACATTAAAATTGAATATATATATATATATATATATATTAGTAAACTTGAAATTTTAACAGGGTGAAGTTACGAGGAAAGAAGCAAAGTAGGAAGAAAGAAGTCCCACAAGAAACACATGAAAGAAAATGCTAAAAATTGATGTAGAAAATGTGTAAATATAATTAAGGCGGGCCTTCAAATGATTGAATGTAAATTATATTCTGATTTTGAAGCTATTTTATTATAAAAATTTCATATTTAAATAAGATTAATTCTTATAATAATGATTTACCATGAATTCTAAATCATGAAAAAGACATTCACTATAATTTTGTGCAAATATTCATTTGCAGAAACCATTTTTCACTAACAAACTTCGTATGATTGATAATTTCAAACATTTTAAATCAATATCAGATGTTGTATTTTTTTATATCTTTTGGTAGAAGATATACATAATTTAAAATTAACATTTTAATTTTGATCACTTCCACCTTGGTAATTTAGAGTTCTCTCTCAAAAACAAGTTAATGCATCTTCCTTTTTAACATTCTAACATTAAAATTGAAAAAAAAACAAAATATATTTTGATTAGTAAAATTGAAATTTTAACACGGTGAAGTTGCAATGAAAGAAGCAAAGTAGGAAGAAAGAAGCCCAGCAAGAAACACATAAAAGAAAATGCTAAAAATTGATGTAGAAAATCTGTAAATATAATTAATGCAGGCCTTCAAATGATTGAATGTAAATTATTTTCTGATTTGAAGCTATTTTATTATAAAATTTCATATTCAAATAAGCTTAATTCTTATAATAATGATTTACCATGAATTGTAAATAATGAAAAAGGAATTCACTATAATTTTGTGCAAATATTCATTTGTAGAAACCATCTTTCACTAACAAAATTCCTATGATTAATAATTTCAAAAAATTTAAATCAATATGAGAATTATTATTTTAATTTCGATCAGTTCCACCTCGCTAATTTCAAGTTCTCTCTCAAAAACAAGTTGCTCAATCTTCCCTTTTAACATTATATCATTAAAACTGGAAATATATATATATATATATATATATATTATTTATTTATTTTTTTTTTTTGAAATTCGTAAAATTGAAATTTTAACTGGGTGAAGTTACGAGGAAAGAAGCAAAGTACAAATATTTTGGATGAATTCATATTGACAAACGTTACAATATCTCCCTCATGAAAAAATGTTACAACATCTCCCTCATACTCGACAATATTATTTTTGGCCGACTTAATATCAACAAACATTACAACATCTCCCTCATACTCGGTAATATTATTTTAGGTCGACTTAATATTGACAAACGTTACAACATAATGTTACAAGATCTCCCTCATGAACAAAAATTACAACATCTCCCTCATACTCAGAAATATTATTTTTAGCCGACTTAATATTAAAAAAATATTACAATATAACGTTACAAGATCTCCCTCATACTAGGTTGTAGAGTGCCTCTCGGCGCAATGAATGAAGGCTTAATGGTGTCAAAGACAAGCTCAAAAGTCCAACTACAACTGAGTGTGCAGAAGGAGAGCTAATAAATGGTGGCTCATGGGCCAAAAATAAATCTCTAAAAATAAACTATAACAATTTGTCACAATAAGAGAGTCTACAACAAAAAATCCAAAAAGCCAACAAGCAGCACTACCTATGAAGAAAATGACGCACTAACTTGTGGGGTATAAGTGCAAGAAAGCTCCTAGCTACAAGATCGAATACCAGAATCACAAATCATATCCTCTACTCGGTGGTGAAATCCACAGTCAAACAATGATAAATGGAAGAACCAAAGGCTAAGAGAATCCCACTATCGAGAGGGACCTCGGGTAAAAGAGCCATAAGAGACAAGAAACTAAGCTACCTTGTTCATGACACGTTTGGGATGGTAAGTTTCATGACACTTCATCCCTTTGGTCCTCGACACCCGATATGGTATTTGAAATGCACCAGGAGGACTATGAAGGGTTAGAATTCGGTATAGAATGGAGTGTAGTATTCCACCCTGACTTCTAGAACCCCTTCGTTGCGACTTACCATCAAAAAGCGGGAGGCCCCCGATAAACTGGTTGTGGCAGTGTCAACAAATACTATAGGATTTTGGTTCCCTAGAAGACAACAACTATGTATCAAATGTAAGTGACAAAGGGGTGTTATTTGGATGTTTATTCCTAGTGTCCTAACTAAACTATAATATTTTTTTAGTCCTCAAATGAGGTTACAATGTTGGTTGAGTTAAGTTAAATTTTAGGCTCAGCTTGGGATCATGAACCAAGCGTTTATTTTAAGGTGTGAGATGTGTTCACAAGTGAAGTGTAATTTCTAAACCCCAACGCTCTCATGGCAGAGACACATATGCTTAAAATAAATAACATTAATGAAAGTAAATATTTTTCAACACCTAACAACTAATTCTTCCAGATAGCAAAACATAGTGACAAGTAAATGAGCACATAAGGAATGAGTAGAAAATAGACAAGGGGTCTAGAAAGGGTCTCAAAACACCTCAAAGAGATAGAAAAATTGTAGGTTGCACCTGTCAGCAGAATAGGTGTAGTATTGGTCACACAGGACTATAAAACAGTTGCAACCAAGATGGAAAATCAACAGAGAAATGCAAGTCCCACTTAAGAGGGGTTTCCGCGCAACTAGTAATTTGGGTCACAAAACAGACCAGGGTCATTCATGAAGCTTAGACAAGCATGATCTAGAGTTTAGGTACAAGTCGCACTTATCGGGGAAAAGGGAGTGACATAGGTCGTGCTTATCGAGAATAAAGGTGTGACTTGGGTCACAATATATTTTTGTCAGATAGGTGTGATCCAGCCGTAACTGAAGGTTTTTTAATGACAAATCGTTGGTTAGGTATTAGGGGGCAGGAACTATGATAGGAGTAGTTTATATATTCTACAAGGGGCTCAGATATGTGATGATTGAGGGTACTCAAGAAAAAAACCAACAAAAACTCCTACAAAAATAGAGCTCCAAGGGGATCGAGCCAGTGGAGTCGCCAAAACTCTAGTGGGGATCTCTCCCCTACTATGTGAAAAAACACCTACCTTAGATCAACTATATATAAGGGTATAGTTCATGGTGCAAGGGATTTTCTTGACCTTGACTTATAAATAAGAAATAACAAAATATTTTTTAATATTTTATTATTTTTACTCTAATTAATAATGCAAAAGGACAAGCATATCTTTAAATTGGGCCACTGCATCCTTTTGAGGAAATGTTCCATAGGCTCCCACAATCCTCGTATTTTTTTTTATCTCCAAGAAGGGTTGTCACCTGGTAAGGGATCAAGGGTTACACGGAGTGAATTCAATGTCCTACATGGGATGGTGTGGAGAAAGGTGTGGGAAGTGAAAAGGTTTCTGGAATTAAAGAAATTAAGGAATATCATGTATGTTTTTGGGGAGATGTTCAG
>LPNX010155879.1:0-71603 GCA_001517045.1 Pseudotsuga menziesii
TAGTCGTCTGTGAGTCATTTGAGTCTGTATGTAATCATTCACAGAGAGTGAGAGCAGAGAGGGAAGGGATATTGAGAGAAAGGTAATATAGAGATAAGACCAGGGACCTAGAAGAGGCCTTGCGCTGCATTTGTAGAGCAAAAGACTGTGCTAACTTCCCTCAAGATATATATAGAAGCACAGTTTGGTGGACGTAGCTCCCATCCCGGGGGTGAACCACGTTAAATCTGCGTGTTGTGTGTTGAATGGATGTGATTGTATTTGCTTATTGTTACTGGTTATTATGCATGCAATGATAGTGGCAGTAGATGAATGTATGTATTGTTTCATTCATAATATTGCAAGAGGATAAGGATAAGTCGAAGTATTGCAGTAGGTTGTTTAAGGACTCTTTTACGTCTGTCACTAATTACCAGTTACTCACAATAGACTTCTGGGAAGTAGAGTTTCGCACATCGGCACAATCAACGTTAAGAGCGCAAATTCGTAGTGGTAAGATATCGCAGAGAGGCGATATCGCATCGGCAGAGGAGCTGCGATGCGAGATACTGCGAGCTGAGGGCTTAGCGTTGAGGAGAGGATGGGTGCTCCGCGGTGCGCAGAGATGCGGGAAGGATTGGAATGCTGTGAGTAAGTGGAAGTTGTGCGACGTGAGAGGAAATCGTGCGACCTGCACAGGGTTAAGCATCGCACAGGTAGAAGTGCTGCGAGTAAATGGGAACGTGTGACGCGCCGAGCTAGTTGATCTAGTAGCGCGCAGGAGTAAGAGTAAATAAGTAGGATGCGCAGAACCTGGTCCAAGACACTTGAGTCTTGGCCAACCCATGAGATTCACTTCGGGTGAGACTTCAGATCGCTTCGCGGTCTGTTGCCGAAAGGGCCAGTGAGTTTTGGGTGTTGTTGATTAATTATAGTAAACCCGGGTCTGCCCATGCAATCAACAATTGATAAGAGTGTTCAGTTTGAAGAAGAGCCTATGCTAGCAACAGAAATTGGAGATTCCTTCTCACCTCCTCCACCTTTGGTTGTAAGTGAAGGAACTAGTGAAATTTATTATTCTAATATGTCTAATAATGATGATTTAATTTCATATCCAAACATCCCCACAAGGCCAAAGTGGGAATCAAATACCAGCCAAGCATCTGGGGAACTAGCTAGGAATCCCAGTGATTCTAGGAGGACAATATCTCAATTCGAGAGTGCCCTTTCTGTCAAGGACCCTTTCTTTGCTGAGAAGTGTTTTCTAATGATTGAATCTAACCCACAAACATATGAATAATCATGTGAAGACTCATGATGTAAAAAAAATGATGAAGGAGGAATTTCATTCGCTCCAAAAGAATGACACATAGGAACTAGTCATTCTCCCCTTAGGGAGAAAGCTAGTCAAGTGTAAGTGGGTTTTAAAAACTAAATTTGTTGATGATGGTTCTCCTTTGAATTATAATGCAAGTTTAGTGGCCAAGTGCTTCTCCCAATTCCAAGGCATTGACTACAATGATACCTTTGCACCCGTTACAAAGATGGACTCCATAAGACTAGTTTTCGTCATTGCAGCTTCCAAGCAATGTGAGGTACATCACAAGGATATGAAGAGTGCCTTTATACATGATGATATGAAAGAATAAATATATATGAAGCAGCCAAAAGGTTTTCTGACTAATCCATCTCTTGTTTGCAGGTTGAAGAAATCAATGTATTGGCTAAAATAAGCTCCTAGATCTTGGTATGCCAAGATTGATGGCTTTTTTTCATCATTGAACTATTGTAGATGCAAGTATGATCCAAATGTCTATTTGAAGTTGATTAATGGTTATTTAATAATTATTTCATTATATGTAAATGATATTCTGATGATAGGAAGTTCCAAGAAAAAATTGCCTCCTTGAAGGATGCAATGAACCATGCCTTCTCTATGACTGATTTAAGATTGTTAACCCAATTTTTGGGGCTTGACTTTTCTCAATCAGTTATTGGAATCAAGGAAAATTAGTCCAAGTATGCTTCAGATCTCCTGAAGAAGTTCATAATGAAGGATTTCAAGCCAAACAAGACTCCTTTCCTTTCAAGAGTTAAGCTTGAAGAAGCGCAGTCAACTCCATTGGAAAACAATACCATGTATAGGAAATTTGTTGGTTGTCTTCTTTATTTGACTCATAATCAACCTGATATATATTGTGAAGTGAGTGTGCCTTCCAGATACATGGATAAACCTCATGACATCCATTGGGGGGTAGCAAAAATAATCCTAAACTTTGTACATGGAACAAAAACTCACGTCATTCATTATGTTGCACAATCTAGCCTAGAGTTAGTTGGTTTTACCGACTCTGATTGGGAAGGTGATAACACTAATAGAAAATAAACTTTTGGATATGTGTTTATTATTTTTTATGGACCAATCAACTGGTCAATCAAGAAGCAAAGTGCAATTTCACTTTCATCCACAGAGGCATAATACATAGGAGTTGTGAATGCAACTACTCAATGCTTGTGCTTGCAAGGAAAACTTGGAGAGTTTGGGATTGAGTCAGAGAATTCTATAGTCACCTATTATGACAACCAAAGTACCATTCAAATCTCAAGTGATCCAGTACTGAGGCAGCAAACCAATCACATCAAGATCCATATGCACTACATCAGAGTACTTGTGCATAATGGGGTCATTGCTTTGCTCTATTGCGCATCATTTGAGCAAGTTGCAAACATCTTCACCAAGGTATTTTCTGAGAATAATTTCAACAATCCCATATCACTTATGGGGATAGCTGATCATGTGGTGAAGACCGATTGAAGACAACATTTCTTACAATTTTGTTCATGTCCATGTTGAAGGGAGGATTTGTTGGAGTCATTTACCCAACATGCACACGTATTTGGTAAATTTTGGCCTATTTACCCACCATCCTAAGTTTAATTAACTAAATTGGCATCAGATGAGCACACTATGACATCATCATGAGCACATCCATGCCCTCCTTCAGTCAAGGAGGCCAACTAAACCTTCTCCTTCATTCAAGGAGGCTAACTAGGCTTCCTCCTTCAAACAGGGAGCATTTCTGGGGTGATCTGAGTGTCATAAATGCACCTAATTGCTAACTAATTGTTACAATCAGTTAATATGAGTTGTGAAGGTGTATCCATTCATTATTTGATTATTTTTTGTCATTATTTATGAATTGGAGCTAACACTGGCGCCTACAACCACTTCTAATGACAAGTGTCACTTTAGTTAACTCCATCGGAGCTACTTGTAGTTATGGATGTGCTACCTCCTTCAGTTGGAAATGCAGTTACATGTGATGAGTCACTTTCATTTAGACTCAGTTATCTATTGCACTCCGATTCAGTTAGGACTTAGTGTGAGAGTTAGTTATTGATTAGTTCTGTGGTTAACTATGTGTGTCGATTATGGCTGACATTCAGTTAAGCTACACCCATTCATTCAATTCGAATGACCTCCTTGGGAATTTGAATTGTCTTGGAATTCATGCACTCTACATGACCATTGTATTGTACTATCATTATTTTATTGATTATACAGAGCTGCAACATTCTATTGCAACACCATTATGCCATTTTCATGCTTAATTGTCTGAAATCTCTTATGAGACTGTGTTTTAGTCCCTAGATTACTATGACAGATTAATATGGTATCAGAGCTCATGGCGGGATGAAGCTCATTGTCTTCAAAAACATGGTTTTTGATGGATCTTGCATGAAAAATTGAGCAAAAGCTCAAATTCCAGTACTACACAAGAAGCAGAAGGTTTACCACTTAATACCCCAAGTTAAGGAATTGTTGATCAAGCTTGCTTGGTCAATTATGTTGGGTGTGATGAAAACCTGAAATGTGCAGGCTGTTCGACCTTACGATGATTTTATTGTTTTGATTTGCAGGTTTTACAGGCTCATTGCATTCACTACAACACTTTGATATGGCTTCTTCCGTAGATATTTTGACTTTGTTCAATTTCCATCAATGGAAAGGAGACATGGAGATCCAACTACATGCCAGAGGACTCTACCAGGTCACTATGGACACAGAAGAAGAGCCTACTCATGTTATAGACAAGGCTAGATTTTTGAATAAGAAAGATGAAGCATTCGGTTTCTTGTGTCTCTCTATCTCCAAGGATATTCTATTCCACCTCTCGGGATTGAATATTTCGAAAGAGATTTGGGACTAACTTGTCTCCCTGTATGGAAAATAGGATAACTTGAGGGTTTATCAGCTTAAAAATGAGTTGATGTCTCTTCAACCTAGCAATTTTGAGACCCTTAATGATTTTTTCACAAAATTCAAGCATATAGTCCTTCTACTAAAGTACTATGAGGTGAAGAAGGAGGATGATAATCCCATCCTTGCCATTCTCTCAAAACTTGGAGCTGACTATTTAGTGTTTATTTCTACATTCTGTGCGGGGAAGCTCACAACCCTTGGATGGAATATTCCTTCACTCAATGCCTTCATTGAGTCCCTAACAAGTGAGCATGACAAGCTTGTATAGATGGGGATCATCAGATCATCTCGTGATCAATCCCTCTTTGCTTCGGGACCCAAGGATTCGAAGGGAAAAGGAAAGTAGCAGAAGAACCCAAAAACCAAATTCGAAGCTCCTAGGCCTAAAATTCAAAACCAACAGCAAGAAGAGTCTTCTGGCTCGAAGAAGAACAAAAACAAAGGCCACCATGGGAAGGAAAAAGTCAAGTGTTCATACTGCGAGAAGGGATTCCACCTCAAACATGCCTACATGAAAAAGAAGCTTGATGAAGCTACTTCTCTCCTTGAGAGAAATAACATAAATATTCCAGAAATATTTTGGAGGAAACAAAATCAAGATTGGGAATACCATCATGAAAGAGGTCATGCCCTCATGGAAAGCACTTCAAAGTCCATGGCTCTACTCATAGATTTTGGAGCTTCAAACCACATGATGGCTAGCAAAGACTGTTTCTCTTCTCTTCAACACCAGCAAGAGCATTCCCATCCACATGGGAGATGACTCTACCATCATCTCAAAATGACAAGGTACAATAAATCTTGAGCATGGTTATTTTTCCAATGTTATGTATATACCATATCTTGCATCAAACCTCCTGAGTGTCTATCAAATGACCCATACTGGAGTGCCGAAGAGAGTATCCTTCAACCCAAATGATGTATAAATTACTGAAATTGCATCCAGGAAACTTGTGGCGAAAGGCTCTGTAAATCATCATGAAAAATCCTATGAGTTTTCCCATTTTGTGGAGGATGCAAAGCCCACAACTATGTTGAATAATGGAAATGAGGTTAGTAGGCTCTGGAATGAGAGTTTTGGCAACCTAAAATTCAAGTAATTTCAGCAATTATAGAAAAATTCCATAATTGAAGGCCTCCCAGCCATAAAATCTACCACTGGAATTTGCAAAGGATGTATTTTGGGCAAGCATCCTGAGCATAAGTTTGATTGGGGGAAGGCAAGCCGAGCATTAGAAATTTTGGGACTGATTCATTCTAATATTAGCGGACCAATTGCCACCATATCCTTGAATGGATATTGGTATTTTGTCACTTTTATAGATGATTTTTCTAGATATACATGGGCCTTCTTCATCAAGAAAAAGTCAAAAGTCTTAGAAAAATTCATTGAATTAAAAGCACTAATTGAGAATGCATATGGGAAAAAGATCAAAACCTTGAGATTTGATAATGGAGGGGAATATATAAGTAATGAGTTTCTGCATATATGTTCCAAAAGTGGTATTCAGATCCAACATTCAGTCCGCTACACTCCCCAGCAAAACGGTGTAGCGAAGAGAAAGAATCGGTCTCTCAAGGAGATGACCACTTGCATGCTGGAAGCCAAGAAGTTGGCTGAAAATTTATGGGCTGAGGCCATGAATGATTCTATATACATTCAAAACAGAGTGCCTCACTCATCCATGAAAGGGAAGACCCATTTTTAATCCTACTTTGGACATAAGCCGGATGTGTCGAATATCAGGGTGTTTGGGTCCACTGCATGGGCCCGAATTTCACATGATAAGAGGAAAGCTTTGCAACCACAAAGTGTTGAATGTTTGTTTATTGGATATCATGTTGAATCTAAAGGTTTCAAGCTGTTGGATATCAGAATAAATAAAATCATCATTGAAATAAGTGTCTGGTTCGATGAGCCTCTTCAAGAGGTAGAACTAGTGAAGGAGAAAATTGTTGAATTTCCTTCCTATTCTACTGAATATTTGGACGATGAAATTGGGGGTGATGACCCTGATTTGGAACCTCTAATATCTGATATCAGTGAACATAAAGCATCAAGTTCAATTTCAGAACATGAAGTGCAAATACATCTCCCAACTTGGGCTAGGCAAACACTTTCTTCTGCCGGTGACAACATTGGAAATCCCGATGATCCAAGAAGAACCCGGTCCGATTTCCAAAGAGCAGGTATTGTGCTCTCTTGTCATGACTCTTTTCTGTCCAATACTTGTTATTTAATGATAATTTCAGATCCCAAGTCTTACTACCATGCTCAGAAAGATCCAAGATGGCAATCTGCCATGGATGAAGAGATGAATTCTCTTCAAAAGAATGCTACTTGGGAGCTAGTTTCTCTTCCTTCGGGGAGGAAATTAGTTCAATGCAAGTGGGTGTTTTGGAAAAAGTTGCTGCTGATGGAAGCACATGAAAATATAAGGCAAGGCTGGTAGCAAAAGGGTTCTGCCAGGTCCAAGGTGTGGACTATCATGAGACCTTTGCACTAGTTGCAAAAATGGACTCCATCCGCCTAGTTTTGGCAATTGTGGCATCCAAGCACTGGGAAGTGCATCATATGGATGTTAAGTATACCTTTATACATGGAGATATTCATAAGGAGATATACATGAAGCAGTCTGAGGGATATATTTCAGATTCATCTTTGGTTTGCAAATTAAAGAAGTCATTATACGGGTTAAAATAGGCCCCAAGAGAGTGGTATTCCAAGATGGATGCCTTCCTTCTCTCGCAAAACTTCCAAAGATGTAAATCAGATCCGAATGTGTATCTACAGAAGTATGATGGTAATTTTCTTATCATTTTTTTATATGTTGATTATATTTTGATTACTGGTAGCACTATTGCTTCCATTTCAGTCATAAAAACTGCCCTCCATGATGCATTTGAGATGAGTGATTTGGGGCTCTTGAAGCAATTTATGGGGATTGAAATTGCACAAAATTCTGATGGGATAATGGTCACCCAGTATCAATACATATCAGACCTATTGTTTAAATTTAACATTTCTGAATGTAAGGCTGCTCCATTCCCTTTCCTTTCATGGATCAACCTTGAAGAAGGAAAAAGCACTCCATCCATGGATTGCACAATCTACCGCCAACTGATTGATAGCTTGATTTACTTGACACATTCTCAGCTTGATATCTGTTATGCCATGAATGCTATATCAAGATACATGCAGTAGCCTCATGATATTCATTGGAAGGCATCTAAGAGGATCCTCCAGTATATTCAGGGCACCAAGACCTACGACATTCACTATGCTACAAACTCTGAGCTAGAGTTGGTTGGTTACAAAGATTCAGATTGGGTGGGAGATTCTATTGATCGAAATTATACTTCTAGATATGTATTCATGTTTGGTGGTGTCCTATTTTCTGTTCTAGAAAAAAGCAGGCCACCATTGCATTGTTTTCAGCAGAGGCCGAGTACCGAGGAGAGGTGAATGCTTGCATCCAAGCTGTTTGGTTGCAAGGAATTCTTTCAGAGTTTGATTTTGGTAGTACTTTGTCCACTGTCCTCCTTTGTGACAATAAAAGTGCTATTAATATCTCCATGGATCCAGTTACCAGGCAGAGGACCAAGCATGTAGAGACACACATGCACTATATCAGGGAATTGGTGCATGACAGGACCATCATTCTGCAATACTGCCCCACTGATGAGCAGATTGCAGACATCTTCACCAAGAGCTTTTCAGAGAAGGAGTTCACTTACCTCTGTTCATTTTTGGGGGTGAGTTCATCAGGGTGATCATATTACTTTTCCAGTGTTCAGCTTGAGGGGGGGGGGGGGTTCCCCCTTTCCTCACTTAGATTTATTTTTGAGCATTGTTTGAGTTACATTATTGTACATGATGACCTATGGCCTTTGTTACTGGTACCCTATCATTTCATGCATTTTATTTTGACTCCTTATGAGTATAGCTTAAGGGGGGGTGTTGGAGTCATTTACCCTTTATGCACACTTATTTGGTCAATTTTGGCCTATTTATCCACTATCCTAAGTTTAATTGACTTACATGGCATCATATGAGCACACTATGATATTAGCATGAGCACACCCACACCATCCTTTAGTCAAGGAGGCCAACTAAGCATTCTCCTTCATTCGGGGAGGCTAATTGGGCTTCCTCCTTCGAACAGGGAGCGTTTCTGGGGTGATCTTAGTGTCATAAATGCACCTAATTGCTAACTGATTGTTACAATCAGTTAATCCGGGTTGTGAAGGTACCTCCATTCATTATTTGATTTTTTTGGTCATTATTTATGAACTGGAGCTAACAATGGCGCTTACAACCATTTTTGATGACATGTGTCACTTCATTTAACTCCATCGGAGCTACTTGGAGTTATGGATGCGCTACCTTTTTCAGTTGGACATGCAGTTACATGTGATGAGTCACTTTCAATTAGACTCAGTCATCTATTGCACTCCGATTCATTTAGGACTTAGTGTGAGAGTCAGTTATTGATTAGTTCTATGGTTAACTATGTGTGCCAATTGTGGCTGACATTCAACTAAGCTACACCCATTCATTCAATTTGAATAACCTCCTTGGGGATTCGAATTATCTTGGCATTCATGCACTCTGCATGACCATTGTATTGTATTATCATTATTTTATTGATTATACAGAGCTGCAACATTCTATTCCAACACCATTATTCCATTTTCATACTTAATTGTCTGAAATCTCTTATGAGACTGTGTTTTAGTCCCTAGATTACTGTGACAGATTAATAGGATTTTCCCCTTGTGGTTTTGACTCTTTCCTTGTTTGTATGGACAAGTAGTATGTAAAGGGTGACTAAGCCTTGTTTCTAGGCCATATATATATATTTTTATTTTCTAGACATTGTACATAAATTCAGGCTTAAGAGGGGGCGTTGGAGTAATCAAAACCCATCCCAATACTTAGGATAAAATAATTAATCATTTTTATTAATTTCCTAGGTCATAGACTAACGAGTTTGTACCCAATTCCATTTTTGAGGTGAAACTTGCCAAAACTGCCTCCTGAAGTGCTTTAGAAAAAATTTGGACAAGATTCTGACAACTCTAGAGTCTTCCCAAATTGGCAAGTGCGCAGTTCTGCTTCTTCCAGAGTTTCCATCTTTTCTACAGTTTTAAGGTAAAAGATAAAGCTAGTTTTAAGGTAGACTGCCTTGTTTTTTACACCGACTCACCTCCCTTATTTTCCTCATATAAAAGCATGATAAAGTCTACTTTCCTTCACTTATGAGCTGTACCTACTCATTCAACAAATTCGTGAGCATCTTCACTGGTTTGGAAAGTGCTTTATACACCTACGGGGGATTTTGACTAGTTTAGTAATACTGCTTTTGTATTGATTCGAATAGAATCCTAATTATTTCGAATCCTTGGAGTATCTACATCATGATAAGCCTTTATCTATTTAATGATGGCTGATGTAAATTAATATCAACAACAATTTATGTTATTCAACATATTCAGTCTCTTTTTGAGTGTTTTGTGCATAGTTTTTAAGCAAATTTGTGAGTTCAATTGATCTAAGATTGGGCTTAATTTCCACAAAACACACTCATCCGAAAGGGTTAATTCAGCCATTACCCATACCTGAGTAGAAATGGGAAAGCATATATATGGATTTCATTACAGGTTTTCCCAAGGTACAAGGATGAGATTGCTTATACGTGGTAGTAGATAGGATGACAACATTTTCTCATTTCTTTGCCACTACTTTTGATTATTCTACATCACAGGTAGTAGATTTGTTTTTTTGAGAGGTTTTTGGGTTACATGGACTTCCTAAGACTATTTTAAGTGAACGAGATAACAAGTTCACTAGTTCCTTCTCGCAGGAGATTTTCAAATTGGTGGGGACATAATTAGCTACTAGCATAAGTTATCATCCTTAGAGTGATGGGCAGACAAGATAATCAACAAGTGGATTGAGTGATATCTAAGCAATTATGTAGCAGGGAAACAAAGGACATGGATTAAATGGCTACATCTAGGGGAGTATTGTTATAATACAAACACCATATGTCTATTGGGATGACTCCTTTCAAAGCTCTATATGGTTATGAGACACTAAAATTAGTAGATATAGACTTCGGAGATAACAGAGCACCTAAGGAAAAATTTTGGATACAGGAAAATTAAGATATTAACAAGGTACTAAAAGAGAATTTATAGACAAAACAAGACCAACAAAAATTGTACATAGATAGACACAGGGTTGAGTGTAGTTTTGAGGTAGTAGACTTGGTATACTTGTGGCTACAACCTTATAGATAATCTTCACTAAAGAAAAAAGGGGCAGAGAAACTGAAGCGTCGCTTCTATGGTCCTTACAAATTATTTAGAAAGGTTGGGGAGGTGGCTTATGAACTCGAGCTTCTTGGGGAAAGTAAAGTTCATAATGTATTTCTTGTATCAAATCTCAAGAAAACAGTGGGGCAACACATCACTCCATCCACTGAGTTACCTTCGTTAGATGGCGAAGGACTTCTTGTGCCGATTCGATAAAAGATTCTATAGGTTCGAGAAAGGAAAAATTAGAAAGAGGGTAATTCGTGAATACTTGGTACAATGGAAAGAGTTACCTATTGAAGATACCACATGGGAAGGAGAATAGGTATTGCAACATCCTGGTTTACAGTTGCTTGAGGACAAGTAATTTCAACCGGGGAGGACTATAATGTCCTCTTCTAACTAGGAATTGTAGCCTACCCGTTAACTTATTTAATTCCCGTAGGTTTGAGTGGGTATCAATGAAAAATGGAATTGGCTGAGGATTATTAATACCGGGAGAAAAAACAACATTTCTTCAATATTATTAGGTCATAAATATATTAAACAAGGCCGTCGAAGAAGGTATCAAAAAGCATGTAGAGAATGTGGGCCTTATTTCATTTTGCACGTGACACCGGGTATTAGATTGCATGCATGCAAAAGCTAAGTTGTGCAAACCCTAAAAGCTATAAAATAAGACAAGTCTAACAAAAAAGGCATTTATTGTTATTATTCACTTTTGAGATTGGTTTCAAGAGCAACAACAATAATAAGTTGGGGTTGAAGGCCCGAGCCATCAAATAACAAGTGTTTTCGACAGCAAAATCTATCTTCCCTAATCACTTATCAGATAGATCATTCAGATCTATCATCCACACTTCATGCTATTAATTGAAAATCAGAGATCCGACACACAGAGGAGAGATTACCACACATGGTCACATTTAACTGTTGGGGACAAGTTGGTTATGCCAAGAACAATTTTCCTTGATCCAGATACTCATCATTTCTTTTGTATGTCACTTCCATTATCCTAAGAAGGGTCATACTACTATACTGGGTGATCATCAGGACACCTCTTGCACATCCGGAGAAGATTCCAATAGAAGTGTAGAGAGGAATGGGCATCATCCATCCAGAGGAAAAAAATTCGCTAGTGTCCAAGAAGGGATTCAAAGTGTTGCATGTGTCCACCAAAATATTTAGAGAGACCATACTAAATCACTTAGAAAGTCTCATCATCATCCTCCAAGTATTGAAGCATCTACGAGAGGATTATCATCTAGAGAGGGACTTTTTTCCTTGCATGGGTGTCAACCACTGAAGGAGCAACATATTTTCACCTTATCTCTTATTGCATGGCATGCATTCTTGTTCCATATTGCTCAAATACTCAAGCTAAGAATATTGGTATGTCTTTGCAGTTAATTTCATTGTTAATTAAATTTTATTGTTATTTTGGGGTTTGTGTACTCTCTTAATATTGCATGCAAATTGATTTTATCAAACATAAGTCTAAAACACCTTGAAACAAAAAACCCAAACCATAAACCTTATCAATATAAAGAAAATATCAGTTGGGATATTACAACCCCTTAACTAATAACCTCACTTTGATACCAGATAAACAAACTTTAGTAAACATGTGTAAAAAAAGAACACCAAATAGACTCTAAAACATAACAATTAATAATGATTCATACACACATTACACAAACATTTAACTGGAAACCTAAAATTGGGAAAACCAACATTCCTAAAATCCATTAAATTTGGATTAGATTACAACCCCAATTCCTTAACTGGGGTTAGTTTACATAGGGATACAAAATCATGGGCTAAAAACAACTCAAAACAAACCCCAACTGAATTTTTTAGGGGGGTTGGCTATAACTTCATGCCCCTCAAACCCCCATTGCTTTGGGAACCTACAAAGAACAAAACACATGTTTAACATTTGGAGAATTACTTGATTGGTTGTTTGGCATCCTTGTCACCTTCATCTCGTGCCTCTATTTTTTTCCATCATCTATGTCCATTGAATTCAACATTGTGGGTTGGATGGTGTGCAATGCTTCCTTGGGTGATTGTTTATGATTCACCATTTTGTCCCAAATCATCTTTCTTCAAAGTTATCCTTGTATGATGTAGCACCAATTCCTATTTTGACTCAATGGTTGTAGTGGCTAGCAATCCATGCACCCTGACGAGATGGATCAACATCCATAGGGACATTCATTTTATGATGTTTTTTCTCGATTGTACATGAGTACCTAATCAATCCTTCGGTATCAAGGCTCATTTTACATGACCAATATCATTTTTATTCTACCCTAAGTTACACTTAAAAGGGATTTTTTTTCCCGTGGTTCTTTTCTTTTTATCTACTGATGAGAGTTTTGTACTTGGGTACCTAAGTAGGCCTCATTGTTTGGACCCTTTTTTTTTCTTTTGTTGACTCCCTATGCTTTGATTTGGGGGGTTGTTAGTGTATCTACAACTATTACCATTATGTAGACTAATACTTGTCTACCAAACTAGTATAATTATCTACCAAATCGGTACACCTTGTTTGCCTGGTTTGCATGCCATCAAATTACAATCCATTTTTTCTATGTTTGTTATAAATAAAACTTGGCTTCCTCTTGTAATACATACAGCAATATATAGATTCATTCCTTCTATTGATGTCATGTTCTATGAAACCTATGCTCATTTACAATTCGAGTTAAACTTATAATTTTTACAAGCCTTACTGTTAGTTGAGATTTAGTTTGCTCAGTGAAAAGTATGTTCTCTTTAAATATGTGTGTGTGTGTGTGTGTCATTAAAACCTTGTCATATGACAACTTTATCTTTGAAATGTCTAACTTCATTAGATTGTTGATGACACTTTGTGACCATTGGCTAGAGTATTTGTTATGCAACCACGTCCCAAAAATAACTTAAAAATAGCAGAAATAGACCAAAAGAGAGTAATCCATGCTTTACTAATGAATAAATGAGATACATTACAATCCTCTTCGAGGGAGGAACCTCCTTACACAATGTACTTGTGTACCCAAGACAAGAGAATATCCAATGATGACTAAAATGAGAATATTTCCTTCATATACATAGGAGACAAATATGTGCAATAAAAACTAATAGACCCAAGGCGACATAAATAATATGTAATGCACCAAAATATAGGTGGTTAATTCGCTACACTATATGGGGCAATGTGTCACCATTAATGGCTTAACATGGCCCTCCCCTTCAAAAAGTGTTGTCCTCAACGTTGAAGTAGTTCTGGATGTTGTTGTATAAAGGACTCATCTTCCCATGTTGAATCTTTTGTGGGTAAGTTCTTATATTTAATGAGATACTATGGAATTGATTAATTTTGAAGCTGTCTAGTTATTATTTCAGTGATTTCTTCGGGCTCCAAGATGATTTTCCTTCCTCGTCAAGTTATGATAATATCGTTTAAACTGGTAGCTTGTCATCGATTACCTTATTCAAACAAGAAACATTGAAAATCGGATGGACTCATGAAGATGCAGGTAGTTCCAATTTGTTGGAAATACTACTAATCTTTTGTAGAACCTTGTAGGGACCGTAGTATTTAGGTGATAATTTATTATCCTTCTTGCTGTTCTTTAGGGACATCTGTTTGTATGGTTGAAGTCTTAAAAAAACCCAATCCCCTACATTAAAGTTTTGTTCACTACGGTGTTGATTTGCATGTTGTTTCATTCGAGTTAGTACTCGATTCAGGTTGTCCATTAAGAGTTGAAGAACTCGTTGTTGATGATTCATGTGGTCTTCCACTGCTTGAATGTTAGAGGAGTCTCTTACTGAACACGTGATGGATGGTGGATGATAGCCATAAAGAGCCATAAATGGGGTCAATTTTTTATGATGTATGGAAGGAAGTGTTATAGCACCATTTTGCCAAGGGTAACCACTTGACCCTTTGTGTTTGTTTATCAGTGCCAAAACATTGAAGATACCCTTCCAAACATTTGTTTACGATCTCTGTTTTTCCATCAGATTGAGGATGATAAGATAAGCTATGAGCCAGTTGAGTACCCAAACAAGAAAATAATTCAGTAGGCTGTAGGTTGTAAGTTTAACTCTCTTGGGTTTGTTTAAGAACTATATTGATCTAGATCTATATCAGATTGCAGTGTGTAGGTTGTAAGTTTAACTCTTACTTGCAAATTGGGCCTCACTCCTAGGTACTATTGACTTTGATAAAATTATATCCTTGTTTTATTGGTGGGGTGGGACTCTTACCCTCAACTTTTACATAGGACTTCATTTGTTTCAAATTGAATTAGGAAAACAAAATGCCCATATTGGAGTAGCTTGTAGAAATTCCCATGCATGGATTTTTTGTGTCGTTGTTGTCAAGAAATTCAAGGCTTTTCACAACAACTCGATTGCATGTTTTATGTGAATAATTTCATGCAGTGTGAATGAATTGATTTTACAAAAAAGGAGTTAAATTTTATGGTCAATTTTTCTCTATATCCAACAAACAAATTTTGTGTTCAACAATAGTGGTACTTTTGCTTGCGTTAACATTTTATTTGCAGGGGGTTGCCTCTTCATGTATTTGTGGGATAGTATATCATTATTATTTTTTTTTTTAACAAAAACTGAAAAGGGGATTTTATAAAACAGGCTATGCACAGCCATTCAATACATCAAAAGCAAGGAAAGGTATTCCTGCAATTCAAAATTTGAGCACAGCAAGCTTGTCCTGAAAGTTTTCCAAAGGACTGCATTCAAAATTATACCCAAATAGCTAAAGTCTCAGGTAGTATATACCCTTACATACTGATTACATAAAAAAAGACAGAAATACATATATCCATAATAAGAAAAGAAAGGCTAAGGGTTGCCTCTGAAGTGCCTGGGCTGTACTACTGATTCTTCTTCCATAGGCTGCTCCGCTTCTGCAGTTGCTCCATGAACTCGGCTCCCCTGATTTATGGTGATCAAGCGTTCAAGATCTTCTTGGATTTTGTCTACTTTACCCATCATCTCACGCAGGTTGCTTTCGTTGTCATCAATCCGGGAGTCATGGTTACTGATTTGTAATGAAGTATAGCTCATTGTTTCTCCCATGCGTTTGATTTCCTTCGCCATTTCCTTGTTATCCATAACTCCAATTGCAACCATCTCGTACAGGTGCCTCAGATTCTTCTTAATGTCCATGCTGCCTGCATTGTCTCCAGCTTGCACCATGGTTCCAGCTTCCTCAGATATCTTAATGCTAGCAAACTGATAGTGCAAAAAATGATAAGCAAGGGCACTGTCCGGATAATCAGCCAAGGGGGAACTAAGAAAATGACTCAGAACTGAGAGCTCCTGCTGTAATACATGACTCCCATTCCTAACAGAGTATGGAAGAGTTCCCACGGCTCCTTCCTGCCACCCAGTGCAGAGGCAACCCAGAACAAGGATTATACTTCTAGAATGCACAGGCTTAGAACCCAAACTAGTGCCAATAGACCAAGACGCAGAAGGAGAATTGCATTGGCACTTGGAGAAGGCTGCGAGAGAAAGCCTCTCCTTCACAAAGGAGCGGGTGATGGGGAGAGTCTTCCATGGGATGCCCTGCAGCCTCCCTCCTTCAATGCCTTTCACCACATTCAAAAGGATACTCACAGCTTCAAAAGAACCAGAGAGGACCGAAGCCGAAAAGATATGCATGGCGCTGCAATGAGGCGGCATAATAGAACAGGCAGAGAGGGAGCAAACGTGCGAGAGGTAATGACAATTAACCAAAGGCCTAAAAAACTTAATGCCTACAGAATTCGAGAGGTTGAAAGGACAGGGAGGAAACCACGCGGCCGAGGGAAAGGAGTTGACAAGACGGGGGGATAAATGCTTTGAGCCGCCGTGGAGGAAGTGGAGGCCAGCTGCAAGAAATGGAAAAGGAGCGGGGTGAAGAAAAAAGGGTGATGAGAAGAGAGAAGGGAGAGGGGGGGAAAGAAGGGGATGAGGGGAGGGAGGAATGGAGGGATAAGGGGAGGAAAGGAAAGAGTGAAGAGAGGAAAGGAATGAAATATGAGGAGAGTGGGGAGCTAAGAGGCTTTCAATGAAATGGAGGAGAAATAAGTTCTTTAAATGAAGAATTCAAGTATTATGAGGTCGGAGAGGGAGCTTCCAGAACCACATTTAAGGGATAAATTTGAGGGTGGGATGACTTCCATCCTGGCTGTAATGACCTTGTGGGAGATAGGCTCCTACATTAGCCATACTGTCTGCTGCTGTATTATTATGTCGAAGAATGTGGAAATCCTCATAGGTACTAGACATGAGAAGCTTTGCTCTTTCGAATAGGCGGCGATACTTGACAGCTCCAGTAGGGTATCCATTGGTCAATTTGAGGATGACATTCCTGGAGTCCCCGAAGATCAAGACCTTGCAAAGCTTCTTATCCTTTAGAATCTGAAGGCCCTGGATAAGAGCCAGCCACTCTGCTTCATTGTTAGTTCTGTTACCCAGCCCCCATGCGAAAGTTTGTTCTACATATCCTTCGGGATTCATGAGAATCCCCCCCGCACCTGCCACCCCTGGGATAGTATATCATTATTATAAAGGTAGGGATTGTTACTTTCATAAAGGCTATATCTCCTATATGTGCATTGATCAGTAGGTGAATCTATGGGTGTACATCTCCACATAGATTTTTAACTCATTTTTTGTGAAAAAAACTTGTGGTTTGGCCTATGCTACATGTTTCCCACCACTATGCACCCTTGGAGTTTTGTGGCCCTAACCTTGATTCAAACACAAAGCATGGTCCACACACTCACAACCAATGTATGCTTAAATTATTTGCAAATTGATTGGACTCAACCCCATGGAGAAGTTAGTTTCATAATCACGCAACCTCTCATATTTGTTCAAATCCAAACTTTTTTTCTTGCAAGGGAGTTGAAAAGTATCATGGCTTTGCTTCATGGGAGAGGCTAAGGATTTATTCTATTGGTCATGATTTCTTTCACAATAAACAAACTCTCATTTTACATGTGGAAGAGACTTTTTTTAGTCTTTTGACGTATTGTTTTTTTCTCAAATTATTGTAATGAGGTTATTGGTAGTGTTTTTGTTATGAATATTCACCAAACCCTTCATTTCCATCATGTCTAAGGAAAATAGCATTCCGTATTTATTTTTAACAGAAACAGTTGAATATTTTTGTATTAATAAGGACCAAAAAATAAAATTTACATCATGTCAAGGAGGGATTGATCCCAAAGGAGGACAACGTCCAAAACTCCTTGTTCATATTTAACATATTTATAGTTATATTGAAAGATACCTAATCTATGGAAACTATACCTCCTTACAAACTGTCCAAGAAGTAGTAAGAAAAAACAAGTCATTGCAAAGGTTGAAATCTTACACTAATTTTGCGCAAATGAGAAATTGAATTCATACACTACGTCCGTGCCACCAATTTCTCTAAATTTTGCCCTGTTGCTTTCAATTTCATAAAGACTCCTAATAGCACCTGTGGATATTAATTCAGTCATATAAATTTTTCTTATGTTTGTATTGAGACCAAAAGCTAGAATTGCTGAATGCGTTCTTGTTGATATCGACTGACACGTCTCATCCTTCTCATCCCAATTCCAAAACTCTGACCAACTGCCTGCCCTTTTTCTTATCCCTATGCCAGGTCACATCATGTTGTTAATATTCTCATTATTATAACTTTTCTAAGTGGTCACCAAGCTCAGAGGATCATTGTTGTTGACATTTGCTAGAACCAGGGAGAGGATACTAAATTTTTTGTTTTTTATTGTGCTATAAGCGCCGAGGCATCGATTTTTCCTTCCTTTAATTTTTCCCTCTACATAGGCTTCCTTCTAGATCGCATGATCCTCTTTAACAGAGTCATTTCCTAAGCCTGAGGATGTTGCACTTCATATGCTGAGCTGTACTCTAGCCAGATAAACCATCCTGCGAGGTATCCCAGTGAGAGAGCAGTTAGAATGGTTTGTGGTTGTTCTGAGCATCCCAATGGTAGCATTCTTGCTATCCATCATCCTAAAACTCTTATTCTAATCTTTGCTTGTCCATACATTGGAATGCAATTGAAATGCAATGAGGCTTCCCAATCACCGTTTAAGATACAATGCATACCTATCAATTGAGAGATTACCTGATAGTTACTCCGAGCTCCATGGGGATACTCACTCTTTTTGGGGAGAAATCAGAGTTCAAGGGATCCAACTTCTCAGTGCCTTTCTTCATTGCATACTAGTACTCCATAGTCTAATATAACTCCTTTGTTAGCCATTAAGTCTGTTTGTTTGTTATCTACTCTCAGAATATGAAAGAACTAAAGAGATTTAAACTCCCATCCTAAGCATTTAAGGATGTAATGCAATTTAATTGACAGACTCTTGTAGTTATTATTCATCTTTCGTTCTTCCCTTGTAACCATGAGAGAGTCTCCAAAAGCTGCTAACTCCTCGATTTTGTAGCTGCTTGCTATCTCCAGCCCCTTGATTAAGGCAAGCCACTCAACACCGTTGTTGGATTTTTTTCCTAGGCCCCAAGAATAATTCTTCTTCTTATTCCCTTCAAAGTAAAAAATAACTCCTCTTGCTCCTGCTACCCCTATATTTCTTTTGGAGTCCCCGACAAAGAAAAGGGAATTACAACCAAGATTCAAACACCATCTAGCAAAATCTTCAGAGCTCATCCTCAATTGCGATTTTAAACAATTAGGTCTTTGAGAAACCGTATGCTAATTATTGGTAAAATGTGACAAAAAATCAATTTTCCATGCTCTTTCTTTAGAATTCAAAGGTACCTTATGGATATGGGTCATCCCCCTCATTAATAAAGCTTCCACCCAAAACGATTTTGTAGAAGATATTACTTTTCCTGGACTGGATACTTCACCTTCAAAAATATCTTTATTTCTTGCTGCCCATATCTTCAAACAAATGTATTTTGGGAGGGCAAACCAAGCCCTTGTGAGATCTGTTTTTTGGAAAAGGGAACCTTGATAATAATATTTCCAACAGGAAAAGAGGTCATTCCAGTTTGTTGGAAGGATCATATTTATATGTAGCTCTTGTAAGGCACGTGACCAGACTTCTTGAGAAAAATAGCAATCTAGAAACAAATGGTCTAGAGTTTCTTCTGAATCTTTGCAGAGGACACAATGCGAAGGCCCTTCAATCCCCGTTTTTTTCAAATTCTTTGTTTTCATGGTTTTTCGGTGTGCTAAAATCCAGAAGAAGACATTTATTTCTGGAAGGCCATCTTTGCATGAGATTGTATCCCACTTGATATCTGTTCTGTTATTTTATTTTTGTTGGAGGTTATTAAGTATCCTTATTTTATAGTGAGATCCCTGATTTTCCCCATCCTCTGCCATAAAAAAGATGACGGTGGATAGGTGCTGACCCTTGAAGAAGAGAGAGTAGTGCAATAAATTAAAAAATGAGATGCTCTAGAATCTCCAAATCTTTCGATACATCCCATCTTCTGCTATTATTCCAATAGGATAGATAAAAAAGGGTGGAGATGTTTAATTGGTCTAGCCATTGCTTAAGATCCACAAAGGCAACCAAGTGATTTGCGGGAGAGACATGCCCCAAATTTTCATACCAAATCTTGATCTGCTTACCATTTCTAGGGATCCAATGCAAGTTATTTTTTATGATATGTACCGCCTTCTTACAAAGATTCCAAATTGGAGATCCATTCCCTTTGAGCGGGAGCTCATCAACACATATTTTGCTTGCTCCCTTCATATATTTTTTCCTAAGCATCTCCTTACACCATGCCTTTTCTCCAGAGACAATTCTCCAAAGGATTTTCGCTCATAGAGCGAGGTTCATGATTGTCGGGTCTCTTATTCCAGCCCCTCCACAATTTTTCGGACCACAAACAGTATCCCAATTAATAAGGTGGAATTTTTTTGAGCCATTTTACTTACCACCTTACCAAAGGAATTTTCTAATCTCCTTTGTGATTTCTTGCATTACTTTTTTTGGAGCTAAAGAGATCGAGAAGGTATAATTTGGATAGGCGAAGAGGATAGAGTTAATGAGGACAAGATTTCGTACTAGGTTGAGCCACCTTAATCTCCATGAAGATATTTTTTTATTATCTTATTGACAATTCCCTGCCAATCTGGTGAAGTTTTTTCCTTTTCAAGGTAGGGGTCCTAAGATAGTTGAAAGAGTTCCAATTTAGCTTACCTTTGAAGCCTAGAACCCTTTCTATCCTTGCCAATGTCCTAGGTGGGAATTTCTAGCCATAAAACTTATATTTTATAAGATTTACCTTTCCATATGAAGCTTTGAGGAAAGAGGACAACACTACATTAATTCTCTCTGCGATCACCGTGGAATCCCCCGAAGCAAAATTGTATCATCTGCAAATTGGGCATGAGTTACAACTTTGATTTTCTCGATGATCTTTAGGCCTTTCAATTTTCCATTTTGTTGTAAATATTGAAGTTTCCCACTTGTCTACTAACAAAAAGAGGAGTGGGAACAAGGGGCAACCTTTCTTGAGACCCTGAGAGGATTGGAAGAATTTAGATGGTCTGCCATTAATTAATGGAGCATTCCAAGGACTGTTAATGCAATCTTTGGTCCTTCTAATGAATATTTTCAAAAGGTTGAACCTGGACATAATTTCAAAAAGAAAAAAATTATTAACCCTATCAAAGGCGTTATGCATGTCTAGATTTATTTCCATACCTTGTTGCTTTCTTTCGAGGCTGTAATGAATGGCTTCTTGGACAATAATGAGGCATTATCCATGTCTAGAATTTGCCTCTCGACTACAAATACTCCTTGAAAGTCCGAAATTATATGCTTCATGGGATTTTTCATTTTAGTATCCAGAATTTTTGTGAGAATGTTGTAAGAAGTGTTGCATAGTGAGATTGGCCTGAATCTGTCCACATAGTTAGGATTTTTTTCCTTCGAAATCAAAGCCAGGAAAGAAGAGTTAGTGACCCCACCAATTTTGAATTTTTTCCTTGTCCAGTTGAGCATCCTTCTCAGATATTCCTTGATGATGTCCCACGCATCCTGATAGAAGTTAATTGTGAACCCATGAGGCCCCAGGGCCTTTTTTAGACGCAAGGTCTAGATCACTTCAATGATCTCATGTTCCGATATTGGCTTCACTACTTCCTCATTTTTAGAATCAGAAATTATAGGAGGAATAACCAAGAGAAGATCATCCTAAGAGATGGGATCCGTCTCATCACTATCGGTATAGATATTTCTGAAGTGTTGAACAATATACCGCTTAATTTCCTCATGCCCCTCAATTTTTTTCCATTGCTGTCGTTCAGCTCCTTGATAATATTAAAGCTTAGTCTGGGTTTAGTTTGTTTATGGATATAACAAGTATTATTGTCTCCTCCTTTCATCCAAAGTTTCCTGGACTTCAACCTCCATTCTTCCTCGTCCTTCCTAACAACCTTTAACATCCTCATATTCATGTACTTTTCCTGATTTAGAGAGAGCAAAGTCACTTCTTCATCTTCCATTCTTTTTTGGATAATTGCGAGATCATCTTGAGTTTGTTTCTTATGGATTGAAGACCCTTTAAATGATAATTTATCCCAGTTCTTGAGAGAGAGACATGTTTCTCTTAGCTTTGACTCCCATATATAGCTATGAGAGGAAAATATGTTCAAATTCCAAGACTCTTTAATGTTTTCTAGAAATTTTGAATCCTACAACCAAAGAGGATTAAAATGGAATGGGATAGGAACTGAATTTTCAAAAGGAGATAAGGATAAGTATATTGGTTTGTGATCTAAAGTTGTTAAAGGAAGATTTAGGGAGATTGGGAGAAAATCCCTTTGCAAGAGAGATGAGCTTAACAAAAACCTATCAAGTCTTACAATAATATGTCTAGGGCCTACCCTGTTGTTACTCCAAGTATATTTCCCATTCTTAAGGGGAGGGTCCAGTAGATCGATATCTACCATCAGGTCTTCTATTTTCTCTCCAAAGGTGGCCCTAATAATCGAGCCTCCCCTCTTCTCAACCTGTGATTCGATGGTGTTGAAGTCTGTAGCAAAAATAGAGTCTTTTACCTACAAGTTCTTGATCAACAAGTTGAGAGTTTCCCAAAAGATCATCTTATCCCTATAATGTGTTAGACCGTATACATTACAAACAAAGATTGACTCTTGTTTGTCTTTTCATTGCAACTTTGTTAGAATCCAATTATTGGTTTCCTTTGTTGATTTCATTGTATATTTTGTTTCTGAATTATAAAAGGTTGCAATTCCTACAGAAGCGCCTTTGGAGATGATAGCTTTCCCATGATAGTTTTTCCAGTGAAGACGAGATAGGGCCATTACCTCCTCTTCAACCATTTTTGTCTCTTAGATTATCAGAATTTTTGGTCTCTTTGATTTGATAGTATTTTTAATAGCTTCCACTTTGAATGAGCTCTCTAGGACTCTGCAATTCTAAGAGACAACTATCATTATTTATTTGTTGTTTGAGGTCCTACTCGAGACCTATTATCAACTCTTGATCCTTTGGCACTTCTGGTGTTTTGTAGAAGCTTAGTTTCCTCAACTCTCATATGTGTCCCAAGTTCAAGTTCTCTTTCTACTTCTTGTTCCCTGTGATGCCTGTGATTTTTTCTTCCCCTAGTGGATGGTGGTGGAGCTTGATCTGGTATTTCTTGAGATCCTTGTGAAGAGGAATGGCTTGGGGAGTCTACCATCATATTGGTTATGCTTTTGTTTACCATCATTGCCCAAGATTCACTTGGGGAGGGAGATCCCGTGAGTGTTTTCTTTGCCCCATCTTTACTTGCATTTGGAAGTGTGCTTGGTGTCGGATCCCCGCATTCTTCTATTTCTTCGCCCTCAGGAGGGATATCTATTGAAGGGATTTCTCCTTCTTCTATATGAATATCCATGTATTGATTGATCGTGGTCGTTCCCTTAGTGATTGGGGCATGCTCATTAGTTTTTTTCTGGTTGTGAACTGTTGTTAGCATTAGGAGGAATGTAAGGCACCTTTTTCCCTCTTTTAACTTGATTCCATCCTTCTTATTTGTTTTTTCCAGGATCCTCTAGCACTTCTTTAGGAAAACTTTTGACAAAGTGACTGTATTCGTGGCACTTTCTGCACTTGAAAGGAAGCTGCTCATAATCAAACTTTTGCAGATGTTCCCATCCATCCATGAACAGATTCATTGCTTCAGGTAAACCTTAGGTAAACCTTTCTCTAAATCGACTTCCACACATATCCTTGTGCATGAAAATAATTGTCCCTTTGGCTCTGCCTTGTTGATATATTTTTTAAGGGTATTTCCAATAGCTTGAAGGGCCTCATCATTTCAAAAATGTAAAGAGAGATGAGGTAGACGAACCCAAACCGACATTGCTGAGGGAACGTCCTTCTCTAGATCAAAAGATAAACTCCAGTGGTTTAGATACAGGCCTCTCAGCCCCATGAAGTAAGGCCCACTTCTAAATATGAGATCCCTCTCATCTTTGTTCTTAAACAAGAACACAAAAAACTATTTTCCAAAGAAACAATGTTGTAAGGCTTTGAAAATCAAAGGAATCCAGTTCTTATAGATCCAAAACTCCATGGTTTTCGGTAAGGGCCAAATCCCTATGAATTGGCCTATTAGACCCTTCTCACTAAAGGCAAGGGCCTTCATTCTTGAAGCATCCGACATGATATGAATGTGAGGAGTTGTTGCTTGCCTCAAAACACTAGATGCTTGGATCTCGAAGGCTGAAGGAGGAGGCAAGGATTCAACCAAATCCCTAAAGGCATCTTCTCTCCTCCGGGGGAGGATACAGACGAGGATCCATGCATGTAGGTATCCATATGGGCTTCCAATGTTAACCCTATATCGCTATAGGCACCTCATCCCGATCTAGATCGCTCATAATTTTTCCTACAATATTCCTGTTGAGTCCATCTTATTTTTAATGAATGGTTGCACACCACATTTATTTACCTCTTTGAGATCTTTTTTTTTCTCATGGGTTGAATAGACATGTGTTAATTATTTACTTGTACATGGGTACATCTCATGGCCTTGTTTTTTGAGACCCATATTGAGTATTGTTTTGCATGATCGTCTTTGTGTTTGGTGCATCTCTTAATTTTTCACCTTTGAGTAGTGGAATTTAGGCGACTCTAGTACTATTCAAAGAGTGTCACTGGATGTCTGCCTCCGTGACCAGTTGTGTTTTGTAGTCACTTGGACTTAGCCATTTTGGTGAATAAATTTGATAAAAATATGTAAAGAAAAACAATACTAAGAAGAATCTAAAACACAACAATTAACAATGGCTCACACACACATTATAGAGAGATTTACCTTATAAACCCAAAACTAGGAAAACTAGCATTCCCGAGAGTTTCTCCACTCTTTATCTCATTATATTATCTTTTATGTTTACAATACAATATTATAACATCCAAAACCCTAATCCATTAACTCCAATTATATTACAACCCCAATTCCTTATCTATAAGTGTACAATGGACCATAAATCCACGGGACAAAAACATCTCAAAACATACCCAAAATTTTATTTTCATGGACACTACCCTCAGACCCCCTTTGCTATGGGAACCTACAAAGACTAAAAAACGTCCAAAATTCTCCTACTTGTTGTGTTATTTGAAACATGGGGTCAAAGGGGAATCATCCATGAAATCAAATAATAGGGGCAACAACACCCATTTATTCTCTACACCAAGAGAACTTTTCAGTACTAACAAACTTTCTTAATAAATCTACAACATTCTCCAAGGGATCAACTGTTGTATCTAACAAAATGGTGTTGAACATCCATATTCTTTGTCTTGGAATGATAAGCAGGGTTCTTTTCCATAAATTTGCACTTGGGTTGTCACAGCCTATTCTCACCACTTTCTGAACAAAATCAATACTTGAACACAATCTTTGCAACCATACGACTTCCTTACTTCCATGAGTTTTTGCCAAGTGTTATACTTGTGTAGTTGACAATGCAACTACACCCTACCACTTAAACATCCACCGCCAAATATTTTAAGAACATAACCACTTGTAGATCTTATGTGGTTAAGATCTCCAAACTAGTCAGCATCAACAAAATTGTATATTTATTTGCCTATGAGGTCAAATCCTTCCTTGGTATAAAATTACATAATATGAAGTGCCACACAAATATATAAGGACCCTCTTTAGTGTTGTACAATGTTCCTTCTATTTTTTTGACAGATATCTACTCAAAACTCCCACTACACGGGCAATGTTTGTCTAACACAAACCATAGCATAAATCAAAATTACAGTGACACTATCATGGGGAACACATGACAAGTCTTATGCCTCTTCTTAATCCTTGGGACACTTATCTATAGATAAATTTACACCTACATGAATAGGGACCTTTACTGATTTACATTCCTATATATTAACCATCTACAATATTATCTTAACATATTTCCTTTGACTTAACCAGAGTCATCTATTGGCCCGATCTCTTTTCATTTACATGGCCAAAATAAAGTTTGCAGCACCAAGATATTTCATATCAAACTTAGAAGACAACTCGCCTTTGAAATCCTTGATGTTTTCCTTGTTATTTCCAATCACCAACATATCATGAACATACAACATCACATAAATAAAAATCATTAGCAACTTGCTTGGAACACACATGGTGATCAACTTTGCATCTTAAGAAAACATGTCCCAATATATAACTATCGAACTTTTGATACAACATTCTTGGTGATTGTTTTAATCCATATAGGTACTTCTTCAGATTGCAAACCAAATCCTTCTCTACCTTTAATGAAAAACCCTCTGTTGTTTCATGTAGATTTCTTCTTCCAAGTCACCATGAATAAATGTTGTCTTCTCATCCATCTTCTCTACATAGAGATCAAAATAACCAACAATATACAATACAAATATAATGGAAGTTAATTTATCAACATGAGAAAAAATCTAACGAAAATCAATTTCCTCCAGTTTGGAATAACCCTTAGCTACTACATTTAACTTCTTCTTAAACACCCATTTGCTACAAATATATTTTCTTCCAGTTGGAAACTCAACTATATACCGAGTCTTATTTTTACCTAAGGCATCCATTTCTTCAACCATGTCCTTCTTCCAAAGTTTACTATCATATGAATCCATTGCCTCCCTAACATATATAGGATCAACATTGATAAGAGATAAAGAAGAATTAGAGTGGAAATTAGGAAGGATATACCTTTATGGCTACCTTCTTTCATGAATAGATCTCCTCAAGACTATAACTTGAGGTAATTCCTCTTCTAGTTGGTATTCTTCTAAGTTAGATTCTTCACCCACCAAGTCAATGTCTATTGTATTTGGTTCTTATTCCTTGGGTTGGGCTTCCTATTTGGGAGGAACATCTCTAACCTTTTTAAATACAACATCTCAATTATAAATAACCTTCTTACTTGCTGGGTTCCAAAGTTTATAACATTGTATACCATCTTTATAACCAATAAAGATACATTTTTCATCTATATTATCCAACTTACTCATATTTTCCTTTGGAACATGCAAAAATAAACATCACAACCAAAAACTTTGAAATGTTTAAGAGAGAGTTGTTTTACCAATCCATGCCTCATGTGGAATTTTGCTAACCAATGTTGATGTAGGTGATCTATTTACGAAGTAATATGCAGTATCCACTACCTTTTCCCAAAATTCCCATGATAACCCTACACCATTGAGCATATTCCTTGCCTTCTCCATTAATTCTATATCATCATTTCTACAACTCCATTGTGTTGAGGTGTGTATGGAGTAGTCTTTTGATTTACTATTCCACACCTTTCCTCAAACTCATTTCCACACAACTCTCCACCATCATCTATCCTCAACACATTTATTTTCTTCTCTACCTAGATTTCTACAAGAGCTTTAAACTCTTTAAATTTACCAAAAACATGATATTTATTATGGAGGAAATAGACCCATGCATTCCTTGATAAATCATCAATGAATGAAACATAATACATAGATTTACCTAGGGACAGAACAAGAACAGGTCCAAACACATCATTTCATATTAACTTTAATATTTTTTCTCTTATAGAACCTAATGGAAATCTCACCTGATTTTGTTTATCATAAATGCGATGTTCACATAAATCAAAATCTAATGAGCAGTTAGACATACTTTCAACTATATCTTACCATGTAATTCTTGAAGGTCCTTCTCTCCAATATGTCCCATTCTTTGATGCCATATCATTGTCTTCTCTTGAAGGGCAATAAGGGTCATGTCCTCCAAATTGCTATCCTTGGGAACAATAGAACTATTACACCCATCAATGAAAGTGTTTCTCAACAACTTGTACAGATTTATAATCCAAACTCCTCATATCAAAACCTTTTCTCCTCGAACTAAGCACAACCACACAAAAGAACACATATATTTATCCTGGGAAATTCTCATTGGGGAGAAAACATAGCAAAACTTCCTCAATATAGAATTCAACCAAGTACAGTGTAAGACCCAAAGAATAACAATAAAAGCTCCCATTTTGTAGTATACTCTCTCTCTCTCTCTCTCTCTCTCTCTTGCGCCATTGCTTGAGTGAGAAGTGTGTACAAATGAGAGAGGGTGCCTCCCTATTTATATTCTTTAGTTGTGTAACCTTTTGGCCCAACATGGCCGACTTCTGGACCTTACTAGGTCAACTTCTCCTATGGATACTCAAAATACATTTTATATAATACTTTTGTGGGTATTATTGCCCCGACTTACAATGGATATTTTACCACATGAATTTTACATGATGAATTACATCAAGGACATATCCTAATGGAGGAATAACATCTTGAAAGGAGGCATACAATAAAAGTACAATAAATAATTTTCAAAGTTATATTTCTTTCAATTGCAGATTCCAAATAAAAATCATCTCCTTCATCTATAAATTGATTCTTTTCTTTGGAAGGAGCATCACCATATTTATTACTTTATCAACACACTTAGATTCGCAACTTTTCTTAAATTTCCCATCTTTATTGCATTTCCAACATTTAATTTCAAATTGTCCTAGAGATTCATATCTACATATAGACTTAGATCTACCCCAAAAGACCTAGTTTTTCTCTCTGGAAATGACCTGTCATGGATAGAATATCCTTAGTCACACCGTCCATGGATTTTATCCTCATTTCCTCTGATAACAAGGATGCAACAACATCCTCAAACTTTAATATTGATTGAGTGGCAATAATAATTTCTACAGCTAGATTATCCCAAGAGTCTAGAAAATAACACAACAAGGTAAGACACTTATATTATTCCTCCATTTCAGTATTAATAGTGTTAACCCGAAAAATCCCTCACTTAGCTCTCCATGACCTACACCACCCAAGGAAACCATTTCATGACTCTCATATCACTCCATTAGACCCCCACACCCTCAAAAAGGCTTAAGAATGAAGAAAAGGGCTTAAAAACCCCAAAAAGGAGCCTTAAATACTCTCCTAGGAGCTAAAGCCCCCAAAAAGGGGCTAAAACCCTAAAAGGAGCTAAAGTTAGGGTGGAAGGGGATAAAAGCCCAAAAAGGGGGCTAAATCCATGACCAAGGGCTTAAAACCCTAAAAGTCCCCATAAAAGCTATAAAAGGAGGGTGGGGGATCACTCTCAAAGACACACCTCTCTTGCATACTGTTATGCTACCCGTGGATGCCTTGAGACACCTTTGCCTCTCAAGCCACCCACATCCCTCTCTCCTCCATCCATTCTCCCCATTGAGCCATAGCTCCTCATCCATTGTTGAGTGAGATAGGGAGGTGCTTCCTTCCAACCAAGGCATGGTGGCCCATTTCACCAAAGGAGGTATAATCTTTTTTTATTTATGCATTTTTCAGTAGTAGTTTTTTATTTCTGACCCATGTATGTTTGCAGGTTTGTCTAATAAGATGTTTTGCAGGTTTGTTTTTTTCTTAATAAGTTGTTTGTAGGTAGCCAAGGCGAAGCCCTAACATTGTTTGTAGAGGGGCTCATGGCCACTATCTTCTTTCTGTCTTTGCTTTCTGTCCATTCCGCTTTCTTTTTAGTATTTTCACACACAGGAACCAACCCTTCTATCCTATAGATAGAAGGGAGCCATTCCTGCCCCTGTAGCAAGGAGAAATCCTTGCTACAGAACTGGCGACCATACCAGGTCGATCCCACAGGATCCCTGGTCTATATTTTTAAAATTTCAAGTTTTTTCCATTTATGCCCTAGTTTTTAAAATTACCTATCAGATCTAGGTTAAATATACTTTATTTCCTATTTTTATTGTTCCCGAAGCCTCTGCAAGGCAAATCCGAGTCTGTTTGGCCACTGTACAGGTTATTGTCGGCCGGATCTGACTCAGGATCAGAAAAACCCCAAATCCGGGGCAGGTCGCACTTATCGGGAATGAACAGGGGATGAGGTTGCTGTTGTTGGCCTAACAGGCATGAACAGGTCACCCTTAAACCCCTAAAGGGTGCGACTTCACTCAGAAACACAAACCGCTTCTGTCTATGGAATCTGTGCGACCCCCTCGCCTATTTCTGAAAAAAGTTTGTGACCCCCTCACCAAATTTGACCATAAATGCGCGGTCTGTCAATCAGGGGTTTAATTTTAGTTTAATAGGCACTGTCAGTGTGGCTTAGATACCTCTATCCAACACATTAGTTCAATTTTAGTTTCTGTTTTAATTTACTGCAAATTCATGAACAAACAATGTGTAAATTCCAAACAAATTTTGATGGCTTAATGAATGTAGCTTAACTAAAATTGACAGTAAAATTAACAGTCTTGCTTACCCTTTCTCCTCTACCTAGTCATCAACCTTCGAGGTATTCTAGGATACGACGAAGGGCAAGCTCGTATAGTCCTAGGCCCTTCATTGAATATTGTTCTAAACCATTAAAACCGGATGACCTGGAAGGTAGAGAGGGTAGAGAAGGAGGGCTTCTCACGACGATAAGCGTCCTCCTTGTTGACCAACCTTGCATCCAGGAGGTGACCTGTGGATCTATGGATGGACTTAGTCCCATTGTGTTGAGAGACCAGCACCTTCTCTTGGTTGAAGAGGAATATCAGTGTGAGGTAGTGATCTAGTTAGGCCATAAACATTCAGGGTTAAAAACTGTATTTGTTTACAAATTTTTGATTATTTATTGCATGCACAACAATGATATGAGCTCTAACAAAATATGATGAATTCATAAACCATTTGCAGCCACCTGATACTAGAAAGACAGAAAAACAAATACACCATATCAAGTAATCAATCCAACTCAGTTCATGACACTGAGAGAGCCTTAACATTTATCAATTTACACTAAGTTCAAACAATCTGTAGTCTTTGAGGACATAAGTCCCTGACTGCTTCAACTGTGGGAAGTACTTGGGCTCTACCCAGAAACTCATTGTGAGGAGTACCACGAGAACCCCAAAGTAGCTGGCCACTAAGAGGAATTACCAAGCAAAACGGGCAACGACCCCCACCGATTGAGTAGAAACGCCCGTGAGGAAAAAGCCAAGTGCTGTCTTTTGGCAGTCTTGGTGGCCGAGTGACCACCTACAACCAATAGGAATCCATTGAAACTGGGGTCCAAACTTCATTCCCACCAGTTTGATAAACATCTAACACAATTGATCCCTCACGCTCTTCCTCACACCTAAGAGGCGAACCACCACCATTCGAGACATTGAATCGACACCGTCAAGCCTATTCTTGATGACCTCACACACCATAAGAAGGCCACATAGCCTTTGATTCAGATTTAGACCCATATCAGTCTGAACCAGACCTCCACATAGCACCATCAAGCCCCATGGATGGTGCAAATCTGGATCCATTTTTCGGCATAGCCATAGTTAGTGGACCCATGTCCACACCACAACGAGTCACCAACAACCTTGCAGGTGGCCCAAGCACACTCATGAAAACTGTCATTAGTTAGCCGCCACCACCCATAGTGACCAACCAAGCTGGCCCACTTGCAACACACGGGGGCAGTGGCCCTTCCACACACACTGCCCCTCCTGCCACACAGGGGGGTAGTGGACCATCCACTCACGTTGCCCCTACTGTCATACATGGGGGCAATGTCCCCTCCACCCACACTGTTCCTCCCACCACAATTGGGGGCATTGGCCCATCTATAATGGCACAACCCATACCCCCAGTTATGCAGGTACATTATGCACCTGCCAACCCTACCACCATCCCTTCCACATCTCACATCAACTTGGGGTCCAATCTGCCTTTCATGGCTCATCTTAACTTGCCTGATTTGGCTCGATTGACAAACAACCCCATTCGCCATCAAGATTTTTGGCCTCCAATTCCAACTAAGCTTCCATCAGACATCCCCAAGTTTGAAGGCAAGGCAGGGGAATGTCCCCAAAACCATATAATGACATTCCATCTATGGTGCTCGTCAAACAACATCGTAGGCAATTCCATCAAACTGAGGCTATTCCAATGCACCCTCATAGGTGCTATGGCCAAATGGGACATTGAGCTGCCACAAGCCAAGTACCCTGATTTCAACTCCCTAGCTTTCATGTTCCTACAGTATTTCCAACTCCCCGTCAGATATGACAAGGGGGTGGAGATCCTGCTATCCTGCCGTCAGAACACCGCCACTCATATAACTGACCACATCCACTTGTGGTGGCGATGCCATAGCTTATGTAAAATCCAACTTGACGACAAAATATTCTTGGATTGGTTCCTCAAGACCTTGCTCCCACCCATAACAAAGGACGTCGCATCTGAACATCCTCAATTCGAAGAAGAGGCCATACTGAAAGCCCAACAGTTTAACCGGAACTTCGCTCAGTTTGGATACCTGTATACCGTCATCCCAGATGCTCCCCGTGCAGGCACCTCCTACCGCGACACACCGGGGGCATCCCATGCTGCAGATGGCATCATAGGATCAGTCTCCCAATAGCCACAACATCAACCGACACCACCTACAGTTCCATCGCAACCAAGCAACATTGCTAATGTTGCTTACGAAAACCAAGCTCCGGACTATGCTAGAATGATGTCCCAGTCCGGAGCAACAACTTCCTACACACAACCTGCACCACCGCAGTAGGCTTAAGCCATGACATGGCTAGCACAGCAGTACGCGGGGCAAATTCCCACATTTGAGGCACCACCTCCCACTCAAATCTACTATGCACCACCAGTGCAAGCAGTTCCAGCCCCCGCCCCTGCTCCACTTGCTCCGTTGGGACAAGTGTTTGCATAACAAAACCGTCCCAACCAACCTGCCCCCAACAATCAACAAGGGCAAGCCCAAAATAATCGACCCCAGAACCAAGCCAATAACCAACCATAGGGAGGCGGTTAACAACCAAATCCTCCCAACAATGCCGCAGTGAACCGACCCGCCCAAAACCCCCCACGACCAAATGCTCCTAGATGCAATGCCCCATTGCGCACAAACCAACCATGCACACTATGTGAGGTCTATGGGCACTACACATTTGAGTGTCCCCTCATGGGTCGCACTAAGCAGGCCATCCAAAACGAGTTCAACAGGCTGCCAACGCTGCAAATCAAGCCCAACCCAACCCAGCACCACAAGTACCTCCTCCTATGGTGCTTCAAAACCCAATACCAGTCCAAGGGTTGGTGGCAACCGCACCCCTTCGCCAACCCAATCCCAATGCTCTGGGGGCACCTCCCATGGCCGAAACAGGTGTTCACCACCTGCTAGCCATGACGAATGAAGAGGTCAACATGCAAACAAGACGGAATTAGTACGGTACCACAACTGAACCCGCCGACACATCAACGACATCAACGTCCAAAACAGTCAACCTACCTCTTCAGTTACCCCCATTCTCGCACCCCGCATATGCAGGATTGCCAATAACGCCACGGCTAGAGCTACAGTCAGCTATAGCATTGTGGATTATTTGGCCCAAACGCCAACCGCCATGTCCACTCTTGAGGTACTTAAAACGTGCCCAACGTAGCGAAAAGCCTTAATAGCCACCCTTGGGGCAGTAGACCCCTCATAATCCAAGTTGATCACATTCGACATAGAGAATGGAGAACCACGCATGCCATCCACCATCGCCTTCCAAATCCCGGTGTCTATCCGGAACCTAGTTGTGCACCAGTGCATAGTGGATGAGGGGGCATCCATGTGCGTTATGTCCACCATGGTTTGGCAGAAACTCGGATCACCAATTCTGCAACCATCCTCCACAACTCTGCAGGCTTATGATGGACAACCCACTAAAGCCCAAGGAATCCTCCCCCATGTCCTCATCACATTAGCCGGGAAGACGGTGCTGATCGACATAGAATTTGTCAACGCTCAACTGGACTATAACCTTCTCCTTGGAAGAAGTTATATGTACGCCATGAGAGCGGTTGCATCAGCTGTCTTCTGTCTCATGATGTTCCCTCACGAAGGGAAGATTGTGACGGTTGATCAACTCACTTATCATGGTCCACAAGGGTTAACGGTACCCGCCAACGTTATCCCTACCATCACCACCATTGAGCCATAAGGGATGACTACACACGTTAATGTCGTCCCTGCAATCAACACTATGGTTGACAACACACCAGCCTCCCCATTGTTGAATGTGGGCCCTAGGTTTTTTTTCGATCCCACCATGACGACTCCTTTCCCCTCAATGTCATCGCCATCGACAAAAAATGAGACTGTGGACTTGTGCATGGTCTCATCCAACACCGCTGTACCCAAACAACAACTGCAGCCGCAGCCCCAACCACAACCACAACATTGTCCGTAGCCACAACACCAACAACAGCCACAACATCACCTACAGTAGCAGCATTTCGCGCAGCCGCAACCACAACCGCATCCCCACATGCAACCGTCAAGGAGTTATCTGGGCTCATCTCCAGTCCATACGATTCCATTCATCTTCCCCCCGCTTGGTGTCATGAGCAAGTTGGTAATGGCCACCTTAATCCTACCCAACTTTACATTGGGAATTGCGGTGTGGTATCTAGATCCACCGGCTCAACCAGTAATGCCCTATGTTGTTTTAACCCTGGTGCAACCCATCGCGGTCATGTCTCACCCTCCACTCGGTCCGCAAAAGCCAACCGATGCACCCACACCTGCACCGCCCCACCAAAAAAGGGCTAGGGGCAAGAACGCCAAAGCCACGACAGAGCCACGACAAGTTCCACCTTGCACTGTCTACAAGAAATAGGGCCATCCAAATCAGAATTTCCCTGAAATCCCCATGATCTGTGCACATTTGGATGCCATGGATACAAATGAAAAAATCCCTGTGGTTGAACTCCCAACCACACCAATAGTCAGGAACAAGGCATTGAGAACAAACCATGCTTGTGCCCTTTACGGTTTGTATGGACACTACTCTCACCATTGCCAAGACCTAGTCGAATTTTGAATGGCTCTAGCTGACCTCTGTCAACATTCCCTTAAGTCTGAAATCACCTTGATCGAAGAAGTGCACCCCCCACTGCCTTCTTCAGACACCACTTCAATCTACATGATGTCCAGTTCAACTGACCCACTTATCTCCACCTCCAATGACGGTCCATCAGACCCATCTCTTCATTGCTTCAGCAACGATGAGGAGATACTTGAAGCTCTGACCGCCTCGGAATACCCATGGGACGACATGCACCATCGCTCGTTCTTCCTCCCCGAAGAACTTGTGTCGCAGTCTGACCGGTTTTCCATGGAGACCAAATATTTCATCCATGGGAAAGTCGACTGGTTCAAGAACCCCATCCTGGCACCAGACACCTTCGAAGAAGGGAACATGGCCAACATTTCACCCACCATCAAAATCAACATCTCAACCAATTCTGAAATTGTTGAAGAAGTCATGCTGGGGGCATCTTGCTCCCCGGAAGAGGTCGCTGCCTATAAAGCTCTCTTCCAAGAAATATGCGACATCTTTTCCTAGTCGTACACTGAAATTCCCGGCTTAGATCCATCCATCATGGAACACCACATCAACACATGGCGCAATGTGGCACCCGTACGCCAAAAGCAACAGCCCATTCACCTTTCCAAAGTGGCCTCGGTTAAAGCCGAGATAGAGAAGCTACGCACTGCCGACTTCATCTACCCCACTGCGTACACCACTTGGGTTTCTAATCTTGTTCCCATGAATAAAAAACAGGGTACCATTCACGTTTGCACTGACTTCTATGAACTCAATGGGGCATGTCCCAAAGACAACTTCCCCACACCCTTCATTGATCAGATCATCGATGCATGCGCTGGAAATGAAGCATTTTCCTTCATGGACGGTTTTTCTGGATATAACCAAATCCAAATCAAGAAAGAAGACCATTACAAGACGACATTCACTACCCCATGGGGCACATTCACTTATCGAGTCACGCCCTTTGGCCTAAAAAATGTTGGATCCACTTTCCAGGGCACCATGACACACTTCTTTCGCAAACTCATTCACATCATGTTGGTTTGTCTAGATAACCTCATTGTGCAGTCATAGAAGCAAACACAGCACATAGACGACCTGTGACAAGTCTTCCTACGGTGTCGCAAGTACAGAATCTACTTGAATCCTTTCAAGTGTGTTTTCTGTGTCCCAACGGGCCGTCTACAAGGATTCATCATGTCACACAAAAGAATGACCGCTGATCCCTGGAAAGTCCAAATGAATTTTCCTCTAACATCACCCCTTTGAGTGACAACGTTACGACTTGTATTATAGTCTTTCTCCCTTTTTGTTTTACACGTTTTTCAAAAGTGAGTCTTATGTATCGTTTCCTCTCATTGCTCCAGATGGAGCACACCTCAAACCGGTATATGGGATTTGTTGATGGAGCAAGTAGATGGTCTCCAGACCTTGCCTCGGCTGCATGGGTCATCTACTCCCCATCGCACGAGCTGATCCATATTGACGGCATATGCGTGGGAACTGCGACCAACAACCAGGATGAATACGATGGTGTCAATGGCCTCTTGTTCACCGCTCTTCATTTAGGCGTTCACCATCTCGATTTATTCCTAGACTCCCAGCTGCTTGTTTCTCAGTTGAACAACTACTATCGGGTACGTGATCCTTGCCTCTTTAGAAAGTTCTTGCGCACTAAACAGATGGTTAGATCATTTGAGTCTATCACATTCACACATGTTCCCAGAAACCTCAATAGTATCACAGATCAAATGGCTAATGATATTCTAAATTGGCACATTCACAATCGCATATAAGAAACATACAACCACAACATCATGCATAATCATATTAAAAAATACACACAGTTTAATAATACATCACATAGGCATTTGCATTCCACAACATCACAAAAAAGACTCACATAATAAAACCATAAAAGCGCACCCACGCATGTCAAAAATATATATAGATAAATAGATAAGTCGCATGTCTAAAACATGTCCAATACGAAAATGAGAGCCATATATGCTTTCTCAGCAGGATATACATAGCGACACAAAAACCCCTAAGTGCACCAACGCACTAGGGATAGCCCCATTAGGCTACTAATACGACTCAGACTCATCATTTGACTTGGTTTCATCGTCTTCCTCAAAGGACTCATCCTCTGCAGGAAGATCACCTCTCGCTGCCCAGCGAAAGTGCTCACAAGCCATAGCCATCTTCCTCATCACACCAGTCCACTCTAGAGGAAGATTGTGAATAGTGGCAATCATCTTGGGCAGAGGGGCCACACTTTACGAAAAAGCTCACCATGGGTTGTCGTTAAGCTCTTTTCCAGCCTTCTCATCAAGAAAAGATTGCCGAGCAAACTTGGTTTTTTTCCTACTTGTAAAAGTATCTGAATGACTGTCCAGTCAGTATAGATTTAACCTTTTTTGGCCTGATTGGACTACCAACGATAAAGAAGTCTCTCATCCCCTACAGGATGGGCGGGCTCTCCTATGTATACTTTTATCCTTTTTCGGGCACAGGAGACTACCAACGAAAAAGAGCCCCCACTAGAGTCTTCTTCGTGCTTTCTGACTCTCTAAAATTGAAAGCACCATTGAGCATTTACTTTCTTGGGCTCGCCAAAAATCCACGAGATCGTACCATAACGGTGTCCCTAGGCACCACCCCACAAAAAACAGTTTGGCAGCATTCCCTCTTTGGGTCGCCTTTGTTCAGAGTACTCTACAATGTGTCTTCCTTGGATCCCATCAATATCAAAAGTGTCCACCTCCTCCAAGTATTTCCCATCTGCAGTAACATTCCCGGTATTACAACTATGATCCCATTCCCACAAGTCAAGTTTCATTTGCTGCGTGGTATGCCCTGCTGTCATACTCTGAACAAAGGAAGTTTGAGTCTACCATACTCCCCCTGCCCCTGTTCAAATATTTCCCTCCCCCTCCCGCCCCATGCATAGTACATGCCACCTATATCACACTCTACTAGCTGAAGCTGCCCACCAGAGATCTTGTGGCTCCCTGTGGAACCTGAGATACGCAACAATAAGGTTGCCACTGCCTGTATCGATAGTTCCTCGATTTCACACATTAGGATATAGGAGCCACACACATACGCCATAGCGTAACAGTGCCAATCACACAACTCCTCCAATGTCTCCCCCCGAGACAACACATGTGCCAAGTCAACAACCACTCCCAACATAGGGAGCCCAGTAAGAAAGTATACATCTTCCTGCGTAATCTCGATACGCTAGCCCTGAAAGAGGAACAACTCCTCATCAACATTCCAGAAACTCACCAGTGTTTGCATCAACAAACTCAAGCTCCGCATGAGGGGTATCCTCATGAACTTCAGCAATATGCAATGGGCTAATGTATCTCTCACATTATCGTCTCGTAATGATGCATCCTTGAGACTTTTGCAGTCTCTCTCTTGCCATTTGATCTCAGCCATCCTGCATGAGCAAAAACCTTGATGTAAGTCACTGCCATCATCAAAAAACACCCAAAAGAGGCCAAGTCGCACCTGTTTGGGAAAAATGAGCGACCAGGTCGCTCAAAATTTCCCCACAGATGCGACCAACATTAGAGGAAATTTCAACTCAAAATGGGCCTTTTAACTTTAACTCAAATTCCATGTCATCATGTGTTAGCCAATGAAATTGCTTTAAATTTGAAATACCGTATAGGTCTTAAACACTTTTTTAATATAAATTTGGGGATAGGTATCATAAAAAAAACTAATTTTTTTGTTTATATTTTTGACATATCTTCCCATGTTTTTACTCAAATTCCGTATCCAACGAGTACCCAGTCGACATACTTTTGACGGACCCCTCTCACCCAAAAACAAGAAATACCTGAAAAAACGTGATGATGACATCATCATCACATTTTTTCAGGTATTTCTTGTTTTTGGGGTAGCGAGTTCCATCAAAAGTATGGTGAGTGGGTACTTGTTGGATGCGGAATTTAATTCCGCATCTAATGAGATCTCTCGATCGAAATTTGAGTAAAAACACGAGGATATATGTCGAAAATACAAACAAAAAAGTAGTTTTTTCTTTTCTTCCTCCAAAATTAATAAATATAATTTTATTATTTTAACTATTATTTTATTAAATTTTTTTTGGAGGCCCATTTTGAGTTGAAATTTCCTCTAATGGTCGCACCTTTTCCTTCGAAAGGTGCAACTTGGCTCCATGAAACCCCGAAATACTCATGGAGTGCCTTTGGGTGACCAAATCCAGAAAATAAACCACCAAAAAGATGAAATGTCAGCGACAGCTCTTACCTGCAAGTCGCGGCACTCAAAACCGTCAGTCGAATCAAGAGAAATTAGCAAATGAAGATTTAGGGCCCACCTCTCCAACTCCACAATGAACAGTGACAATGACACCTCATCAAGTGGACCCCACCCTTATATAGGCCCCATTTGACCTAATTTCTTCCGATCGACATAAGAGGACCATATGGACTCCGTTTGAGACACCGTTTGTGCCATTGGTTTCAGAATTCCACCCTCTATCTCTTTATGAGACCATCATTGCATGTTTAATAAATTAATTTCGGGACCATTTCCCACAAGTCACCTCGATTTACGAGCCATGACATGACAATGCAAGCGTCTACGGACCTGTGCTTGTATCACACTCCCCTACCGCTACTCATGCGCGTTTTTGGGCCATCGCTCATTAAGGGTTATCATTTTTATTTTTTATTTTTTATTTTTAACACATAGTTGTCTTCTTTACCCACCACACCTTACGCGGACCTTTGGACCATGGTCCACAAAACAATTTATTTTTCTTGTACATATTTGGCATATAACTGCCCCCAAACTTGCACTCACATCACATGTAGTCAAATCCATTCACCGCAACTCACACAAACACTCTCCTGACCTCTGTCTGAGAGCCACCTCAGTTTGCATGCCTCTGCCGCACCGACTCGCGAGCCTCTGCCGCGATCTATCTCGCGCATGTATTTGTATGTTTGAGAGCCTTCTGCTCTGTCCATACTGCGTGAATGACCTTTGGACCTTTGTCCAGCATCCCGACATGGGGCACCGCCTGTGCCACCACAATCGGTTGACCATACTGGAGTTTCGCTTAAGCTCTTTTCCGACTCTTAAAAACAATGAAAAGATTGCCAAGCGCAGCTGCTTCCTTTCCCGCTTGCTAAAGTATAGGAAAGGGCATCTACATCGTCTCGTTTACCTCCTTTTGTGGACCATGTAGACCATCAATTGAAAAGGACTTCCTTGGCACACTCAAGCCAAGACCGTTCCCCTCTACATACTTTTATGCTTTCTTGGGCAGAGGGGCCACACTTTACGAAAAAGCTCACCACGGGTTGTCGTTAAGCTGTTTTCCAGCCTTCTCATCAAGAAAAGATTGCCGAGCAAACTTGGTTTTTTTCCTGCTTGTAAAAGTATCTGAATGACTGTCCAGTCAGTATAGATTTAACCTTTTTCGGCCTGATTGGACTACCAACGATAAAGAAGTCTCTCATCCCCTACAGGATGGGAGGGCTCTCCTATGTATACTTTTATCCTTTTTCGGGCACAGGAGACTACCAACGAAAAAGAGCCCCCACTAGAGTCTTCTTCGTGCTTTCTGACTCTCTAAAATTGAAAGCACCATTGAGCATTTACTTTCTTGGGCTCGCCAAAAATCCACGAGATCGTACCATAACGGTGTCCCTAAGCACCACCCCACAAAAAATAGTTTGGAAGCATTCCCCCTTTGGGTCGCCTTTGTTCAGAGTACTCTACAATGTGTCTTCCTTGGATCCCATCAATATCAAAAGTGTCCACCTCCTCCAAGTATTTCCCATCTGCAGTAACATTCCCGGTATTACAACTATGATCCCATTCCCATAAGTCAAGTTTCATTTGCTGCATTGTATGCCCTGTTGTCATACTCTGAACAAAGGAAGTTTGAGTCTAGCATACTCCCCCTGCCCCTGTTCAAATATTTCCCTCCCCCTCCCGCCCCATGCATAGTACATGCCACCTATATCACACTCTACTAGCTGAAGCTGCCCACCAGAGATCTTGTGGCTCCCTGTGGAACCTGAGATACGCAACAATAAGGTTGCCACCGCCTGTATCGATAGATCCTCGATTTCACACATTAGGATATAGGAGCCACACACATACGCCGTAGCGTAACAGTGCCAATCACACAACTCCTCCAATGTCTCCCCCCGAGACAACACATGTGCCAAGTCAACAACCACTCCCAACATAGGGAGCCCAGTAAGAAAGTATACATCTTCCTGCGTAATCTCGATACGCTAGCCCTGAAAGAGGAACAACTCCTCATCAACATTCCAGAAACTCACCAGTGTTTGCATCAACAAACTCAAGCTCCGCATGAGGGGTATCCTCATGAACTTCAGCAATATGCAATGGGCTAATGTATCTCTCACATTATCGTCTCGTAATGATGCATCCTTGAGACTTTTGCAGTCTCTCTCTTGCCATTTGATCTCAGCCATCCTGCATGAGCAAAAACCTTGATGTAAGTCACTGCCATCATCAAAAAACACCCAAAAGAGGCCAAGTCGCACCTGTTTGGGCAAAATGAGCGACCAGGTCGCTCAAAATTTCCCCACAGATGCGACCAACATTAGAGGAAATTTCAACTCAAAATGGGCCTTTTAACTTTAACTCAAATTCCATGTCATCATGTGTTAGCCAATGAAATTGCTTTAAATTTGAAATACCGTATAGGTCTTAAACACTTTTTTAACATAAATTTGGGGATAGGTATCATAAAAAAAACTAATTTTTTTGTTTATATTTTTGACATATCTTCCCATGTTTTTACTCAAATTCCGCATCCAACGAGTACCCACTCGACATACTTTTGACGGACCCCTCTCACCCAAAAACAAGAAATACCTGAAAAAACGTGATGATGACATCATCATCACATTTTTTTCAGGTATTTCTTGTTTTTGGGGTAGCGAGTTCCATCAAAAGTATGGTGAGTGGGTACTTGTTGGATGCGGAATTTAATTCCGCATCTAATGAGCTCTCCCTATCGAAATTTGAGTAAAAACACGAGGAGATATGTCGAAAATACAAACAAAAAGTAGTTTTTTTCTTTTCTTCCTCCAAAATTAATAAATATAATTTTATTATTTTAACTATCATTTTATTAAATTTTTTTTGGAGGCCCATTTTGAGTTGAAATTTCCTCTAATGGTCGCACCTTTTCCTTCGAAAGGTGCAACTTGGCTCCATGAAACCCCGAAATACTCATGGAGTGCCTTTGGGTGACCAAATCCAGAAAATAAACCACCAAAAAGATGAAATGTCAGCGACAGCTCTTACCTGCAAGTCACGACACTCAAAACCGTCTGTCGAATCAAGAGAAATTAGCAAATGAAGATTTAGGGCCCACCTCTCCAGCTCCACAATGAACAGTGACAATGACACCTCATCAAGTGGACCCCACCCTTATATAGGCCCCATTTGACCTAATTTCTTCCGATCGACATAAGAGGACCATACGGACTCCGTTTGAGACACTGTTTGCGCCATTGGTTTCAGAATTCCACCCTCTATCTCTTTATGAGACCATAATTGCATGTTTAATAAATTAATTTCGGGACCATTTCCCACAAGTCACCTCGATTTACGAGCCATGACATGACAATTGAAGCGTCTACGGACCTGTGCTTGTATCACACTCCCCTACCGCTACTCATGCGCGTTTTTGGGCCATCGCTCATTAAGGGTTATCATTTTTATTTTTTATTTTTTATTTTTAACACATAGTTGTCTTCTTTACCCACCGCACCTTACGCGGACCTTTGGACCATGGTCCACAAAACAATTTATTTTTCTTGTACATATTTGGCATATAACTGCCCCCAAACTTGCACTCACATCGCATGTAGTCAAATCCATTCACCGCAACTCACACACACACTCTCCTGACCTCTGTCTGAGAGCCACCTCAGTTTGCGTGCCTCTGCCGCACCGACTCACGAGCCTCAGCCGCGATCTATCCCGCGCATGTATTTGTATGTTTGAGAGCCTTCTGCTCTGTCCATACTGCGTGGATGACCTTTGGACCTTTGTCCAGCATCCCGACATGGGGCACTGCCTGTGCCACCACAATCGGTTGACCATACTGGAGTTTCTCTTAAGCTCTTTTCCGACTCTTAAAAACAATGAAAAGATTGCCAAGCGCAGCTGCTTCCTTTCCCGCTTGCTAAAGTATAGGAAAGGGCATCTACATCGTCTCGTTTACCTCCTTTTGTGGACCATGTAGACCATCAATTGAAAAGGACTTCCTTGGCACACTGAATCCAAGACCGTCCCCCTCTACATACTTTTATGCTTTCTTGGGCAGAGGGGCCACACTTTACGAAAAAGCTCACCACGGGTTGTCGTTAAGCTCTTTTCCAGCCTTCTCATCAAGAAAAGATTGCCGAGCAAACTTGGTTTTTTTCATGCTTGTAAAAGTATCTGAATGACTGTCCAGTCAGTATAGATTTAACCTTTTTCGGCCTGATTGGACTACCAACGATAAAGAAGTCTCTCATCCCCTACAGGATGGGAGGGCTCTCCTATGTATACTTTTATCCTTTTTCGGGCACAGGAGACTACCAACGAAAAAGAGCCCCCACTAGAGTCTTCTTCGTGCTTTCTGACTCTCTAAAATTGAAAGCACCATTGAGCATTTACTTTCTTGGGCTCGCCAAAAATCCACGAGATCATACCATAACGGTGTCCCTAGGCACCACCCCACAAAAAACAGTTTGGAAGAATTCCCCCGTTGGGTCGCCTTTGTTCAGAGTACTCTACAATGTGTCTTCCTTGGATCCCATCAATATCAAAAGTGTCCACCTCCTCCAAATATTTCCCATCTGCAGTAACATTCCCGGTATTACAACTATGATCCCATTCCCACAAGTCAAGTTTCATTTGCTGCGTGGTATGCCCTGACTCTAGCACATTGATGAGTCTATTCGAGGGACGTAAACAGGTTATGTCCCTTGTGATTTTCGGGTTGCGTTGGAGACAGTGTTCAGAAGCCCCAACAGTGCTTCTATATAGATTTATGATTGATGCAGCATACTTGTACCACAGAGACTCTGACTCTCAATCAGTGAGTCCAGACAGCTATGTACCATTCCAGATCCAACACATAGTCAGTCATGAAGATATAGCATTCCATAAGAATGCCATGGGTCCAATGTACCGGATCATCATTGTATTTAGCCTCACATTGATGCAACCATCATTGTATCATCAGTTGTATATGATCGGCTCTTGTATTTTAGAGCATAGATCAAATTATTCTTTTGACATTGTCATGAGCATGGGGATGCTTGCTTCGTCCATATATATGTAAAAAATTATTTGTATCTCACCCATTGATGGGAACCATATTAATACAAAAACCAAAAGCCACCATGCCCCAGCCCCCGGAAGCACCACCTCTCTGCAGCAAATCCTATGATGTCCGTCGGCCATATGATGAGCTCCTGCCCTCACACATCAGGGGGCAATCTGTTAACCCAAAAAATCCCTCACTCAGCTCTCCATGACCTACACCACCCAAGGACACCATTTCACAACTCTCATATCACTCCATTAGACCCCCACACCCTAAAAAAGGCTTAAGAATGAAGAAAAGGGCTTAAAAACCCCAAAAGGACCCTAAAATACTCTCCTAGGAGCTAAAGCCCCCCAAAAGGGGCTAAAACCCTAAAAGGAGCTAAAGTTATGGCAGAAGGGACTAAAATCCCAAAAAGGGGGCTAAAGCCCTGACTAAGGGCTTAAAACCCTAAAAGTCCCCAAAAAAGCTATAAAAGGAGGGTGGGGGGTCACTCTCAAAGACACACCTCTCTTGCATACTTTTATGCTGCCTGTGGATGCCTTGAGACACCTTTGCCTCTCAAGCCACCCACATCCCTCTCTCCTCCATCCATTCTCGCCATTGGGCCATAGTTCCTCATCCATTGTTGAGTGAGATAGGGAGGTGCTTCCTTCTAGCCAGGGCATGGTGGACCATTTCACTAAAGGAGGTATAATCTTGTTTTATTTATGCATTTTTCTATAGTAGTTTTTGATTTCTAACCCATGTATGTTTGCAGGTTTGTCTATTAACATGTTTTGCTTAATAAGTTTTTTGCAGGTAACCAAGGTGAAGCCCTAACATTGTTTGCAGAGGGGCTCATGACCACTATCTTCTTTCTGTATTTGCTTTTTGTCCATTCTGCTTTCTTTTTAGTATTTTCACATGCAGTAACCTACCCTTCTATCCTATAGACAGAAGGGAGCCATTCCTGCCCTTGTAGCAAGGATAAATCCCTGCTACAGATATAATCCAATTGACTTACCAAAGTACTAAATGAATTTAGATGATTTGCCACAATATCACCATCCTCCATCCTAGGATGAAACAACTTGTTTCAAAGAAATAACCTGCTTTCCAGGGACTTTGACTAATATGAATTCCTTAACTCATCCCACAGTTTCTTTGGTCTGTCTTCTCTAGAAACATTCAACAACACTTAATCTAAGAGGTAGAGTCAAATCTTGCTTCTCACTTTTCTCTACAACTTTTCCCAATATTATTTTGACATACTAGTTCGACTTATACCTAGAACCAAAACAATCCACTAATATTTGTCTATGAGAAGATATTTCACCTTCAACTTCCATAACTTGAAGCTCTAGCCATCAACCTTCTTGATTTCTATTCTTGAATTGCTCACCATTTCCTTGCACACGATTTACTGCACAAACCTCCCAATATAATGGTTGAAATATTATAACTTCGAAGAATATTCTAAATGTATTTTACTGATTTGCCCCAAGGGAGATGTCTTATTCCTCTGTCGGGATGTTACTATTGTATTTGGTCATCATAGAGTCATGAGGTATAACCTCCATTGTAATTCGGGTCAATAGTACCCCAATGAATATAATATAATATTGTTTTGAGTCTTTCGAGGTGAAGTCGGCCCAGTCAGTTTAGTGGGGCCGACTTGCTAGGGTAAAAGTCAAGTGACTAAAAGAGTATAAATATAGGAGATGTGTTCCTCATTTGAACACACACACACACACACACACTCACTCACTCACTTGTGTAGCACATAGGAAATAGAGAGAGAGACATACCAACAAGAAGGAGAATACCTATTTTTTGGTTTTATCTTATTCATCTATATAGAGGAAGTTTTGCTAGGTTTTTTTTCCCTTGAGGGCTTCCCAGGATAACTATTGTGTCTATCTTGTGATTGTGTTTCTTTCAATGATTTTGCATATGCTACTATTGTGAATTTGGGTTAAACACTAATGATATCTAGCTAAGCATACGAAATCTTAACATGGTATCAGAGCTAGCCTGAATAGAACAAATTTCACAAGGTGAAACTCTCTCTCCTATTCCTTTGGAATAAATTAGGGTTTCTGCAAAGTTTGGGATTTTGAAGATCTGCTTACATAGAAATTTGTGCCTCCCTATAGCAAATATATTGAACCATAGATCAAAATTTTTGAGTGAGTGGATCTCAAAGAAATCCAAACCCTGGTTTGGTCCTAAATTAGAAAATTGCAGAAAACCAGAACCATAAATCTGCAGAAATTGAAATCTCACAAGAAAGTTTTGAAGTGTTAAGATTTGGAATCTCTAGAAACATAGTGGACCAACCAAATTGCCTTAGTCAAGTGCATCTCCAGGTAAGGTCAAATTTTCATTTTGAGAAATTTCAATTTTTAGTGACCTCATGGATAATATGGCCCCAAGCACTAAGCTTGAGGACAAGCTGGAAGGCATAGAAAACTTCCTTTCGAATCCTTGGAGTATCTACATCATGAGCAACCTTTATATATTTAACGATGATTGATGTAAATTAATATCAACAATAGTTTATGTTATTCAACATATTCAATCTCTTTTTGAGTGTTTCTTGCATAGTTTCTAAGCAATTTTGTGAGTTTAATTGATCTAAGAATGGGCTTAATTTCCACATGGTATCAGAGCCTTGGTAGCTCGATTGTTCTCATCTTTTAATTGCTTTTTAAGGGTCTAAATCACTCATTGGGAGCGCATACTATCTATATCAAGGGATTTTTATTGAAGAATGGATCAATCTCAACAAATCATCTTGACTCCATTCAACTATTGCGAATGGAAGGTAAGGATGAAGATCCTGATTAGGAGTAAAGGCTTCTACAGAGTGACCATGGCAACTGGAGTTGATCCTAATGCAACATCAGATAAGATCAAATGACATAATAGGAGAGATGAGGCGTATGGTCTCTTATGTCTCATCATTTCCAAACACCTTATAATTCATTTTGATGGATTGTCATCTCTAGATGAAGTATGGGAGAAAATTCAAGCTTTATTTGGGAAGACAGATAAGATGAGGGGTCATCAACTGGAGAAAAAGCTAATATCACTGAAGCAACTTCAAATTCTTGCAAGTCTACTTCTCCAAGTTTAAATCACCGGTTTTGCAGGTAAAACAGTGTGGTATTGATAAATAAGATGAACAACTAATCTTGGCCATCATTTCAAAGCTTGGTCCCGATTACTCAGTATTTGTTACAACCTTCCATGCCACCAAGTTGATAGTTCGAATCTGGAATATGCCTTCATTGGTGGATTTCACTCAAGAGCAAGAAAATTTCGTCATGATAGGCAACATTAAACCTTCCAAACATCAAGATTTTGTTGTTGCAGATTCCAAGTTTGATTCCAAAGGAAAGAAGAAGGATAAGAAGCCTCCAGATAAAAAAGAAGACAAGTACAAGTCTCAAGAGGAGTCCTCAAACTCCAATAAGAAGTACTTTTAGAGGAAGAAAGGTAAATGTGAAGGTAAAAAGTGCACATACTGTGTTAAGGGATTTCATCCTGGGAGCTCTTGCATGAAGAAACTGATGGATATGATGACTCAAGTCCTGGAGAAGAACAATATCTCCCTTCCTGGTGGCGCAAACAAGAAGGAAGGAGGATCTAGTTTCGAAGACAAGGAGAGATTTCATGCTCTGGTTGCAAGAACTATAATATCTCCTTCCTTTATCAATGATTCTAGAGCTTATAGACACATGGTTTCAACAAAGGAAGCCTTCTCATCTCTTGATGATTCGAAGGGTCCAAATATTTTGTTGGGAGATAACTCAAAAACTAAAAGTAAGGGTAAAGGTAGCACTGATTTTGACCATGGTTCCTTCAATAATGTTTTGTATGTACCAGGTCTTGCTGCTAATCTCTTGTCAGTCTACCAGATGTCCCGCAATGGGTCTCCTAAGAAGGTTTTTTTCTCTCAATGAAGTTGAAATCTATGATATTGCGAATAGTAGAGTCATTGTTAAAGGTTTTGTGGATCATAGTTCGAAAGTCTACATGTTCTCACACTTCATGCCTTTATCCAACCCCTCTTCTCTCCTCACCCATGCTATCGAACCAAACAAGCTTTGGGATGAGAGGTTTGGTCATCTAAACTATAAATACCTTTCATATTTGTGTGAAAAAATATATCGTTTCATGGTTACCAAAGATAAAGTTTTCCAAAAGAGTCTGTCAGGGTTACATTCTAGGAAAACATCCAGAGCATAAGTATGAGAGTCAGTCATGAGTGAACCTTTGCACCTATTAAGATCATCCACAGTGAAATTTCTGGTCCCTTCCCTCATATTTCCATGATTCAAGCCAATTATGTATTAACCTTCATAGATGAATTTTGCATGTATCGTTGGATTTACTTCCTTAAACCCAAGTCTGAATTTTTTGAGCACTTCAAGGTTTTTAAAGCCTTGGTTGAGAATTGGCCTGGGAGGAAACTCAAGATCCTCATATATGATAACGGTGGTGAATAGGTCAAGTCCGAGTTCATTAATTATTGTGAATATGTAGGTATCCATATGCAACACTCTATTCCTTACACACCTCAGTAAATGGTGTTGCTGAGAGGAAGAATAGAAGCATCAAGGAGATAGATACTTATATGATGGAATCTAATACTTTGCCACCAAAGTTTTGGGATAAGCTATAAAATGTGCATCCTACATCTAGAATAGGGTGCCTCATAAGCATCTTGATGGAGTCACTCCTTTTGAAGCTTGGAGTGGACACTATCGTGATGTGTCTCATTTCAGGATTTTTGGCTCAAGGGCATGGGCTAGAATTCCACTAGACAAAAGGAGGGATTTGGAACCCCAAATACAAGAGTTCCTATTTTTTGGTTTTTTTTAATATTCTAAAGGGTATAAGTTTATCAACACAAGCACTAAAAAATCCTTCATTGATAACAGTGTTTAGTTTGAAGAAGAGCTTCTAGCAACAAAAATTGGAGAGTCCTCCTCACCTCCTCCACCTTTGGTTGTAAGTGAAGAAACTATTGAAATTTATTATTCAGATATGTATGACCATCCAACCCCATAAGGCCAAAGTGGGCATCAAAGACCATCCAAGCAGCTGGGGAACTAGCTGGGAATCCTGGTGATTTTAGGAGGACTAGATCTCAATTCGAGAGTGGCCTTTCTGTCAAGGACCCTTTCTTTGTTGATAAGTGTTTTATAATGATTGAATCTAAACCATAGACATATGAAGAATCATTTTTAGACCCAATATGGAAAACAACCATGAAGGAGGAATTTCATTCGCTCCAAAAGAATTATGACACATGGGAACTGGTGATTCTCTCCTAAAGAAGAAAGCTAGTCAAGTGTAACTGGGTTTTCAAAAATAATTTTGCTGCTGATGGTTCTCCTCTAAAGTATAAGGAAATTTTAGTGGCCAAGGGATTCTCCAAATTCCAAGTCATTGACTACAACGAGACCTTTGTACCAGTTGCAAAGATGGACTCCATAAGACTAGTTTTGACCATTGCAGCTTCCAAGCATTTGGAGGTCATCACATGTATGTGAAGAGTTCCTTTATACCTGGTGATATGAAATAATAAATATATATGCAGCATCTATAATGTTTTGTGACTAATCTATCTCTTTTGTGTAGGTTGAAGAAATCACTGTATGGGATAAAATAAGCTCCTAGAGCTTGGTATGCCAAGATTGATGGCTTGTTGCTATCACTTAGATATTGTAGATGCAAGTCTGATACAAATGTATATTTGTAGCTGATTAATGGTTATATAATCATTATATTATTGTGGATGGATTATCTTTTGATCACAGGAAGTTCCAAGAAATAAATTGTCTCCTTGAAGGATGCAATGAACCATGCCTTCTCTATGACTGATTTGAGATTAATAAGCCAATTTTGGGGGCTTTAAATTTCTCAATCAGATATTGGAATCAAGTAACATAAGTAGTATGCTTCATATATTATGAATAATTTTGGAATGAAGGATTTCAATCCAAGCAAGACTCCTTTCCTTTCAAGTTAATCTTGAAGAAGCGCAACCAACTCCATTGGAAAACAACACCGTGTATAGGCAACTTATTGGTTGTCTTTTTTATTTGACTCATACTTGACCTGATATATCTTATGGAGTGAGTGTGGATTCTATATACATGGATCATCCTCATGAAATCCATTGTAGTGCAACAAAAAGAATCCTAAACTTTGTACAAGGAACAAAAACTCATGGGATTCACTATGTTGCACAACCTAGCCTAGAGTTAGTTGGTTTTACTTACTCTGATTGGGTAGGTGATAAAATTGATAGAAAATAAACTTATGGATACGTGTTTATGCTTGTAGATGGACCAATTATCTGGTCAAGTAAGAAGAAAAGTGCAATTTCACTTTCATCCACAGAGGCAGAATACAGAGAAGCTCTGAATGCAACTACTCAATGTTTGTGGTTGCAAGGAATACTTGGAGAATTTGGAATCGAGTTAGAGACTTCTACAGTAATATATTGTGAAAAATAGAGGACCATTTGAATCTCAATTGATCTATTACTAAGGCAAGGAACCAAACACATCAAGATTCATATGCACTACATCATAGGACTTGTGCGTAATGGGGTCATTGCTTTGCTCTATTGTGCATCATCTGAGCAAGTTGCAATCATCTTAACCAAGGTGTTTTCTGAAAATACTTCCAGCAATCTCAAATCACTACTAAGGATAGTTGATCATGTGGTGAATATTGATTGAAGACAATATTTCTTACAATTTTGTTCATGTCCATGTTTAAGGGAGGATTTTCCCCTTGTGGTTTTGCCTCTTTCCTTGTTTGTAAGGACAAGAATTATTTAAAGGGTGACTAAGCTTTGTTTCTAGGCCCTATATTTCTAATATTTTCTGATATTGTACATAAATTCAGGATTAATAGGGGTTTTGGAATAATAAAAACCCATCCCAATACTTAGGATAAAATAATTAATCTTTTTGATTAATTTCCTAGGTCCTACTCTAGGTACTTTGCACCCAATTCCATTTATGAGGTCAAACTTGCCAAAAATGCCTCCTGAAGCAATTTAGAAATATTATGGATAAAATTCTGAGAACTCTGCAATCTTCCTAGATTGGCAAGTGCGCAACTCTTCTTTTTCCAGAGTTTCCATCTTTTATGTAGTTTTAAGGCAAAAACTAAATCTAGTTTTAAGGTAGTCTGCCTTGTTTTTTGCACCAACTCACCTCCCTTCTTTTACTCATGTAAAAGAATGATAAATTCTTCTTTCCTTCACTTATGATATGTATCTAATCATTCAATGAATTCCTAAGCATCTTGATTGGTTTGGAAAGTGCTTTATTCACCTATGGGGGATTTTGACTAGTTTAGTAAGCCTGCTTTTGTACTGATTTGAATAGCATCCTAATGCTTTCGAATCCTTGGAGTATCTACATAATGAGAAAACTTTATCTATTTAATTATGGGTGATGTAAATTGATATCAACAACAATTCATGTTATTCAACATAGTCAGTCTCTTTTAGAGTGTTCCTTGCATAGTTTTTAAGCAATTTTGTGAGTTCAATTGATCTAAGCTTGGGCTTAATTTCCACAAAACACACTCATCCAGAAGGGTTACTTCAGCCATTACCCATACCTAAGAAGATATAGGAAATGATATCGATGGAGTTCATTAAAGGTATTCCCAAGGTACATGAATGACATTGTTTATACGTGGTAGTAGATATGATGACAAAATTTGCTCATTTCTTTGCCATTAATTTTGATTATTTCGCATCAAAGGTAGAAGAGTTGTTTTTTCGAGAGGTTTTCAGGTTACACAAAATTCCTATGATTACTCTCAGTGACCGAGATAACAAGTTCGCTAGTGCCTTATGGAAGGATATTTTCAAATTTGTGGGGACATAATTAGCTACTATCACTAGTTATCATCCTTAGAGTGATGGGAAGACAAGATAGTCAACAAGTGGATTGAGGGATATTTAAGAGGTTGTGTAGCAGGGAAACAAAGGACATGGATTAAATGGCTACATCCAAAGGAGTACTGCTATAATAACACACGCCATATGTCTATTGGAATGACTCCTTTCAAGGCTCTATATGGCTATGAGGCGCTAAACTTTGTAGATATAGTCTTCAAAGATAATAGAGCACCTAAGGAAATGTATTGGATATATGAAAATCAAGATATTCTCAAGGTACTAAAAGAGAATTTATGGACAACACATGACCAAAAAAAATTGTACGCAGATAGACACATGGTCGAGTGCATTTTTGAGGTAGTAGACTTGGTATACTTGCGACTACAACCTTATAGATAATATTCACTCAAGAAAAAAAGGGCAGAGAAACTAAAGCCTTGCTTCTATGATCCTTACAAAGTATTTAGAAAGGCTGGGGAGGTGGCTTATGAAATTGAGCTTCCTGAGGAAAGTAAAATTCATAATGTATTTTATGTATCAAATCTCAAGAAAATAGTGGGGAAACACATCACTCCATCCATTGATTTACCTCCGTTAGGTGATGAAGGAATCTTAGTGCTGATTCCATAAAAGATTCTATAGGTTCGAGAAAGGGAACTTAAAAACAAGGTAATTCGTGAATACTTGGTACAATGGAAAGAGTTTCCTATTGAAGATACCACATGGGGAGGAGAACAGGTATTGCAACATCCCGGTTTACAGTTGCTTGAGGACAAGCAATTTCAAGTGGGGAGGACTATAATGTCCTCTTCTAACTAAGAATCTGAGACACTTGTTAACCTATTTGATTCCCATAGGTTTGAGCATGTATCAATGAAAAAGGGAATTGACTTAGGACTATTAATACTGAGAGCATAAAATAACATTTCGTCAATATTATTAGGTCATTAATATATTAAACAAGGTCATTAGAGAAGATATCAAAACACATGTAGAGCATGTGGGACTTATTTAATTTTCATGCGACACCAGGAAATTAGATTGCATGCATGCAAAAGCTAAGTCGTGCAAACCCTAAAATATATAAAAGAAGACAAGTTGAACAAAAAATGCATTTATTGTTATTTTCACTTTTTAGATTGGTTTCGAGAGCAGCAACAATAGTAAGTTGGGGTTTAGGGCGTGAGCCATCAACTAACAAGTGTTTTTAGCATCGAAATATATCTGCCCTAATCACTTATCGGATAGATCATTGATATCTATCATCCACACTTCAAGATATTCGTTGATCATCAGAGATCCAACACACAGAGGAGAGATTACCACACAGGGTCATGCCTTACTATTGGGGACAATTTGGGGACACCAATAATGATTCACCTTGATCAAGATGCTCATCATTTCTTCTGCATGTCACTTCCATTCTCCTCAAAAGGGTCATACTACTATACTGGGTGATCATCAAGAGACCTCTTTCCCATTCAGAGAAGATTCCAATAGAAACTTAGAGGGGAATGGGCATCATCTATCCAGAGGAAAACTGTTTGCTAGTGGCCAAGAAGGGATTTAAAGTGTTTCATGTGTCCACCAAAATCTTTAGAGAGACCATACTACGTCACCTAGAAATTCTCATCATCATCCTCCAAGTATTGAAGCATCTACATGAGGATTACCATATAGAGAGGGCCATTTTTCCTTGCATGGGTGTCAACCACTAAAGGAGCAACATGTTTTCACCCTGTCTCTTATTGCATGGCATACATGCTTGTTCCATATTGCTCAAATACTCAAGCTAAAAATAATGGTATGTATCTGCAGTTAATTTCATTGTGAATTCAAGTTTATTTTTATTTTGTGGTTTGTGTACTCTCTTAATATTGCATGCAAATTGATTTTATCAAACATAAAGCTAAAACACCCTGGAACTAAAAACCAAAACCATAAAACCTATCAATATAAAGAATAAAATTTCAATTGGGATATTACACCCCGTTAGCTATTAACCTCACTTTGATACTAGATAAAAAACTTTGGTAAACATGTGTAAGAAAACAACACCAAATAGAATCTAAAACATAACAATTAATAATGGCTCACACAAACATTACTAAAAGATTTACCTTGGAAACCTAAACTGGGAAACCAACATTCTCGAAATCCATTAAATTTGGATTAGATTGCAACCCCAATTCCTTAACTGGGATTAGTTTATGTAGGGCTACTAAATCATGGGCTAAAAACAACTCAAAGCAAACCCCAAACGGATTTTTTTAGGAGAGTTGGCTAGAACTTCTTTCCCCTCAAATCCCCATTTCTTTGGGAACTTACAAAGAATATAACACATGTTTAACATTTGGAGAATTGCTTGATTGGCATACTTGTCATCTTCATCTTGTGCCTCTATTTTTTTGCATCATCTATGTCCACTGAATTCAACATTGTGGGTTGGATGGTGTGCAATGCTTCCTTGGGTGATTGTTTATGATTCACCATTTTTTTCCAAATAAAATTTCTTCGAAGTTAGCCTTGTATGATGTAGCACCAATTCCTATTTTGACTCAATGGTTGTAGTGGCTAGCAATCTATGTACCCTGACAAGATGGATCGATATCTATAGGGACATTCATTTTATGATGTTTTTTATCAATTGCACATGAGTATCTAATGAATCCTTTTGTATCAAGACTCATTTTAGATGACCAATATCATTTTTATTCTACCCTAATTTGCACTTAAAAGGGAGTTTTTTCCCTCTGGTTTTTTTCTTTTTCTCTACTAATGAAGTTTTGTACTTGGGTACCTAAGTAGGCCTCATTGTTGAGACCCAATTTTTTTCTTTTGTTTACTCCCTATGCTTTGATTTGTGGGGTTGTTAGTGTATCTACAACTATTAACATTATGTAGACTAATACTTGTCTACCAAACTAGTATAATTATCTACCAAATTGGTACACCTTCTTTGCCTCGTTTGCATGACATCAAATTACAATCCAATTCTCTCTAGGTTTGCTATAAATAAACTTGGCTTCCTATTGTAATACATACAACAATATATAGATTCATTCCTTTTATTGATGTCATGTTCTATGAATCCTATGCTCATTTACATTCCGAGTTAAACTTATATTTTTACAAGCCTTACTTTTAGTTGAGATTTAGTTTGCTCAGTGAAAAGTATGTTCTATTTTAATGTGTGTGTGTGTGTGTGTCATTAAAACCTTTTCCTGTGACAAATTCATCTTTGAAATGTCTAACTTCCTTAGATTGTTGATGACACTTTGTGACCATTAGCTAGAGTATTTGTTATGCAACCAAGTCCCAAAAATAACAGAAATAGACCAAAAGAGAGTAATCCACGCCTTAATAATGAATAACGGAGATAAATAACAATCCTCTTTGAGGAAGGAACCTCCTTACACAATGTACTTGTGTATCCAAGACACGACAATATCCAATGATGACTAAAATGAGAATATCTCCTTCCTATATATAGGAGACAAAGGTGTATAATAACAACTAATAGACCCACTAATAGACCCAAGCCGACATAAATAATATGTAATGCTACACAATATAGGTGGTTAATGTGCTACACTATCTAGGATAATGTGTCATCATTAAGGGCTTAACATGGCCCTCCCATTCAAAAAGTGTTGTCCTCAATGCTGAAGTAGTTCTAGTTGTTGTTGTATAAAGGACTAATCTTCCCATGTTGAATCTTCCGTGGGTAAGTTCTTCCATTTAATGAGATACTCTCGAATTGATTGATTTTAAAGTTGTCTAGTTCTTATTTCAGTGATTTCTTCAGGATACAAGATGATTTTTCCTTCCTCATCAAGTTCTGATAATATTTTTTGAACTGGTAGCTTGTCACTGATTACCTTCTTCAAACAAGAAACATCGGAATCCGAATGGACTCATGAAGATGCAGGTAGTTCCAATTTGTTGGAAATACTACCAATATTTTGTAGCACCTTGTAGGGCCAATAGTATCTAGGTGATAATTTATTATCCTTCTTGATGTTATTCGGGGACATCTATCTGTATGGTTGTAGTCTTAAAAACACCCAATCCCCCACATTAAATCTTCGTTCACTGCGGTGTTGATCTGCTTGTTGTTTCAATTGAGTTTGTGCTAGATTCAGGCAGTCCGTTAAGAGTTGAAGAACTTGTGGTTGATGCTTCATGTGGTCTTCCACTTACTTAGAGGAGTTTCTTACTGAATATGTGATGGATGGTGGATGATAACCATAAAGTGCCATAAATGGGGTCATTTTTGATGATGTATGGAAGGAAGTGTTATACCACCATTTTTCCAAGGGTAACCACTTGACCCATTGTGTGTCTGTATCAACAACAAAACATCGAAGATACCCTTCCAAACATTTGTTTATGATATCTGTTTGTCCATCAAGTTCAGGATGATAAGATGAGCTATGAGCCAACTGAGTACCCAAACAAGAAAATAAATTGGTCCAAAACTTTCCAGTGAAAATGCATTCCGGTCACTTACAATAATATTTGGAGTACCATGTAGTTTTTGGACTATCTCCGTAAAAGAATTAGCGACCGTGCTTGCTTTGAAGGGGTGGGATAGTGCACAAAAGTGTGTATATATGGTAAGTCTATCAACAACCACCATGATGACACTCTTTCCTTTTGACTTTGGTAAACCTATGATAAAATCCATTGAGACATTTTTCCACCTTTGGCTTGGAAAAAAGTGGTTGTAGGAGACCTGGGGTCTTAATTGTTTCCACTTTATTTCATTGGAAAACCAAACATTCTGTCACAAATTTTTGAACACCAGTTTTAAGACCACCCCCCCAAAAATTATTTCTTTACCCTGTGGTAGGTTTTTAAGAGACCTAAGTGCCTCCTCTTAGTGAGGGGTGGAATTCAAAAAATACTTTTTACTTAAGATGGGAACTCTTACCAAGATATTGGGGATCCTTGTACCATAAAAAGTCATCTTTCGACATAAATGTATTAGAAGCACTGGGATTGTCTTGCATATTTTGAATGAATGTCCATATCTTAGTCATTTTTCCATTCCTCCCTTGCTTTGTCTCTCCAATCTAGTTGGATGATTGAGATAGCATAGAGTAATGCTTCACATCCTTATCTTTCCTAGAGAGTGCATCTGCGACAACATTTTGCTTCCTCATTTTGTAGATGATTTCAAAGTCATATCCCAACATATTTGTCACCCATTTTTGTTACTCTTCTAAATAGATCCTTTGTTACAAGAAGTATTCAAGGCTATTATGATCCGTTTTAGCCTTGAAATATCTCCCCACAAGGTAGGGGTGCCATTGCTTCAAAGCATGCAGTATTGCCAACATTGCAGTGAGATTTTTTAAGTTCTTTACCTTGACTGGATGACTTGTGAATGCAAGAGGGTGTCCTTCTTGTGAAGTCTGGTGTCACCAAAATAGGAGCTTTACACATTACCTCTTTGAGTTGTTGAAAATCTTGAGTTTCCTCTGAAGTCCAAGAAAATGAATCTTTCTTCAGTAATGTTGTTAGAAGAGCTACTATTCTTCCATAGTTCCGAACAAACTTGTGGTAGTACCCTGTCAGGCCTAAGAATCCTCGAATATTCTTTAGTGTTATTGGAATCAACTAGTCCCTCATGGATTTAATTTTGTTAGGTTTTACCTTGACACCTTCACGAGATAAAAATGACCCAAATACTCTACCTCCTTTATCCCAAAGAAACATTTTGATGGTTTTGCATACAATTATTTCTCCTTTAGTAGTTGTAGTGCCCTGTCAACATGTTGAATATTTTCTTCCCAATACTTGTTATAGATTAGTATACCATCAAAGAATACCAACACAAATTTCTAAGGAAAGGCTTGAAAATGGAATTCATCCAACCTTGAAATGTGGAAGGCGCATTAATTGTGAGACCAAATGGCATGGCCAAAAATTCATTGTGACCTTCATGAGTTCTGAATGTTGTTTTGGGGATGTCTTCATCCTTCATTCGAATCTGATGTTACCCAAAACAAAGATCCAACTTTGTGAATACAACTGCTCCATGTAATTCGTCTAACAATTCATCAATGACAGGAATGAGAAACTTATATTTAATGATGATCTTGTTGATCTCTCTATAATCAAGACACATACGCCATGATCCAATTGGCTTGGGTACCATTACCACTGGTGCAGAGTAAGAATTTTGGCTAGGCCTAATTATGCTTCTAACATATCAACAAACATATGCTCAATTTCACTCTTCTGGCTATAGGGATATCGATAAGGCTTGATGTTAGGAGGAACACTGCCTGGAATTAAGTGGATAAGATTATCAAAGTCTCGAATAGGTGGAATAACTTTGGGAATATCTTCAAACACCTTGGAATTCTTATTAATGACCCTTTGGAGATCTGGGGAGATAGGGAACTTTGAAGTTTGAACATATAATGAGCATAATTTTGCAACTACACCTTGATGTCCATTTTTCAACAACTTTGTCATACCATTAGAGCTTATTGCCTTTGTCATTCTATGATACCATTTAACTCATATTATTTTCCTTCCCATGAAAATTTCATGAATTTTTTTTGAAAATTAAAACCCATTGTTCCCAATGATTGTAACCATTGGACACCTAATACAACATCATCCCCACCCATTGGGATATCAATCATTGGACTATTCAATACATATTCCACCATAACAAGATTGATATTATGGCATTTCCCTGAGCAATTTATAGTTCCTCTATCTACAATCATAACTTGAAACTTTGGTGTTGGATATTCAAAGCAATTAAGAACTTTGGCGAATTTATAGTGGATGAAAATATGAGTACTATCAGAATCAATTAACACCGTTACCTTCTTCTTTTTGATGTATTTTTCAATATTGAGAGTTTGAGGAGTGCTAATTCTAGCCAATGCATGACAAGATATGGTGGGAGTAATTTCTTCTGAAGTATCCTCTTCTATTTCTTCTGAAGTCGCCTCTTTTTGAGATGCTTCCTCTTCTTTTGGTTCTTCCTCTTCACAATATATGTAGAATAATTTCTTCTCATTGCACTTATGTCCCTTACTATACTTGTTGTCACAATTAAAGCATAATCATTTTTCTCTTCTTTCATCTAGATTTTGGGGTGTCAACCTTTGTGGTGGTTTAGAAGAAGGAACATTATTTTCTCTGTATGTGTTGGAGAAGGCCTTTCTAGTAGTCATTGCCATATTTTTACTTTCAACCTTCCTTGCCATAATGAAATCCTTCTCTAGGGATGATGGTTCAAAGAGACGTGCCCCTTGTTTAATGTTATCTTTCAAGGTTCCTATAAATAGATATAACAAATTATCTTCTGAAATGTTCTTCACTTTAACACTTAGCTGTTGAAGTTGCTTGATGTGCTCGGTAATTGGAACTCTTTTCTTGAGATTTACCAACTGGCTAAAGAAGGCGTTGTTATTTATATCCCAACAATGTGCAATCAATTCTTCTGTGACTATAGACCAAGAGATAATAGAGTCCGTTTTTATGGTCACAAAGCCATTGGTATCATACAAATTGATCAGGTTCTAAATATAAGGATGCAATAGTTACCTTTTGCAAAGTGGGCACTTGGTGTAGATCAAAAAATTGCTCCATCTGAAAAAATCCACGTGATTGGATCCTTGCCATCAAAATTTCTCATTTCAATCTTGGGTATAAATTAGTTCCTTGGACCTAAATTGAACCCATAATGTTGTAGTGAATCATGAATTTTGAAGGATTCTAACTTCCTAATCTCCAATTGTTTTTCAATTTTCTCTATACGTGACTGGAATAAGTCCTATTTTTCGTCCTCAGCTTCTTCTTGAGTAGATACATGAGGACTACAACTATTTTTTATATCCTTCATCAATTCCTTCAAGTATTGAAGATATTCTTTTCTATCCATCCCTTTGAGATCATATTTACTATCCATCTTCGTTTCCAATTTAACCAAGTCATCAATTTTCACATTTCCTTTAATCATATCCACCAACTTGGAAACTCTAAAAGACATGTCTTCCATTTCATCGTATGTTGAGGATGAATCCTTTGGGGGGTTGAGTGGAGTGTGATTCTTTCCACTTCCTTTTGGTGGAATTTTGAACAATAAATATATATCAAACCCTAGGGTTTACCACAAATATATCCTTCTACTCAAAACTATTCAATTGCAAAATGGCGTACCTTTTTCAAACGCTGATTATAAGACTATTTTAGGGCCAAATTGCAATTGCAAATTTGAATTTTGCCTCGTTTGGGTATAAAAATTCATCCTGTGGTACCCTGATGTGTCCTCTTTCTCATGCCGTAGGTCCAACCTAATCTAGATGTGCCAACAAAGAGTTATTGCAAATATCCCAAAGATTCTTATTTTTTTCCTGTCAAGAAGAGCAAACTTGTACTATATTTCACATGTCCAATATTTTGTTTATGTAGTTGAAACTTCTACCACAGATACCCTGGTCTATTTTTTTCCAGATGCAATTGGTATCACTCAATTTGGATCTCGAATACCTCAGACATGACCTTTTTCCCTAGAACACATGTTTTAGGCTAGGTTTTGGACTAGTAGAAAACCCTAGATTCCCCTGCAATTATCTCTGAAACTGTAATAGTTTAGGATCTGAATTTTGGAGTGGAGATATTTCAGCTTGTTTGAGAAGTGGGTTTTTGACCTAGCTCTTTGAATCCTTGTATAAAAAAAGTTGTATTGAGAATACCAAGATGACTTGTTTTGTGGAAGCCAGTCCCGAGGAAAGAGATTTGATACCAAATATTATGCAACCAAGTCCCAAAAATAACATAAAAATAGTAGAAATAGAACACAATAGAGTAATCCACATCTTAATAATGAATAACATAGATAAATAACAATCCTCTTCGAGGGAGGAACATCCTTACACAATGTACTTGTGTACCATGGCAAGACAATATCCAGTGATGACTAAAATGATAATATATCCTTCCTATATATAGGAGATGAAGACGTACAATAAAAACTAATAGACCCAATCCGACATAAATAATAAGTAATGCACCACAATATAGGGGGTAATGCGCTACACTATATGGGGTAATGTGTCATCATTAAGGTCTTAACAGTATTGAGTAGTGACTTCAAAATTTGATGTACTTTAAATATGTTAACTTATACATGCTATTGGTTTCATGTTAGTCATTGGTTGATGTGTCTAAGACATTTGGTTAAATCAAAGGCTTATAAAAACACGATTAAATTGTTAGTGTTTAAAATACTTGACATCTAGCATCATAGCTTTAAATCTATGCAGCTTGGTAACAATGCTAGTTAAGTGCAATATATATTCGAGTTCATGCTTTGCCCAATAGTTTGTGAATGTATGATGTTGGAGAGGGTTTTTGGAACCAATTTTGGGAGTTGCGCAACGGAAGTGGAGCACGCGCCAACTAATCTAAAGGAGTAAAATGCGCAAAATACAAAAGTTAGTTAGAAGTAGTTGGACACCTCTGTCCAATTGTAACGGGCTCATCCCATTCTGAATTAGTATAAATATGTAAGGGGTTTTGGGTAGGAGTTAGTGAATGGTTGTCGAGATAGAGTTATTGCTAGTTCTGTTATGTAATTTTGGGGTTGAGACAAAGGTATGATGCAAAATGCGTAGGGTTTGTAAGATTGTTCATATGATGATAATAGTGAAATAAACATGTTTGGAAGAAAATCTCTATTGTGTTTAATGTGATGAATATCCTATTTATTGTGCACATGTATGATCATTTATTGTTGTTAATTTAAATGTGCAATTAACTATTATGAATATGGATATATCTATGTGCGTTAGATAACTCAAAAACTGAAAGTAAGGGTAAAGGTAGCATTGATTTTGACCATGGTTCTTTCAATAATGTTTTGTCTGTCTCAGGTCTTGCTGCTAATGTCACATGCCCCAATTTTGTAAAAACAATTTTATATTATTTGAGGAACAATATGTTAAATTTTATGCTAAGTTGTAATTGATGACCTAGTGGGGTCAAGGATATTTAANTTGGTCATGATTCCCCAAGAAAGTGGAATCAGAGCAGGTGGCTCAATTAATGAAAATTGACCCAAAAGACCTAGGTAATATTTATAAAAATTCCCATTGAAGAGAGCTGAGGCTGCTCATTCTAGAGAAGTGATCATTTAGGTTGAATGAATGTACTTCAGAGAAATTCAATAGAAGGGAAATTTGGAAAGTGTTTGAGGGGATAACTGCTGATTGATCTAGTTGCAGTTTTTAAGCTGAAGATCATATTGCTGAGAGCAGAGTGTTTTACTGAGGTATTGAACAAGTCAGTTGACAGAGGGTTCTACTATTTGCATTCTCCACCCAGTTCTCAGCCAAGAAGACCAGGAACAAGCTCGGGGGTCCTGAGGAAGCGTTGTCTGAGCGCTCTCCAGGAGATTGGTAGGGAGGAACGACCTCTTAAAGCTGATGTCGTCTATCCTCAACAGGTTCTATGTTATTTGAATTTACTGTTTTAGTTAAATAATCTTAGTTTATCTGCTAAATGAATGTTAAAAGTTCAGAGTTTGTGAAATTTTAGATTTAGTATTCTTATTAGATTGTTATAGAATTGAAATTGGTTTAGAGAATAATGAAATAGAATGAAAATAAATTTCTAGACTGTGTTTTTCCACACCTGGAAACTAGGTTGTACTCTAACACAGTTAGAATGCTTTAAGTAGATGAAAGAATTCCTTAAGAGAATGAAAATAATAGATAGGATTTTGTATCTGTAGATAGCAGAGTAATATTTGTTTCCACTTTTAAAATATAATGAAAAATAGTATTATGGTTTATTTGTGCTTACTGTTTTTACTTAATATAATTGAATAAAATGCAAGAAAAGTAATAGTAAACTATACTATAGTTACAGTAACAGTATACTGATACAAATAAAAGTTTATAGAAGATAACAGTTAAGTGATTACACAAGTTATTAATCACACAATATATCGTATAAACTATTTACTAAATTCTAAACTATTACTTAAAGTAAACCCGATTAGGATTATATATAAACCCTTGTTTTATGAAAAATAAATAGAGTTCCAAGGTTAACCATCTATTATATATAGAGTTCTGAATAACTGTAATCTACAGAATAGTAAATGAAATAAATGTAAATATAAATATTAAACTAAATAAAACTAAGAATTGCATAAATAGGAGCTAATCATTTTAAACAAACAAGCTTATAACCCGAGAAAGAAGAATCCGAGGGTCGAAACCCTAAACAACTAAATTGCCCAATTAAAAATTAACCAGTGAGTATAATCAGTTATATTATTAACTGTGTAATAAAATTAACATGAAGACTACAACTCATGTTTTAGACTGAATACAGTCTTGTACTTAAACTTTAAAATGTATTTACAACCTCTTTTAAAATTAAGTACTTCATTAACAGGTTAAGAAACAACAATATAACTGTAATAACGAAACTGAAGCAAACAAGAAACAGTGCCCAAGTAATAATTTAGTTAAGAAAACATTTACACAAGGGTTTCATTTTCTTTAAACCCTAACTATTATATTCTAAACTGATAAGAATAAAATTTATAATTTACATTACGATTGTTCCATAGTCTTTATATTAATATTATTTACTTATAAATGTATCATAAACAATAAATTTCGTCACTGAGAGTTGAAGAAGGAAAAACCCTATTTTTTTACAATATCATTATTTATAGGTTAATGAAATCATAACAACGCGAGATAGAGCTCAAGTTTAACAAAATATTTATTTATAAAACCAACTGTAATACATTGTCAAGCCATAAGGCTGAATCCTAAATTAAAAACCAAATACATATCATAGCTTGAAGGTCAGTTTTACACAGCATAACAGCAAGGGTTTGCACATAAAACTGGAAAGCAACATTATATTAAAATTTCTCAACTAACGAGAAACCGAAACAGGCTCCAAGCACTGTATTATCTCCTTCAACAACCCTCTTTACAAGTAGGGCAAAACCCAGTTTGAAATCAGGGCTTACTGGTGGGGGCCAGGAGTCCACGGAAACCGGCCATTATTATCCTCTTCACTGAAGTTTTGAGCAGTTTTAGTTTCCTGTAAAGAGCACTTTTTACAGAGCGTTATAATGATGCACAGTTCTAATTTTAAAACCCTAAACCGTATAAATAAATTAACAAATAATTTATCATGATAAGGGACTGAGTGGTCTTTACCTGCAAACAAGAAGAGAATTCGAGCATTGACGAAGCTGTCATCATCTTAAGTTATTTATGCAGAGAAGGACATAAATCCCTATGCCGACCTGGAGTGGAAACAATATCCATGAGCTTAAGCTTCACAACGCTGTGACAAGCCACGAGAGGATCAGAACTGGAAACTATGGACAGGCCGAGAGCCAAACACGTAAACAAGTAGCCACTTGCGCAATAAGATTCACAACAATGAAGTTCTGGAGCCTAAGACTGAGAAATGAAACTACAGCAACAACAAACACAAGCCATGGAGAAACTAAGCAGAGGAGCAGCCTCTCATGGCCGCCAAGGAAGATTACACAGAGCAGCCTATAGGCCAATGAAACCCTCGGAGATGAATGACAAAGAATAGGGTTTCCAGCCTTTTAAGTCACCAATGCATGGACGCGAGCAGACCACGTGTTCTCCAAATATTTTAACCACGCATGGGTTTGGTCTATAGTCCATCTGCGTGTTCAATAATCAGTTTATTATTGCAATGTTCAATAAACAAGTATGCAACGACTTCGGAATGTATTTATATATATTCACCAGTAAAAACATAAAAACTATATCATGGTAATTGAAAGTATCGAGGGTTGTAATAATTGATAGCAATGATTCTATGTCGTTGACCTTAGAATGGAGAGGTAATAACCTTACTGTTGGAACTATCCCAAAGTCGACCTTACAATAAACATTTTCCAAATAATAATTTGTATGTTCACATTGCAAAACGACGATAATATATTTATATTATTTAAAGCACAAACCTTATCATTTGCAAATGATGGTTTAAGATTAGTTACATTTGCTAATAACTAATATACCTCGGTTGACTATAGAGGAAAGGTGTTTAAATCTTGACAAATAAACAATCACGAGGCTCGACCATAATAAAAGCTTTTACAAATAGTGTTTTGTATGCTCAACTTGCCAATGATAACAATAATGAATCCTATCATTATTTACAATGATAGTTTTTTATTGTATGTGTTTAATTGGATGTAGCATAGTATAAAAACCTTGGTTATAATGTTTCTCTGGAGGTATACCTTAGATTAGAAGTGCTAGATAATGTAATCTACCATAGTAGATATTATCAACTACAACTTATTATCAGTGAGGCAACATGATAATAGTAGTTTTATTATGGAGTAAACCATGCACAAGGTTTGTAATTATAGGAATAACATTGATAATGTATTTACCTATGATTTAGACTTTGTAAAAGTAATGGTAGATAGCATTCCATCTTAAGATGATACATCTAGTTACAATAAACCAAACTTATAATGTCATAGAAATTTCCAGGTAGTAAGATCTCTACAGGATGCAAGTAACAATTAGATTGATACATTATAAAATAATAAGGTATTGTATGTTGTTACAATAATACCTGCAGCAAGGCGATAATGTAGGTACTGAAGTTTATAACCTAATCATGAGCATAGTTACATACAAGCTACAGGTTGATAAATTCCATGGCTAGTAAGATAGAGATGAATTAGAAACATGTACTCTATTGGAAATCTTTACCTTAAAATTTGACAGAAATACTTTCATGAATAAAAGACAGTTACTTTACCTCATCAGAGCCTGCTTTTAAATAAACAGTTATTTACTAGCATATTAACATGCAACAGATATACTTGCTACTTTATGAATTAAACTCCTACTTGATCGATTGTTACCTGTTGACCCTGTAAGAACCAACAGTCCATCTATGTTAGCATAGCGCTAAGTAAGCCCAATTTTTCAAATATAGATTTCACCTACTTGCCAAAAAGTAAAATTATTAGTAAAGCTAAAAGAAATCTGAATGCAGGTCAATCTTATATACATTACGAAAATGAAAGTTGTATTAGTGATTGTATTCGGAAATTAATGAATACTAAATGTTAAACTGTTTCATTTTCCGCTAACCGCTAGCAGTTAGTATACTGCGTATTCAGACATTTTATGTTATCTTAAAAATTTTAAGTTTTTATGAAATTTTGGGGTTATGACAACTAATCTCTTGTCAGTCTACCAGATGACCCACACTGGGTTTCTTAAGAAGGTTGTTTTCTCTCCCATTGAAGTTGAAATCTATGATATTGCGAATGGTAGAGTCATTGCTAAAGGTTTTGTGGATCATAGCTCGAAAGTATACATGTTATCACACTTCATGCCTTTCTCCAACCCCTTTGATCTCCTCACCCATGATAACAAATCAAGCAATCTTTGGCATGAGAGGTTTGGTCATATAAACTATAAATACCTTTCAGATTTATGTGAAAAAAGATATGGTTTCATGGTTACCAAAGATAAAGTTTTCCAAAGGAGACTATCAGGGTTGCATTCTAGGAAAACATCTAGAGCATAAGTATGAGAGAGTTAGTCATGAGCGAACCTTTGCACCTCTCACTAGTACAAAATGAGGAGTTAGATACTACATGACTAAAAATTCTAGTCACCACAGGTTTTTCAAGTAATTTACTACTAAATATAAGCAATTTTCATTGACCCAACTATAAACAACTATAATTAACGACTAATTTAGCCACTAGTTAACAAATATGACTAGATAATAAGTGACAGAGTTAAAAATGATTTACAAAAACGACCAATTTAGTCACGACATAAAAAATTACTAGCTAGAAGAATATGAATTAGTCATTTATAATTGTGTCATGGAAAATTGCAATTTTGACAATGAAGTGTAAATTTTGTAAATTGTCTACCTTCTATTAGTAATATTAGTGCCATGCACCTCGATATTCAGATATCCAACAAAGGAATTGCATGAATTTTCTCTTGACCATCTTTATCCCTACTACACCATTGAAGCAAACTGTTAAGCGCGTGCCAAAGGAAAATTAGGTTCCTACAATTACAAATTAGGTACAACTAGAACCAGTACCATATCGATACCTAGAAGCATCATATCTAGTTGTTGATCCTTCAATGTAAGAGTCCCAAGTCCCATACTGAGGTGCTTTTCTAACTTGAATATAATGATCATGATCTGTGACCGTCGAACTAGCTGCACGAGTCGACATAGCTTCACCAGGATGAGTTCTTTTAAACGTCGTAGCATTTGATCCAATAATAATATTTGAACTGGGCGTGGAATCACCAAGAACAATATTTTAACCAATCAAAGACTCTATTATAATTAAACCGGGGTGTTGACCCAGAACTAGTCTCAGATCCATATGCAGTAAAGGTAGATGCCCAACCCCATCTTAGATTTTCGGGTAAATATTTCGATTCCTCGACCTCTTACAAGCATGACCTCACAGAATATGATACGTATAATGTAGTGATGACCTCTTCTTATCACTATCAAGTTATACCTCCCTTATGCATTATCGGCTAGGTAAATTTTGCATTTGACGTCACCACCCACCTAATTCACGATGTGCATAACTCTTCTCGACCAACGTCCTCGATCCAAGTTTATTATATATACTACTATAACAAAAATACCTTTAAAAAAAATTATATAATAATAAAACAAATTTTATATTTATATAAAACACAAATTAATTAAATTTTATATTAATCCTAATTTATAAAACTAAACAAGTTATATAATAATTATTAAAAAAATATATATATATATAACAAATTAACATAATTTATATAATAATAAAATAATAAAAATAAAACACATACATGAAAATATAACCCTAAGAGCTCTCAGCCCACCTCTGTTTGACGACACTCATGATCGATTTTCCTGAACTCATGGAGATTTCATGCTCCAATTCTGTCAATGACTACTCAACCGACCGATTGGAGCCAAATAACTTGTCCAATTATACCGTTGGCGCCAAATATTATGTGTTGGCTGGAGGTGAGGAGGGTTTGGTGGGTTATTGTTAAGTTTTCATATGCTAGACTAGATTCAATAGTATTCAATTCAAAATCATACCAGTAGCATATCAAGAATCACTGATAGAAACACAATCACAAGATAGACACAACATTTATCCTACGAAATCCTCAAGGGGAAGAAAACCCAGCAAAAAATTCCTCTGTAGAAGATGTATAAAAGACAACCCCAAAAACAGGTGTTCTCCTCCTTCTGTTCTCTCTCTCTCTCTCTCCTATGCGCTACACAAGTGAGTGAGTTTGTCTTCAAATAAGAGCCACAGTTCCTCTATTTATACATATGTTTAAATTGACTTTTGCACTAGACAGGTCGGCCCCAATAAACTGTCTGGGATGACTTCACCTAGGATTACTAAAAAACAATATATTATATTATTTATTAGGGTACTAAAGACCCGACATCAGTGGAGGCTTTACCTCATGACTCTTATGATGGAAAAATACAATATAACACCTCGTCAGAGGAATAATAACATCTTCCTTGGGTTACATCAGTAAAATACATTTAGAATATCCTTTGAAGTTACAATATTTCAACACTCCCCCTTAACAAGAAGGTTATTCTACTGACAACATCATCACAGACTATAGGATAACATAGAGACAATTACAACAGTACATCGAGGTAATACATCTATATTTCACAGGAAGTTTTTCACAATCAGTAACTAGAACAATTACTCTTTATCTTCTGCATCACATGACCACTTGATCCTTTCTTTGCAGCAATGCATCAATCTTTCGTATCAACACTTCGATCTTCTAGATCCTTTATAGTACTTTGATACTTTGCAACAACACTTCAATCTTCTCGATCCTTTGCAACAACACTTCAATCTTCTCGATCCTTTGCAGCATCACTTCGATCTTCTGTAGTAGCCTCCTGATCTTCTCGATCCCTCATAGTAGCACTTCAATCCTTTCAATACTTTTACAGCAGCGCTTCGATCCTTTTGATCCTTTGCACCCGTCCTTTGATCCTTCTTGATAATTTTCAGCCGCACTTCGATCTACTTGAATCTTTGATGTTGTACTTTGATCTACTTGATCCTTTGCTGCCATGCTACTTGCAATACACATGATCTATTTGTAGGATGATCAATCCTGATCACTTTAGGACATAAGTCCAAGGATGATGCAATCCTCCATCAGCATGCACTAGTAAAAGATGAGGAATTAGCTACTGCATGACTAAAAATTCTAGTCACTATAGGTTTTTCAAGTGATTTACTACTAAATATGAGCAATTTTGATTGACCCAACTATAAACGACTAAAATTAACGACTATTTTAGTCACCAGTTAACAAATATGACTAGATAATAAGTGTCGGAGTTAAAAATGACTAACATAAACGACCAATTTAGTCACGACATAAAAAATGACTAGCTTGAAGAATATGAATTAGTCATTTATGTTAGTAATTTTTAATTATGTAATGAAAAATTACAATTTTGACAATGAAGTGTAAATTTTGTAAATTCTCTACCTTATATTAGTAATATTGGTGCCATGCACCTCGATCTTCAGATATCCAACAAAGAAATTGCACGAATTTTATCTTGACCATCATTTGAACGCTTAGTCAATTTCATGCATCAAGTAAATTTACACAAGAGACAAATATAATGGTGGGATTGCCAAACCGACTAGCCCCGTTCACTCTGTATTAATAACAAATTTACAATAATGGATATACCACACACTGGAAATGTTCTTGATGTGCACCCAACCAGTAAACATAATTCCATCTACAATAATACAAAGAGTTGATTTGACCCCACTCGGGTGTCCAACTCTTAATACTGTCAACCAACTAACCCCTGTAGATGGCAACCATCACATGGACTGAACTCATCTGGAGCGCCAACTTTCTAGATCAACACTTCTTCCGCTACCCTATTGTGTTTCTGAGCTGAGCCACTTAGTGACTGTTCCTACGACTAAGCTCGGATGCCTCTCTAGCTCGCATGTCTCAGCGTCTGTCACTTCGCTTCTTGTGTGATGATGCTCATCAAAACATGTCTCTTTCCATCCTAGGTGTCATGCCTTTATACATGTCTCAAGGGTGAGCGTGGGCCCAAAGGTGGGTGCACCCCTTTACTTAGCGCATACGCTAGCTCGAGGCCAACGCGCTAACTCCACCAGAAGGTCCACTTCCCATGCGCGTGCGCTCGCTAGTCTATTGGTTCGGCGCGCTAAGTGTTGGCCAGACGTCGGGTGTGTCTTCGTGGGTGATCACCTCCATGTCGAACTCCCCCCAAGTGTTCTAAGTGCACTATCCATCTGTCTCGTTGAAGTGTTGGGTGCGTCTCTCTTGGGCACTCGGTCCAACAACCCAAACTTCGATAAAGATTTCCACCAAGAATGTCCCTAGCGACTCGTGTGGTGCCAAGTGCACTTCTAGTAGAGTGCTTTAGTCATTTGGACCTGTTAATCTGCGCTTCCTACCAAGGTGTGTCCAACCGCTTTCTTGAGCACTTCAGGCTCTCTCGCACTATCCTACGCCACCTGCCAACATGTTTCCAAGGTGCTACACTCATGGGCTTGCAAGCTCCACTTGCTTGGGTGTGGGATTCGTTTGTGGGAGCACACCCATACTTGGTTTGCACGCCCCACCTTCTTTCCATTTCTTAGCCACGGTGTCCCCTTTCCAAGTCTTGCCAACCGAATTTTCGTCTATCCCAACTGAGTGCCCAAGCCAGCTCTTGGGAAGGGGTGGGGTTCATGGTTGTAACAACGATGACTAGACACAATGATGCTTATGATGACAACAAGGTTCTTAATGATGATCACGATCAAGATGGTGATGATAATGATAGTCATCAACACCAATGTAGTCAACGTCATCATCACTGACCTTATCATTTTATTTTTAATTTCTTTTTTAATCAAAATTTATATTAAAATTAAATATTATTTTTCCATATATAAATAATAAATAATACATAATAAGTAAATAATAAAATTACAGATAATAAATAATACTTTTAAATAATAATTATATATAAACAATAAATTATAAAATAAAAACATAAAACAAAAGTGTATATATATATATATATATATAATTTACTTATTAAAAAGCTAATTTGTTTGCACAAAAGTGTATATATATATATAAAGCTTACCTCCAATCAAAATTGGTGCAAACAAATTAACTTTTTAATAAGTAAATAATATATATATATA
>LPNX010155879.1:71667-123357 GCA_001517045.1 Pseudotsuga menziesii
TAAAACAAAAGTATATTTAAAAAAAAAACTTACTTCCTACCAAAATTGGTGAAAACAATTAGCTTTAGCCAAAGTTCACTCATTCTAACAGAGAAATCTATCTTGTGAGTACACTAACCCACCAGAGTTATTGTCGCTGTGTATGGGAGAGGGATGCTGAGCAAAGCAACCCAGTGGGATCAAAGACTGAGCTAGAAACATGGATCCGATCCGAGGAGAGCAGTAGAGGAGCCAATGCCTGCAAAATCAGTGAGTAGTGAGCCCTAAATCTCTCTTTTTAATATTTCTGTCTCTATTTGAATTCTTTTTTTCTCATGGATAAGTTTATTTTCCAAGATGAGCCGATCTCAGATTGGGGTTATTGCTGAGCTAATTCAATCTTAGATTGGGGTTATTGTTGTTGTGTGGAGGAGAGAAAGGTCGAATAGAGCAACCTAGCTGGATCTCAAACGAAGCTAATAAGAGCTAACAACATGTAGCAGATCCGAGCAAAGCAATAGAGCCTCCAAAATCAATCAGTGAGTACGCTTGAAACCCTTCCCCTCACGGATTTACCCGGTGCTTAATATTTTAAAATTTTAAATTGATTTTTGGTTTTTGTTGTTTCTATGTTTGATTAGAAAGGTTTTTTTATAAGCTGTTACAATTTGTAGTAGTCTTAGTTGAGATTTTACAGAGCCGTCATATTTTCCTTACGAAAATATTTAATTGGATTTTCTTCAGGGGAAAAGGGTATGGATTTAGCTCATCTCAAAACATTCGTTCTGCAAATTAGCGATCGGGTTAGACCGCTTTGGATTGTGAAAAACATAAAATTATACTTGGCTTAGGGTAGGGGGTTTAAAGAAGGATGAAAGGTGAAAATCCCTTCCCGACTGGATGTAAACCCCAAACTTGGTGCTAGTTTTAGATGGATCCACTCCTTACCCTCCTACCTCGAGTGAGAGCTTCCCGCTCCTCATTGCGTATGCTTTGGAGTATTTTTCAGGTAAATCCAATATATGGGAATCACTTAGAGTACACTCTTTATCGATGTAAATCTACCTATTGTGGACATTCATTGGCGTGTCTGAGTATTTGGGAAAACATTATACTTGAAATTTACAAAAAAAAGGAGGTGCAAAAGCAGATAGAGACTGTCATGTATTTACTAAGGTTTGTGAAGTGATTCTTCACCTAATGTTCAAGCAGATTCCTTGATCACAACGTTCCATGATCCAATGAGATCAGAACGAAACCAATAATGTTTAGGTAATTCTTCATTCTTCTAAGATGGAACATAAAGACATTTGTATCAGAACAATCTGAGAGGGTAGTGGGATCAATAACTGCTACTAGGGGTAATTATGGAAACCCAGTTGTGTCTATGAACTAGGGTAGTTGGGGGTTGATCGACAAACATTATGACAATTCTACCACATGGTATCATAGTTGAGCATTATGACAATTATGGAATCCATTCAGTCAGTATTTGAATGGATAGGCTATGCTTGCAGATTAAATTTATACATTTAATATGATCTATAGGAATGAACTAATTATTTGTCTACTGGACTATTAATGACCTGATGATCCAATGAAATGATTCGACTAACTAACTAACCTAGCTATTTTGTTACCTTATGGAGTAATGATATAGCTTTATCTTACTAGCTAGTTATGAAGCTCCCTTACCTTTACCATGAACCAATCTGATAAAGAGCTTTCTCCCCTTTGTATAATTGATGTAGTATGTTTAGTGTATGCTTTCTGCTTTTGTGTCTAAGCGTGTTTGATAGATGGGTTCTCCCTTAATGCCTCTTTTATGAGGGTTTGCGCTTATGTAACTGCCTTTTGCCTTCTTTCCGAGACTGAATACGTGTTAAATGGTTTCTATGCTATGAGTTTTTTTATTGCAAGAACAGTTTAGTGTGGGTTGTTTGTTGAGAAGTCATCTGTAATGATTGTAGAGAGTGCTGCGTTATACGTGGTGTAATCAGTGAAAAGGTAAAGAAAAAAGTCTTCCTAAATTTTCCTGGTAGAGGAAGTTGTCAAGGGGGTGGTTATGTTGTCCATATGACCCTTTAGCTGCATTGGAGGCGTGTTTGGGTAAGTTTGCTGGTTGTTTCAGGCTAATGCTCTGTTCGTGTGTCTTAAGTCAGAAGTCCAATGGTGTCTTAAGTAAGAATCCCAATGCTTAAATAGAATGGATAACAAGGAGCCCAATGTTGAAATAGAAGGGGTTTATAAAGAGTAAGAAGCCCCATGTCGATCTCAGCATTGTGTAAATTGAATAATTATGTCATTTTAAATTAAGGTTTCTGGATTCCATGGTTCAAGTGATGCATGCCCACTCTGTTAAAATGGTGATTATCTTATGACTCTCTTTTTACATTCTTCTTGGGTCAAAATTTTAGGATTATATGTTTTAATTACTATAGGATTATACAGCTAGATTGTAAAGGAAAAGGAACCTGGAAGTTATAATCTAAACTATATGGAAATGAATTGAAAAGTAATTATGAAAATTTCGCAACAACCATAGGGTGAGGAGATATAGTTAGGGCATAGGATAAGACATAAGTTGAAGTGATGAAAGCTTATAAAAACCTAGATTTTCCCTATTTCTTGTAGGGCAGGTACCGGTACACCCCGCTAAGCATAAAAGGCACCCGTAAAAAAAGAGAACACCTACCAGAGCAAGCCTATGACCAAACAAATTCGAAGCGCACACAAACCATTCTTTATGTGTGATGGAGACAGAGTTGACCTAGCACTAGTTTTAGCTGATCTTGATCCAATTCCTAAAGATGCATACAAACCCGACCTAAAGAGCCAATGGGTTGAAGCACTAATTCCACCCAATAAGCGAACTACCCATTGGCAAACATTCATGAGCAAGCGTCGACGTTCTAGTTATATTTTGAATTTAGATTGAAACTAATGTAGTGTATTGAATACGTATTAATTAGTTTATATGTGAATTATTATTTAAATGTTTGTTTAGTATATGTGAATAATTATTTAAATGTTTGTTGGAAGGATAACCTAAATGAAAGTATTGAAAATGTTTCACATATACAAACAAACCAATGCTATTATGCATTCACAAGAATGAATTGGAATTACATTCCATAAGCCTATTATATAGAGAAAGTATATTTTTGGAATTACATTGTAGAAGCCTATTATATAGAGAAAGTATATATTATAAAAGAACAAAAAGGAATTTTTTGCTTACTTAAAAGTTCACTCATGGTTTTCACAACCACGAGTAGTATGGTATAAAAGGGTAGTTTATACTTTAAAAGAATTCATTTCACAATTGCCTAATATATATTGAGATACATTTGTATTGCTTAATATATATTGAGATACATTGTTTTATACACATACGTAAGGGATGTATTTATATGATTATATAAAATGATATATATTGAGATACACTGTTATCTATATATATGTATTAAGAAGGAATGTATTTACAAGATTATGTAAGATGAAAAGTATTTCTTATTCATAGATATTATGGACTTGGTAAGAATTAGTAATTGCGTTGAGAGGCGTTTTATAGCCCAGTATAGGGAAGATCTTGTAACGCTACGTAACGTTAAGTAACATTACATAACGTTATGTCGACTATAAATAATAAATAGTAGAAAATTATGAGGGAGATCTTGTAACTTTATGTAACGTTATGTAAAGTTGCTCTTGTAATTGTCAGATATAAATAATATTGTCGATTAAGAGAGATGTTATAAAGTTACTTTTTACTTGCGGATTATAATGTAGATGTTGTAACTTTATAAATATATTTTATGGACCATTAATTTAAATTAAAATAATTAAAATCTTCAATATATGTGGAAAAAAAATCTCCTTGGTGTAAGACCTCCATCTACTTCGTCACAGTCCACTCTGTTCGACTTCTTCTCCTTCAAGATTCAAGATGGTTTTCAATTTATCAATGGCATGCCCTCGACACCAAGAAAAGCAAATAAATAATGAATGTCAATGCTATCTACAAAGTGAATCCATCAACACAAATTTCTTAGAGTGGATTGGAATTGGGACTGGGACTACTAATTTATCAGTAGCAGTGCTACTATTTTGTTGCATTTGTTGGTTGTAAAAACCGGAGAGGACAATGGAGTGGACGAGTCCAAACAAGACAAAGCATTAGAAATGAATTATATACCAACATTATCGTCTCGTCCATTTTTGTGATTAAAAGTTTGATTATTTTAATTCACATGTGAATTAAAATATAAGCTCAAGAAATAAAAGAATATCAAAATAGAAGAAATGAGAGCAACCAAGATCAACGATCATCATGAATTCATGCTTGAAGAGTTGCACAAGAGATAATTAAAAGTGTAGGATCTTGAATTTAAAACTACTCAATTGATGTGGCAATTTCTATGAATCTAGGCTCTCAAAAGCAGTAATGTAAAACCATCTCTCTCACAATGTTGAACCTCTTCTCAGGTATTATCAGTCAAAATAAATGTTCGCCACAAAAAAAACCTAATATGGGAAGATGTTGTAACTTTTGTTCTTAACAAAATCATAAAAAATAAAAATTTTAATTATCTGCCAATAAAAAATAACTCATTGCGTGCAATACCTGAGAAGAGGTTTGCACCTTTGGAGATTTGATCCCTCTCGGTGCTTGATAGAGCCTAGGATTTGGATCTACGCTGGTCTTAAATAATCTATAAAAATTGGGAGTATAAAATTATATATATGTTGTATTGTATGCTTAATAGAATTAGTAGAGTGTATACTTATACTTATTAAGGAATTACAAAATTATAATGCTATGTTGAAAGTACATTTATGCACTCGCTATAGTGGGAAGAGTAGAATTATTACATTCATCATAAGGAAGGAGATGTAATATATATATATATATATATATATATATATATATGTGTGTGTGTGTGTGTGTGTGTGTGTGTTAGATGAAGGTTTCTATGTTATGGTATATATATGACGTCAGACATATGTGTTTGGTAAATTACTAAATGACGAGAAAGTCGATAATTTTCTTTAACTAACAAGACACCATAATGGTCTCTTATAGAGACTTGATAGTTGTCGAGAGAGTGAAAATGGCTTGAAATTTAGAAAGGGAAATATTGATGCAACCAACGTGATGCGATAAACACAATAACATTAAATTTTAAGTATAACGATGTCATTAATGAAAAAAAAACTACAAACTCAACTTGAAACATGATATAACAATGGGGAAAGGAAATTTAGCAAACATGTTGAAGAGTTCAATTGGAGATGCTTTTGTCAAACAAAGGATAGAGACGTTTCACACAACAAGATGAATGCAATGATGTTAAATACCCAACATGATGAAACCTAGATGAAAATATTACTAGTCCTTGAGACAAGATTCAATGAGACTATAAACCATATATAGAAAGAGACTTGGTGAGTCTGACGAAGTAGTCATATGACATTTATGGGACTTTGCATCTAATATAAAGGTAGAGTAAATTAATACTTTCATGTTTTCAATTTCTTTTTGTTATGTTTAAACACTGGCATTCCAAGAGGGCATTTTAGAAAAAGTTGAACATTTGTGGGAGATTTGCTAGTTCTCTTTTGAGGTATAAATGATAGTGGGATTGACATAGTCTATCTTTAACTTTTATTTTATTTTATTTTATTCATATATCAAGCTGAACATGGTTTCTTGCCTTGATTGTAGGTTAGTGGATGTTTAAGTCACCTATGAATAAAATGATCACATAAGTAATCATAATTCTTGTCAGCTAGCAAACTCGAAGGTATTGTTGCTAATATTTCATCTCATTTCATTTCCATTTATCTAGTGGCTAATAGTACTGTTGGCAGGCAACATCCCTCTCAATTTTTTCTGCTTTGCTGAAAAAATTGATTAGTTCTCTTCTATGATTTATCACAAAAATTATATAAGAGTGCCTTCAAAATCTTCGATTCTGAAGGTACTCTCAATAAAAGAAGAGTTAGAGGTCAAGATGGTAGTTTAGGAAGCACCTTGAATTAAGCTAGTTCTTATATTTTTTGCAGTTGTTATATTCATTTTCATTATTCCTTCATCATATATTATTAATATATATAAATGGATTGCCGCTTTACATTATTTGATAAGAAAGAATTAGCTTAAGTGATTCATAACCCTTGTATTTATTAAAATTTCCTTTAAATAGTTGGCTTCAAATATTTGACATAGTGTTATTTATCAAACATTAATATTCAAATAGATATGTAAAGGTTGGCTAATTTTGATTATATCAAAACCTTAATATGTTTGTTGAACATTCTTATCATTACAGACTCTTATAACTTTAGTCTTATAATAAATAAAATTTGCCTCATATATACTTATAATAGAAAGATCTTGCCTTTATTTTTATTTTTCAAATTTTGATTAAAATCCTTTATATTATGATTTTAATGATAAATCGAAATTGACTCTGATCTAAAGGGTTGGCTTAGTTTGATGTTTTCTAATCAACATTTATATGGTTTATGAATTCCTTGTGTTAATTCTAATAATCTTCAAGTTGATATTCCAAGTTAATATTTTTGATGGACTTGTTGTTATTATTGATGATATCATTGATACATTATAATCATTTTTAAGCATGTGGTTTCCTATTGCTTAAATTGATGTTACATTTAACCTCCACGTATTAGAATTATCATAGCAAAGGTTAAGAGCTGGAAGGAAATGACGATGACACGAACTTATACATCCTTACACCTATTAATTCTTACACCATGAATTGACAAGAACTTCAATACAAAATCATTATTTATTATATGATGATTTCTGTTGATTTTTGGTCATCATTCTAGCATTGGAATTCAAATCGAACTCTCATAATCAGACACATGTAAGGTAGTGTGTTGATTTTTGTCATTTCAGATTGATTCTCACAAATCTTTGAAAATCAAACACGTATAGGGTTATCAGTTTCAAATCTTAATTTTTATAATTTTAACCTTGAATTCATTTCATTGGGAAAACAAAATTCCTAAAATTAGGTAATGGTTGCATTGCATAATGATTTGGTTAAGCTTGGTGGTCTCATTCTTCGAAGAAACAGAAATTCAGAACTAGTTTCCATTATTTTGAAACTATGGTTACTAAATTGAGATTTAGGGTTTCAGTTCTCATTTAAGATGAGTTTGGTTATGATGTGATATTTTACACTATGCCAATCACATGGATTCCAATACCTTATGTATTCACGTATTCCTTCATCCTGAACCCTAATCAAAATCCTTGCAGAGTGGAAATGGCACCTCTTAATCGCTTTGAGATTTCAGGCCCTGAGTTGGTTGAATCAAACCCAGAAGCAGCCGCATTGTTTGAGAAGATAGGCTGGAGTTCATTTTTTAAAGGTTTTAGCAGTCATCATGTAGAAGTAACCTGACAATTCGATTTGTCACTAAAGGATGATATAGCTCAAATTAGGGATTTTCAGCTGGTTTTGAATGAGGATATGATTGCTAAAGCTACTAAGCTTCCTCAAGTTGGTGAGCATTGGTTCAAAGGTTAGAAGGTCAACAAGAAGAAGTGTGAAATGTTTCTCTTACCATTACCAAAGGTTTCGTATCTTGGAAGAGGCGTTTCTGTTAAATTTTTGAAACCACAATGGAAAGCCTGTTTTGAGATTTTAATCAGGTATGTTACCTTTGATGGCCGCTACTCTCATATACATTACTATCATTTATGGTTGTTGATGGCCTTGAAAGGTAGAAAAATCAATTTGCCTTTCTTTCTGCTTCAGAGTCTTAGGAAAATGGCACATACTGTACAGACCATTATTGGAGATATAGAACAAAGTCTATTTCATCATGATCTTCTTAAGATTTTATTTCAGTACCAGTTAAATCACGTTGGTAGATCTTGGGATGAATTTTTGAATGCAAATAGTTTTGGATTAACCTAGTATTGGCCTACTATGTCTCCAAAAACCTGTAGAAAACGTAAACGTTTTCCTCAAACTAAAGCCAATTCTAAGTCAAAAGAGGTTGAAACATTTGAATTGAGAATGCCGATAAAAGATAATTTAGGGCATACATCTACAATAGAAACCCTTCCTTTAAATCTTGAACCCCTGTAGTCTCGGATTTATACGAGGATTTTCATACTGTATCCTCGAATGCAAGGAAAAAATTGAAATTGTTAAACAAAGGAAAGGTCAAATTCGATGGTGAATCGAATTTATCAGAATTACCCATTGTAGGGATGGGTTTACGCAGAATTCCTAGAAGCGTGAAATCTTCCACTTCAAAGGCACCAGTTCATGCCCAAGATTTACCATATATTGAAATCTTAAGTGAAGAAGGGGATTATGGTTCAGTAGAAGTATCGCCACAGGAGTGTGAAGAAAAAATGGATAACCTTGTTGTATCTTTGAATAATGATTTTAATGAAAATCAATCACTGGTTCTGCCAAATGATACAAAAATCAAGATAGGGTCTGCCTTGGATAACGATTCTTCATCAGAGCAGACGCTAAGAAGTAACATGCAAACTATAAAATTAAAACAACAAATTGAGCAACTAAAAGGAAAACTGAAAAGAGCTGAATCGAATTCCATTGTATTGAGGGATGAAGTGCAGAACTTAAGGAATGAGTTATTAACTTGGATAAAACGATGGCAGGATTTGAAGGAGAAGAAGGACTGGTTGAAAACTTTGAAAAAATCTTGGATTATTGCTAACAGGAAGTTTTTGAAACAAGAATAGCAACATAAAAGGGATAGTATAAAGTTAAAGGCTAAATTCTGTGAGGCTCGTTGAGTTATCAAAATCAGAAGTGCACATTAAAATTGTTATTACTGATGAGTTTTTAGATAATAGAACAGGTAATTGGCATGCCCACAGAATCATAGATTATGTAGGCATTGCATATCATTTAATTTAAATTATTATTTCAGTTTTGATATTTATGACAAAACTCATACATGGTTAATTGATTTTGCAGGTGTCATATAGATCCTCAATTTTGATGGTGTTCTTTTCATTTATTTTTTCCAGCAAATGATGAAGTCTTTTCAAGCTTAAATGATCTAGATTCCAGATGTCAAACAGATGCTATATGGACAAGTCGACATTTGTAGATGAGAAAGTAGTTACCAATTTGACAGTTCAGATGCCAGGTGCACTAGTGAAGAGGATGATAATTAATGTCCTAGATTCTAGATGTTCGATCATTTAGGCTCAGTAGTTTGTTTTTAATTTTAGTTACATAGAAATAGGAGAGGTAGTTATTGGTCCTTCTTATAAAACTATGAAAGACTGATTATAGAGGGGTCAATGGAGTATTGAAAAAATAGACTTATAGAAATATTATTACATTGTTTGGTTTTAATTTCCTTACTGAAGTTTTACCTTCGTGGAGGATTGTGACTAGAGTTCTCAAACTGGTATCACTGCTTGTTACTCTTTTGAAAACTTAATATATATATATTTCTATATACTTTTTTCTCACTATATATTTTATGCAATTGTACTGTGATATGGTTGTATTTATCATCTGAAATTATACTTTGTTTGCACAATATCGATGTTTGATTGAGAATATTATTGAATTTGGCTTATCAATATTTGTATTGATAATTGAAGTTTGATTATATAAACCTTTCATATTTATTTTTTGGTTTCATTTGTATTTTCTACAATGTTTTCATGAATAAATATCATCTTGTTATTCAAATATTCAGTATTGAATATTAGTTATTAATTAATAGAGCATCACAGAATAAATTAAAAGTAGTTATCTATTTTAATTTTTTGTTGTTGTGCATATTCAACAAAGTGATTTTATGATAATGATTTAAATATTTTCATTTGAATTGTTATTGTCTATCTCTTTGTTTATTTGAATCATTAATTGATAATTAATTTAGTATTCCAAGTTGCTCTCAGCTGAGATAGGATAGCTAGTTGATTTTTTATTTCTTAGTTTAGTTTATTTTAATAGTTGTTAAAATAGAATAAGATTAGTTTGATAAAATTTAAAATAGTCTTTTAGTTAAAATATTTAAAACAAAACCCAAAAACTGGAGACTTTCCTTAAGAAAGCATTTTAGGATGACTTAGACTTAGGAACTAACTCTAGGGTTTATTTTAAGCAATAAAAGAATTAGGATAAAATTTTATTGAATTTTTAATTTCTCCCTAAGAGAATAAATTCAGTTGGTAACAGGACAAAAACCTGTGAGATTTTTCCATTTTAAACATACCGGAAGTTGCTATAAGCAACTTGTGTGGGCTTAATCTCCTTAAGTTGCCCAAGTCAGAAAATCAGGCCAACAAGTACTTAGAGTTAATGCCCATTCTTCTTGATGTGAAATGGAATTATTTGTATATTTCTTTTTACTATTCTATATACATTTTGGGTGATGATTTTCTCCATTTGCTCATCCTTTGCTTCTATATAAACTGAAATTCTCATTTCCATGACATCATCCACCAATATCTTCAAGTTACTTATGAATTTGCATCCAAATTCAGATATCTTGGCATGACTCTAGATGTCTCGGTAGATAGTTTAACATTGGATGCATGCTTGTCATTCCTATAAATTTCTGGGATTTTTGCATTTTGCATCATTCAAGCATACATAATAATGATTATCAAGTTACTATAGATACATAATGGCTTACCTTGTAATAGTCCTTCAAGTCTTTCAAATGCATTTATTAAGTGCAAGAAGGACTTGAAGGACTAGTACATGGTAAACCATTATGGATCTATAGTAACTTGATAATCATTATTTTGTATGCTTGAATGATACAAAATTTGTTTGAATATCATCATTATTAAGCAATAACAACTTCTTAAAGGGTGCTAGCTCAATGGTAGAGCACCTGCCTAATTATAGGCAGGAGGTTGGTGATTCGATTCCTCTGTGCCTTATCATAAATTTGTGACTACAAAAATGACTAAATTCACATATATACGACTATTAGTAGTTATTTTTCAGTATCTTATAGCGTGACTAACGTTTAGTCGTATTTATCTTAGTCATTAATATGTTATCATATAGTAGTTTATTTAGTTGTATATTTGGTCATTAATTGTTGCAATTAGTGACTAAATCCGTGACTAAATCATTGACTATCAATCACTAAATAAATGAATAAATCAATGACTAATAAGTCAACCTAATAATGACTAAGTGAAATACGACTAAGTTAGTCAAGCTATAAGATAGTGGAAATTAGCTACTATTAGTCACTGGCTCAAAAATAGTCATTTATAGCCAAATTTTAGTCATTTTTAGTCATTAATTTCTCATTTTGTACTAGTGATGATCCATGAAATCGATCAGTTGAATCATCTACAGCTAAATGTATATCTCGACTGCACCCACTGTCGGCCCTATCGTCAGTGGCACTCATCGTAGACCATCCATACCACACAGGTTAGGACCACTCCCAAGTGAGTGTTATACTATGGTATCTACACTTGCATGTAGGCATACTCTTCTAAGTAAGAGTATTGTCCATAGAGAAGATCTCAATGGCATATACAATGTCGGCCCATCGTAGAAAATCCATACCACATAGGTTAGGACCACTCCTAAGTGAGTGTTATACTATGCCGTCCATGAGGATTCATCATAGAGCAGCCATACCACACAGGTTAGGACCACTCCCAAGCGAGTGTTATTCTATGGCATCTACATATGAATGTAGGCATACTCTCCATACAAGAGTATAGTCTGCAAGGCAGATCTTGACTACATACACAATGTTAGCCCTGGCATCCGTGAGGACTCATCGTAGAGAATCCATACCACTGAGGTTAGGACCACTCTTGAGTGAGTGTTTAATCTACGATATTCACAAATGAATGCGAGTATTCTCCAAGCGAGAGTAACATCTTGCAGGGTCATCCTTTAACTAGTAAGGACCAATCTCATGCACATAGTGTTATACCTGGCATCCTCAAGAGAGGATACTATTGTCCACAAATAAATGTCAGACCATCATCGATTTCAGTCTCATCATTACTCTCCCTTTCATGGGAAGTTTCATATTATCAATTTTCTCCCCCTTTGTCCGAGGAGGGTTCATGTCTTCGACCTGATCTTCCTTTTCGAAGAGGGTCCATCATTTGTAGTCCCATCACTCTTCCTCCTTGCGAGGAGAGTCCTTTAGAACTACATTAAGCTTGTCATGAAAACATTCAAACTTCATTCAAGATAGAGGCTTGGTCAGTATATCAACAACTTGCTCATCGGTACCCACATATTGGAGCTTGATGGCTCCCTTTTGTACCATATCCCTTATATAGAAATATTGGATTTCTATATGCTTTGATTTGTCATGGAACACAGTATTTTTCTATAATCTTTATACAACTCCAATTGTCATAGAAAATTACTGTGGTGTCCACCTCCATGTCAAATATTCTTGACATCATCTTTCGAAGCCATATTGCTTCACAACAAGCGGAGCAAGCTGTGATGTACTCTTCTTCAGCTGTACTGAGAGCAACATTGGAATGTTTCTTACTAAACCATGAGATCATGGCGGATCCCAGACAATAACATGCACCTGAGGTGCTCTTTATATCTACGACACTTCCTTACTAATATGAATCCATATACCCATACAAATTGTAGTCATGATCTCTCCCATAGTACAGTCCCAAATAAATCGTACCTTTTAGGTACCTCACCACATGCTTTGCAGATATCAAGTGAACCCATCTAGGTTTAACTAGATACAAACTCAAGGTGTTCACAAAGCATATATATGGCCTTGTGTTCGTCAGATACATTAATGACCCAATAATCTGTCTATAGTGAGTCATGTCCACTAGCTCAGATGTCTCATCAAACAACAACTTTAAGTTGGTGTCCATGGGTGTGGCCATGACTTTACAATCCAACATATCAAATCTTTTCAATATTTCTACTGCATACTTTCCCTGATTTAGAAAGATTCCTTCTGGTCTCTTCCACACTTCCAACCCTAGGAAATAATGCATCAATCTAAGATCTTTCATCTCGAATTCTTCAGCTAGCTTCTTCTTGCAATCCTTGACCTATTTCTCATTTTCGGTAAAAAATAGATCATTCACATACAACAATAGTATGACTGGTTCATCATCCATAATATTCATATAAATATTAGGATCAACTTTATCCTTGGTAAAGCTCATGCTTGTCAAGAATCTATCTATTCTGTCATACCAAGCTCTAGGAGCTTGCTTCAGTCCATACAGAGCCTTTTTCAACTTGCATACGTGAGTTGCTCTGTCTTCGACTTCAAATCCTTGTGGAAGTTTTATGTAAACCTCTTCCTCAATCACACCATTAAGGAAGGTTGTCTTTACATCCATTTGGTGTAAGTCCCATTTTATCATGGAAGCAAGTGCCGTGATAGTTCTGATGGAAGTATACCTTGATATTGGAACAAATGTCTCTTCATAATTGATCCCCTCTTTCTAAGAGAATCCTCTAGCCACAAATATTTCTTTGTAATTTTCAATACTTCCATCTGCATCATATTTTATCTTGTAGATCCATTTCGAAGAAACCACACTGTTGTTTTCTGGTTTGGGAACAATATCCCAAACATCATTCTTCATGATCGACTGGTATTCTTCCATCATTGCTTCAACCCATTCTTTCTTATGTGCAGATACCTCATAGCTGGTTGGTTCTTGGTCTACAAGATCGCACATCAAAGCTACATAACTGGAATATGGATTTGATCTTTTGTTGGTTCTTGTGGAGCCTTCTGGTGCTCCATATATTTCTGCTTCTTGTATGATTTCTCTTACCCAAGCAAGTTTTCTCTTTTGAGACGTATCCATAGTAGGGGGCTCCTGAGGCTCTAGCATGTCATGATATTCATGATGCTACTATTTCAGAGTTGGTTAAGTTTCTATCCTTCTGGGAGGTACATCTTCTTCATGTACTTCTTCAAGCTAACACCTTCTAGATTTATTAAGAGCTACCTCTTCATCGAAGGTTACATCCCTACTAAACTTGATATGATGGAATCTTGAGATGTATATCCTGAAGGCTTTGGAGACTTCACAGTATCCTACAAATATTCCCTTCTTACCAGAAGGATCCAATTTGGTTCTCCTCTCTTTCAGAATATGTGCATATACTGGACAACAAAATTTCTTGAGATGGCTTACTTCAGGTTTATTTCCGGTATACATCTCTTCATGAGTCTTGAATCCAAGAGCATTGTGAGATAATATATTTTGCACATATACCACTATTCTTGTAGCTTCAGCCCATAGGTGCATAGGGAGGTCTTGGTCATGAATCATGGTCTTCACTGCTTCCTTGATAGTTCTATTATTTCTTTCTGCAACACCATTTTGTTGGGGATTATAGGGAGTGGTTATTTCCCTCTTGATTCTTGCCTCCTTACAGAATGCTTCAAATTCCTTTGAAGTGTATTCTCCACCATTGTATTATCTTAGTGTTTTTATTTGCTTTTCTCACTGGTTCTCTATCAAGGCTTTGAATTCCTTGAATTTCTCGAAAACTTCACTCTTATTCTTCAAGAAGTGTATCCAAGTATTTCTTGAATAATCATTAATAAATGTGACATAGTATTCATATCCACTTAAGGATATAGAGGGCATAGGACCACATACATCATAATGGATTAGTTCCAATGTACCTTTAGTCTTTGTGTCACTTTTTGGAAAGGGATTCTTGATACTCTTTCCCTGTGCACATCCCTTGCAGGTTCCCTCATGTTCGATCTCTAGACATCGTAACCATGTTACCACCTTTATCACATAGGGAAATGCTTTGTAGTTGATGTGAGAAAGTATCCTATGCCACAGTTCACTTGAGATGGTAGTCTCATGGACAAGGGATATCTCTGGATTTATTTTGAGCTTGTACAATCCTCCTTCTTCTTCTCCAATGACTACAACATCTTCAAGTGTCTTTCCTTTGGACCATATAAGTACTTGTCCATCTATAGTAGAAACTCTATATCCTTTCTTATCTAGAGCTGAGATAGAGAGTAGGTTTATTTTCAAACCTGGTACATACAGTACTTCTTTCATCTTCATGGAGGTCCCAGAGTGAAGCTTGTAGCTTGATTCTCCAATACCTTTGATGGGATATTGACAGTCATCTCCCAATGATACCTTCTGGGGAGATTTCTTCTCTTCAATATTTAACAAAGTTGTCTTCTTTCTTCTCATGTGCTTAGAGGCACCACTATCAATAAGCCATGTATCTTCTCTAGGAGTTACAAACCTAGAGAGTGCAGAGAATAGCACATATTCTTCTACATCTTCACGTCTAGTTCTCTTTCGAGGTATTTCTTCATTCTCATCTTCAACTAGATGAGCATGATGCCTTTTGTTGTTGTTGTTCTTTGATTATGGACATTCTCTATAAAGGTGTCCTATCTTATGAGAGTTGTAGCATTGATACTTTGAGTAATCCTTCTTTTTCTTCTAGAATTTCTTCTTTGAAGGCTAATGATTAATCCTCTTGAAATTTTATTAATTTCTTTCTTTAGTATGGGTAGCTAGAGCCTGATCATCTTCTCCAAGAAGAGCTTCTCTATTGGCTACTCTAGCTTCTTCTTGTATGAAATCTTCCCATACTATGTCAAACTTCATACTTTCTTTTCTTGCACATAGAGTTTGGATGAATGAGTCCCAAGGTCTGGTGAGGCCATTGAGAGAATTCATAACCAATTCATCCTCATCAAGGATAGCTCCAATAGCACTTAGCTTCTCTTTGATCTGGGAGACCCTTGTGAAGTAATCTTGAATAGATTCTCCTTTGCTCATCTTGATGCCCTTCAATTGAGCTCTCAAATTCATCTTTTTGTTGATGTTCTTTCCTTCATACATTCTGGAAAGTGCATCATACATTTGCTTAGGTGTCTTCTTGGATGACACCTGAGGGATCAAGTGATCCTTAATGGAATCATTAATGATCCTCATTGCCTTGATTAGGTCTTGTTCATGGTTCTCCTTAGCTTCAGCTTCTTCAGGTTCCGCAAATTCATTCTTGATGTAATTATCAAGACCATTCTCTTTCAGAATGAGGGAAATCCTATACTTCCAAGCCAGGAATTTTTCTAGGCCTTCCAATTTGTCCTCAAGCTTAGTGCTTGGGGCCATCTTGTCCAGTAAGTCAGTCAAAATTGAAATTTATCAAAACAAAAGATTGACCTTACCAGTAGATGCACTTGGAGGAGGTGATTTGGTTGATCCAACTTCTTTATGGAGATCCTTAATCTCCAGTCTTCAAATCCTACTCACAAGGTTGCAACACTGTAGATTTTCTACTTCTATTTCCTATAGTTTTTTCGGTTCACTGCCAAACTAGGGTTTGGATTTCCTAGAGATCTAGCCACCCAAAAAATTGGATATAGGGCTCAATATATGTGCTCTGGGAGGGCACAAATTTTTATGCAAGTAGATATTCAAAACTCCAACTTTTGCAGAAACCCTAATTTCTACCGGAGAGGGAGGAGGGAGAATTTCACCTTGTGAAAGCTGCTCTAATCAAGTTAGCTCTGATACCATGTTTTCATATGCTAGACTAGATTCAATAATATTGAATTCAAAATCAAAACATAAACATATCACAAATCATTGATAGAAACACAATCACAAGATAGACACAACATTTATCCCGGGAAACCCTCAAGGGGAAGAAAACCCAACAAAAACTTCCTCTATATAAGATGTATAAAAGAAAACCCCAAAAACATGTGTTATCCTCCTTTTGTTCTGTCTCTCTCTCTCTCCTATGCGCTACACAAGTGAGTGAGTCTATCTTCAAATAAGAACCACATCTCCTCTATTTATACATATGTGTCAATTGACTTTTGCACTAGACAAGTCGGCCCCAATAAACTGTCTGGGCCGACTTCACCTAGGAATACTAAAAACAAATATATTATATTATTTATTAGGGTACTAAAGACCCGAAACAAGTGGAGGATTTACCTCATGTCTCTTATGATGAACAAATACAATAGTAATGCCCCGTCGGAGGAATAATAACATCTCCCTTGGGTTACATCAGTAAAATACATTTAGAATATCCTTTGAAGTTACAATATTTCAACAATTATGAGGGGAAAGTAGTGTGAATACTGCCAATTGTTGGAAACATTTTAGCACATGAAGATTATAATTGAGGATAAACGATACTTGTTCAAAGGTACATGAACAAGCCCTTTTACCATGGTTGAAGAATGTTTGAGGCATGCTTGATGGTGAATACATACCTATACTTTCCATATATGCATAAAACTGCAAGAAGAGAGGCTTTGTTGCTACTATAGGGTAAGTAAACGAGGTCAATGTCTCCCTAACTTCATCAACATATACTAAAAATGGATTGAATGGGGTTTGCATAGAGGGTTTATATGGTTTGTAGACTGATACCTTCAATTTCTGTTGAGCCACCATGATGGCCTTCCAATTCAATCCAAAAACCATTGTGGCATTGAAGATGTTTACTGGGTTTAGAGAATTTGAGCAAAAACAATGTAGAAAATGAAGAAGAGGATCCTTTGGGGGAGATCCATAGTTTGAATCCTTGAGAGAAGAGGAGGAGAATTTGAGGAACATTGATGAATCAAGGGATTTGGGCATCAACGAAGAAGAAACTTGTCATTTGAAAGTTGAGGAAAATGTGGAATTGAAGCATGATGGTTTGGATAATGAGGGTTTTGGGAATGAAGGTTGGTTGGATTTATATTTGGGGATAAATATTTTCCGTGAGAGGGTTGGTGGAAGCGTTAGGAGGATTCCCTTGGACAACCCACTACTATGTGGTCGATTGCGATGGCTGCTACTCTATTGGGGATTATTTTTTTGGGCTGCGCTGGTAGCACGAATGCTAGAATGACATGAAACTATTTGTTTAGGTAAGGATGACCACCCCTTTCATTTTTATTTTCTAGTTATGTAAGTATTTATTGTTTTCTTGTTTGTTGAATAGTGGAAGCACCTTATCGTGGGATCCTGGCTATAACAAAGGATTAGCATTTACTGAGAAGGAGAGAGAAACTCACTACCTTTGGGGACTTTTACCGCCTTCTTGCTTGTCATAAGAACTTAAAGTAATTTCCTCTCCGATTTGCATAGTTTTGAATATTTGTATTGAATGTTCTTTAGTTTCATATGGCCTCTTCTTGAAAGTGGAAAATAGGAAGTTCTATTGTGATTTAAATGTTTTATTTGTCTTTGTAAAGTACAAAAGTGAAAGAACACTCCTTTCTTGTCCTTTTTCTTTTGTTACTATCTCATACATGAGATTTGTCTTCTTGGACATTGAATGAAAATATTGGTTGTTGAACCCATTGTTACGTGTCTACAAGAAAACAAGATTATGAGTAATCTTTGCCAATATCAAACTTCATTGCATAAATACATGTTAGGGATGGATCTTGAGGTATTTCTATTGAAATATTCAAATGTTTCTTGAAACCAGAGTATGGTCTGAGCATTTCTTTGGCATGTGGTTGTTATCTATGTGATCATGCAAGCTATCTTACTACAATAGAATATATATTAACAACTTCTTAGCTAGAAGGAAAGTGCATAAATTTTGTTCGAAATGATTGTCTACTAAGTGACACAATTTCTCTTGGTAGGAGCGGAATGAAAGGTTGTTTTGCAAACTATTGGTGGATAATGTGGAAGAGTTACTTCCCATAGTTTACACTCCAACTGTTTGCGAATCTTGTAAAAAATACAGGTCAATCTTTAGGCGTCCACATGGTCTTTACATCTTCTTGAAAGAAAAGTATACACATTGTATTTTTTTTCTTTTTAATTTTCCTATGACTAGGTATTCTATGTTCCATTTCTTTTTTGTTAGGCATATCCTTTACATTTGTTTCACTGCATTAAAACTTGTGAGGGTATGGTTTTGGCAGAGGTAAGATCCTAGAAACTTTCAAAAGAACTGGAATGAAAAAAGTATTCAAGTTATAGTTTTCACTGATGGTGAACACATTCTGGGACTTGGGGATCTTGGATGCCAGGTAAATTTCACAATTTTCTAGCTTTTGTTCATTGTTATTTTCCTTCTATCCATGGGTTTCCTTTGCATTTACCCCTTTGCTTATGGCTTTATTACATAACAACACAAACTTCCCTCTATCTATTCAGATCTGTTCATCTTTTGTTGGCTTGTTATACAAGTTGGAATCTGTTGTGTTTCACACATGTTACTAGGTGATCTCCCATAATGTCTCTCTTCTTTTTTTAACCTCATTTTCTTCTTTCATCCTTTTATTGAGATACCTTGGAAAATAAGACAATTAATATACAAAATAATGACAATAGAAGCTATTATGTGTGTGGATTTAGTGTTGTCAATTAAGTTAGGGTGCTCTATTTGTATCATCAACATTATTTTTCCTACGTTTTTGCCGTCTTATGTTATAAATCGAACACCGTTATGCATTTAATCGTTGTTTCTAGGGTAATCCTTCCATGTTTGTGTTGATTTGGGTTTACTATTCTTTTTTGTTCTTTTTATCTGCCTATCTATGACGGAATACAAGTAATAGAAAAAAGAATGTCTAGACAACTAGTATCTGTGTGCATTTAGTTCTTGTCATTTTAACTCAGGTTGTTTTTTGTTTTGCAACTTTCCCATTTTCTACCTTTCTGATGTTTCTATTATAAATTATTTTTTACCCATTAAGTGCCTGTTATTTTAACTAGGGTGTTTTCTTTTCCTTGTATCTTTTCCCCATTTTACACTTATTTGATGTGTGTTTTATCCACTTGACACATGTTTTAATTATTGACAGGGTACGGGCATACCTATTGGGAAATTATCTCTATACACTGCACTCGATGGAGTTCGTCCTTCATTAGTATGTAGCACAAGAAACTATAGTTTATTGTATAAACATATTTTAATTTGTGCAAAATTACAGAAACATTTATTTACCTTTTACCTTTGCATTTGGATAAAATGGTATGTAGATCATTCTTTTTGTTGTAGTTTATCCTGCTAAGCAGCTTATACTTAATATATTTTTAGAGCTCCTTCATTTCTATTCCATGATGTATGCATGTAACTGACATAAAAGGTTTTCTGACCCACTATTTCATGTATCTTATGCCTTGTAGTCAGTCAGTTATTTTGTATTTGTATTCTCTTGAATACTTTAATGGTATGTGGACAATGTATTCCAATAACGATTGATGTTGGGACCAACAATGAAAATATCTTAAATGATGAATTTTATATTGGACTCTGGAAAAAGTGCACTACTGGCCATGTTTTCTTCTATTTGAAACTAGTAAATGTTTAATTTATTCACTTTAGTTCTCAGGAAAATTTATCTTACTGCTGTTGCTCTATTTCTATGCTTTGTAGGAATATTATGACTTCCTTGATGAGTTCATGTGTGCTTGCAAAAAAAATTACGGAGAATAAGTTCTTATCCAGGTTAGTTGCTAAAAGTTGTTTCCTTTGTAAAGATTATCCTTTCGGTCACGAATGATTGTCATAGCATTATGTATGAACATATTTACTTTGTATGGTAGCTACTTTTTAGCATTTTGTTGGCAGTTTGATAAGACATGCTTTGGAGCTAGAAAATCCTTTCTAGTTATTGTGACGATGCAAGAAGAATATAAATGAAAAAATATTTTTTGATTTTGCAATTTAATAAGCCAATTTGTGCTTGCATTATATTTGCAATAGACCTTGCAAACCTCTCCAAAGTAAAACATGCACAATTGATTGATTAAATGGTGGTTTACATTCTCATGATAGTTTGAAGACTTTGCCAATCACAATGCCTTTAAGTTGTTGGAAAAATATCGGACAAGTCATCTTGTATTCAATGATGATATCCAGGTTTCCCTACAATGACTGATCGTTTTGACTATTTTACAGTGCAACCTGTGTAGCAAAGCCACAACTTGTTAATCAATGAAATAGTATTCAAATACTGAGATCCAATGATGTCATTCATGTTTGTTTAAAATTATTATCGTGTTGGGATTATGATGTGATTATCCAATTTTTCAACAAGGATGCATCTTTTGCATTTCAGGGGACAATTGCAGTGGTTCTGGCAGGGTTGGTTGCATCATTAAAGGTGATTGGTGGAACATTGGTTGATCATACTTTCCTCTTGCTAGGAGTTGGAGAGGTTAATCCAAGTTTTGGTTTCAACCATGGAAATGAGGCAGAGATGAATTACTTTACACCAATTGAAAATAATTGTGACCTTATTTTCCAGGCTTGTGTACATAATTTCTAAGACATGCACCAATGTCTATTACCAACAAAACTGGTTTTATGAGATTCTTTTGTCTTCTACTATGAAACTGAAAAAAAATTGCTTATTTTATGTCTCCAACCAATGCAATATTATATCTTTCCAACTAACACAGTATTACAATAGAGGTTTTGAGCATGGTAAAAATCAAATTGCTTTCAATATTATGACTCTTTCTAAAGTGACTAGTCCAAGTTGTGATCTAGATTGGCATAAGCTTCACTATACTGGGTTCCAAGCTCCCTTTACACTCACTAATCCCGCTTAAACTAGTTATATTCTGACATTTTTGAAGTTTGTATGTGTGTTCTGTATATTTGTTTTCAAAAGCATATCTGGTGCTTCCTATGCTTTTCAACTAAAGTTATTTTCTGCTTCTTCCTACAAACCTTACTCCCTCAGCACTAGTATAATTCAGTTAAATGAATCAAATCTGAAGAATTTATATAGATTTTTATTCTTTCACGTCTTTGTTCTATTGGTTAAGTTTGTTCTACTTGTTATAGTTTATTTAATCTTGGAAATCCTACATGGATTCATGTGTTGCATCGTTAAGGTGTGTACTTAAAATCATTTAGGAATTAAGGGAACCCACAATCAAATTAACTGAATGTAAATACTCATCGTTCTTCTGAGTTTCTGAACTACGGTGGAAATTTTTCTAGGATGGAACATGTATTACGGAGCTTATAGCACTTGAAATGACAAAACACGTAATGAAGGACATCTCTTTCTTCTATAAATTTTTTCTCTCTGAGCATCTATTTTGTTGTTTTCCCTATGCAAACATTCCCAAGGGTGCACACTCATATATTTCTACTCTTTCAAAGTAATAAGTTACTAGAAGAGGCTCATGAGAAGATATGGATGGTTGACTCTAAGGTATTTTAAAGTTTAACAAAAACACATAAATGTGAATGAGATCACTATATTATAGTGTATATGTACTTTGAGAGAACTTCTAACCGTTAATGTTTTAAGGAATCTCTGTCTTGTGTTACACGGAATCATAGTGGAGTCAAGATTGGAATCTCTTCAACAATTCAAAAAGCCATGGGCACATGAGCATGGACCTTTCAAAGATCTCTTGGATGTTGTGAAGATTCTATATGATTTTTTAAATATACTTTTTGAATTCCATTAATTGTAAGTTTTGTTTCTTAATTTTCCATAGGCATCCAGTATGATGTAAACAAAATTTTTATTGGTTCCAAAATTTTATTTGATTATATTTATGAGTGAAAAATGCAAGAAACTCTTAATATTTTATGGTTATTGGTTCCAATATTTTATTTGATTATCTTTATGAGTGAAAAATGCAAGCAACTCTAAATAATTTATGGTTACGTATGATTTAGGCAATCAAGCCAACAATATTGATTGGGTCATCAGGAGTTGGAAGATATTTCACAAAGGAAGTGATTGAGGCTATTTCCTCATATTGTGAGGTATTATGATGTTTCCCCCAGATTACCTCAATCGAAGAAGCAAATGACAAAATGTGTTGATATATCTAGTTGCCTTGCAATTTATGCTCATTTGCACTTTATGTTCCCAGTTATATATATATTCTTAGGACACATTAGGAGATCAAATTGTTGATTGAGAAATTTCAATGTTGCTTGTATAATATATTGAACTGGGACCTTGAATAAACTTGTCATTTTGGCACTCTTGAATCCAACTAGTTAGTCGGAATGCACTGCAGAGGAGACACATACTTGGAGTCAGGTATGCTTGTATATATATTGATGACTACAGTTGAGATGGTCTCGAGTTAGTTTTAATATTTCAAATATGCTAGGTTATCAAAATTGAAGGGCCTTATCATGGACATTCATTTCCATTAATATTAAGTATATTAAATGAATGGCACTGGGACTTACAATGAAGCTAAATGCAGGGGCATGCAATTTTTGCCAGTGGAAGTCCATATGATCCTGTTGTCCTTATAAATTTACACATGGACAGGTTTTGTGCATTTTCACATTAGGTTTAGGGAGAATGAAGTCTACTTAGGGTTGATTACATTTGTTGGATATTAAATTTAAATGTTGTGATTGTCTTAGTTGATGTTGATAATAAAATTGGATAATGACTTTTTCCTTGATATAGGAACACTGTGCTTGACATATGTTTTTTTTAATATTGGTGTTTCCTTTGGTTGGATGTCCATGTTTGAGTTATGTGATAGGAGAATATGAAGAGCGGTCAAAAGGTTTCTCCAAGTCTTCACACTTCTGTTCTTCTTGTCTATTTTTCAGTCCAACAATGCATACATTTTCCCTGGCTTTGACTTAGGAGTGGTCATGTTTGGAACGATTCATGTACATGATGATATGATGTTGGTAGACGGTAAGGATTTATCATTTCCTCCTTTTTTTCTCTCTCTAATAATTAAATTTTCTTGTGATGAATCAAGGATGCATTCTCATGTTCAATGCTTTGACACCTGCATTTTGAAATGTGCTTGTGAAATAGTTGAGGATTTAGCTAAGCAGGTTATTGAGGAGAATATTGCGAAAGGGATTCTTTACCCACCCTTCTGAAGTATCAAAAAAATATCCACTCATATTGCAGCAAAATCCTATGAACTTGGTATGCATCTTCACCTACCCTAGGAAATTGGGAATAACATGATGAAAGAATGTTAATTTAAATGGAACAGTAAATGAAATTTAAGATGGAAAAAGAAATGAGGGGTTTTTTCCACTGTGTTGTTCATGTTATGTGGGTTTTGTATGTTGTTTCTCATATGTCCATTAGAAGAAGTGGGAAATATTAGAAAGAGAGGAGCATATTTTCAGAGCTTTTGGTTTCCACTTGCTAGGGAAAATATTAGGGGTCAAATTTCTACATTTTCCTGATCTTTTAAAAAATTTCAAAAATATTCTTAAAATTCAAAATAAGTATTTCTGCAATTAATTTGTGTATATTTGACAAAATTATTTAGACCTCTCTAGTTGATTGCACCCATCCATGTGATAAGGGGCATGATGGAAGGAAGGAGCTAATTTAGTTCTATGATTTTGGTTTAAAAAAGACATTTATAAAACAAAACTCAATTTTGTTTCAAATTTGGATACAAAATATAAAAATATATTTTCACATTTTTGTAGATGTAGGCTAAGATAGCATGTTCTTTATTTTGGTAGCAATAAGGCATTGTAGTGATTCTGGCCCAAGTGCTGTGGTCGTATAAAAATATCTGGGGGGTCTTGACCCACTTTTCATGGTTTTGATAGTTGTTAGGAAGAAGGTGATTGTAGATTGGAATTTTTCATAGATAAGATTCTATGAGAAAAAACCAAAGCTATAAGTTTTCTTGCAAAATGTTTTAGAACCAAAATTTACAAAACAAAAAATGAGGAGTTCTGATTGTCAACGAGTTGTTGAGGGGACCAAATTTCCTTGTCTGACTTGGAGTTTGTGTCTTCATATTTGGAGGGTGTGGAATTCTATGCACTTTGATTGGGTTTCTTGTCTTTCTTTACTTGGTATTGTTCATTAGTTCTGTTGTTATCTAATTGCTTAAAATGGCTTTCAAAATTCTTATACTACCTCAAGGGGATCTATCATCTTTGCCTCTCTAAAAAGTTAGGTGGCCATTTACAAGCAGGTGGCCACGAAGCTATGTTTTAGCCCTTATTACAACATAAGAAACAAAGAGAAAACATTAATATGGATCATGCGAGAATACAAGTGTAATCATTTAGTCACTACATATAAATAATCTTTCAACCAACGAGAAATTGGAAAAAATTACAGGAAGGTATACGTGAGGGAGAAGGAAAAGAGTAATAGATTCAACATAACATAACCTGTTTCTAGGCCAGACCTACTTAGAGTTTGTAAGAGATTCAACATAACTTATAAACATGCTAAATGTTTCAAACTGATTTTCATATAAAATGTGTCAACTATAATGTTGGGCATGCTTTTGTGATTTCTTTCAATTCTTTTTGAAATATGTGTTGATTTTATTTTCCTTGCTTACAGGATGAAGGGAAATAAATCCAAAAAATAGTAAAGAGGATGCTAGAGAATTGGAGCAGGGCATTCATTTGGTAAAAGCTCCTCTTGCCATGCATGAAGATCTCAGGCTTATGTTGCTGACAAAGGCAGAGAATATGAAAGTTAAAGTTTCCATCTCTAAGCAAAAAAAATAGCATTCCATGGAAGAGTAAAATGTACATGTCAAGAGAAATCGAAGCATTTATCCATTTTGTAATAATACCTTGAAAATGTAATCAACTTACAATATAAATTATTTTTTTTGTTTGCTAGTTTGTCCGTGACTTGTGGGACTGGTCAGTGGTCTACGAAATTGTGATCTAATGGCATCTAAGCCATCAAAATCACCCAGGAATCTCCCCTGGCTTGGGTCACATATTTAAACCCTATCATGGATGAATTTTAAGTGTCTCCTCCCAGCTATCTTGCAGGGTTCGAACTTGCATCATCACGCAAAACAAGGCCCATCGAAACCAACCGTGCTAGCGAGATGTGGCTACAATATAAATTGTTTTCTTGTGATGTTTTATGATTTTTCTGTCTGTCAGTAGTTTGGGGAAAGAGGCTGAAACTACCCCTCAAAAAAATTTATACCTTGCTTATGGTTTTTTGTTATGATTTTCAGTTTATACCGTGCTTATGATTTTTTGTTATGATTTTCAGTTTATACCGTGCTTATTTGAATTTCTTTAACTTTTATTTTATTTTATTTTTATATCAATTTGAACATGGTTTCTTTCCTTGATTACAGGTTAGTGTTTATTTAAGTAACCTTTGAATAAAATGATCACATAAGTATTCATACTTATTGTCAACAATCAAACTCGAAGGGATTGTTGCTAATATTTCATCTCATTTAATTTCCATTTATCTAGTGGCTAAGAGTACTTAGAGTTAATGCCCATTCTTCTTGATGTGAAATGGAATTAGTTGTATATTTATTTGCACTATTCTATATACATTTTGGATGATGAGTTTCTCCATTTTCTCATCCTTTATTTCTATATAAACTAAAATTATCCTTTCCATGACATCATCCACCAATATCTTCAAGTTACTTATGAATTTTCAGTCAAATTTAGATATCTTGGCATGACTCTAGATGACTTGATAGATAGTTTAACATTGGATGCATGCTTGTCATTCCTATAAATTTATGGAATTTTTTCATTTTGAATCATTCAAGCATACAAAATAATGATTATTAAGTTACTATAGATACATAATGGCTTACATTGTAATAGTCCTTCAAGTATTTCAAATGCATTTATTAAGTCCAAGAAGGACTTGAAGGACTAGTACAGGGTAAGCCATTATGGATCTATAGTAACTTGATAATCATTATTTTGTATTCTTGAATGATGCAAAATTTATTTAAATATCATTACTATCAAGTAATAACAACTTCTTAAAGGGTGCTAGCTCAATGGAAGAGCACCTACCTAATTATAGGCAGGATGTTGGTGGTTTGATTCCTCCGTGCCCTATCATAAATTTATGACTACAAATGCGACTAAATTCACATATATATGACTATTAGTAGCTAATTTCCTATATCTTATAGCACGAATAATGTTTACTCATATTTAGCTTAGTCAATAATATGTTATCATATAGTAGTTTATTTAGTCGTATATTTGGTCATTAATTATTGCAATCAATGACTAAATCAGTGACTAAATCTGTGAATAAATCAATGACTAAGTCAATGACTATTAAGTCAATATATTAATGACTAATTCAATGACTAATAAGTCAAGCTATTAATGACTAAGCTATTGATGTTGGAGCGGGTTTTTGGAACCAGTTTTGGGAGCCGCGCATTGGAAGTGGGCCACACGCCAACTAAGCCAAAGGAGTAATATGTGAAAAATACAAAAGTTAGTTAGAAGTAGTTGGGAACCTCTGTCCAATTCTAATGGGCTCATTTAATTCTGAATTAGTATAAATATATAAGGGGTTTTGTATAGGAGTTAGTGAATTGTTGTCGAGATATAGTCATTGCTAGTTCTGTTATGTTATGTAATTTTGGGGTTGAGACAAAGGTATGATGCACATTGCGTAGGGTTTGTAAGATTGTTCATATGATGATAATAGTGAAATAAACGTGTTTGGAGGAAAATATCTATTGTGTTTAATGTGATGAATCTCCTATTTATTGTGTGCATGTATCATCATTTATTGTTGTTACTTTAAATGTGCAATTAACTATTATGAATATGGATTTATCTATGTGTGTTATATGAATGAATGGTAGATGAATAGGATAAATGCCTCCTATCCCTTCATCGCTGTAGAAGTTTGGTTCCTATATTTCCCATAGATTCCTAGTATGAGACTTCATATACTTGCAAGTGACACTGAAAGGGACGGTGTCTAAGGCGTTTGTTGGTGAATTAGTGTTAGAACACAGGTCTACTCATTGCGCACCAATAGATGGTTCTGTTATTGGGACCGAGATCTACGACTGAAGGGAAAGTGGAGGATATATAATAATCTATGGAGGCCAACATGAAATTTTATACATGAATCTACATTAGTATAATGAATCTAATGAATCTATATGAAATTTTCTTTGCATAATTCCTAGTAATATTGGTATAGTGTCTCTTGAGGTTATTTGAGAAGAACCAGAAGTTCCATGATATTGCGCCAAGATATTGGACCCTTGAATTGATTCGACAAGTAAATGTTGTAAGCAACCAGATCTTGCACACAATATATTTTTGGCCGGATAGTGCGCTAAAGGGCTACGTTATAGAATTTTCCATAGATTATAATAAATTGTACAGTACTGCCGAAAGAAAGTTCTTTAAAGGACTTTGTGGTGCATACTTGAGATATTTGTCCATTTAGATCAAGATTATGTTGTGCGATAAGCGGATTTTGACGTTGGAATCCGATCATTAGGGACTTCCGCATGCATAGGGGAACTGCAGGCTTACCAAGGATAATATGAGAATATGGAGGGGATGCAGGAGATAATACATAAATCATAGATGAACTGAGAATGTCGAGAAACAATGAATATCTGAAGGTAGAAAAGATAAAATTATTGTGCAAAGGGAAGAGATTTTAGATTAGTAATGTGAATGATAGAGAAGACCAACACAATGAATTTGAAGAAAGAGACACTAGTGTAACATTCCAGATCAAAGGAGTACCACATAGAGAAAGAAAGGAAGAGAAACCTCAGCTCATTCCAGTAGGAAAAGATCCATTACATCCTAGTAGTGGTACTTAGGTTGTTCCTTACGTTGAACCCACAACTTGCACGTTTAGGAATTGAGGTAAGAACTAGAAATTTGTCGCGAACTCTTGTACTAGTTAGTATAGGAAGAAAAGGTAGTAGTAAATCTAGTCAAAGTCATGGAAGTAGTTTAATGACATAGAACCAATCAACATTACCACCACACAATATTGGATCCCACATTGAGGATGCTTGTGTTCCATGGAGTGGGGAACACATATATAAATCAACATTTGTTTGTTTTTAAGGTGATATGGCTAGTGAAGCAAGTCCAAGATGATCTTACAAATATTGTGTAGTTAACCAGCGTAGATCTAAATCCTAGGCTCTATCAAGCGCCGAGATGGATCAAATCTCTCGAGGTGCAAACCTATTCTTAGGTATCCATTGATTTGATTCAAACCAAAAGACACATCTTTTTATTTAAGGTCCACATATAATATTTTTATAATTAATATTTAATATTATTTATGGCCAACATATAATATTTTTTATTTTTTTAGGAACGAACATTTCATCATTTCCCCACACATGGTTTTAAAACCATATGCAAGGCCCTCCTACAACCATGGGTTGTTTAGGAGGCCTTGCACATGGTCTTAAAACCATTTACAAGGCCCTCCTAAATCATGTACAATAAAACCATGGGCTATTTAGGAGGCCTTGAACATGGTTTAAAAACCATGTGCAAAGCCTCCTAAACCATGTACAATAAAACCATGGGTTGTTTAGAATTATTTGCACATGGTTTTAAAACTATGTGCAAGGCCAACATTTTTTTGCAGATAATTCAATTTTGTGTTTTTTTCTTGACCCACATATTTTTTTTACAGATAATTAAATTTTTGCATTTTTATTGTTTTGTTAAGTAGGAAAATTACAGCATCTCCCCCATATTAGATTGTTTTTGTGGTCGACATTTATTTTGGCCTATTAGAAAATTTATTTTTTATTAATAAAAATAATGTTACGAAAGTGATATTATTTTTTATTTTTTGTTACAAAATATCTCCCATAATATTCACTATCACTATTATTTTTTGCTGACATGTTACAAATGTTACATCAAGTTACAAGATATCTCCCATAATATTCATTATCACTATTATTTTTTGTTGACATGTTACAGAAGTTACTAACATTACATCACATAACAAGATCTCTCCCATAATATTCACTATTACTATTATTTTTTGCGGACATGTTACAAACGTTACTAACGTTACATCATGTTACAAGATCTCCCCCATACTGGGCTGTAGAGCGCCTCTTGGTGCAATAACCACATTCACAGATTGTGCATTACATTGGTTTATGAAATATCATTCCACTATGCTTGCGAACCAAACCAAAATGTTAGACAATATCCACATAATATCAGAGAAGATTTGTTGCAGGAATTCAAGAAATCAAAGTCCAACTCACAATGCATTACATAGTTGAAGGAAATCAAGAAATTGCAAACAGAGTATGTATGGGACTTTGATCAAAGCTCCAAGTTACTAATGGATAGGTTAATGTTCTATATCCCAGATGCACAACACAAAGAAAGGTTTATTGGAGGTTTTCTACCCTATATACACTGCTTGTTCACACAGTAGAAAATTACATCGCAATTAGATGCATAAAAATAACAATGAAGTTGGAAGCATCCCTTGTTGGAGAAAGTGGTACATGGATTGATAAGGTGTAGTCACAGGTAGTGGAACTAAACATCTACCTATAGGAAATTGCTAAAAGGAAAGGAAAAGTATGAAGTTCTGGCATGGTGCATCATGTGCAGAATGGAAGGCCACCATAAAAATGAGTGCCCTCCCCTCATAAATTATTTGACTATAGGGGCCCCCGATCCCCTACCATTGGGAGGAGTGGTATGGTTCGAGATATATAGAGGGACTCATTCTCCCACAACTTTACCATTACTATAGAAGCATGTGAGCACTCCTAGAAGTTTGTTTTTCAATTTTTGTAAATAAGTGGGACATGATGAGAAGGATTGTCATGCACTAGATCTAATGAAAGAGTGCACTTCAGACACATAGAGAGTCCAAGAGGAAGCTGCACCAGAAGGGGGGGGACCAAAAAATTAAGCTCACACCAGAGGTTATAATCAAGGAGGAAGAGGTGGATTTTTAGGTCACAGAAGAGAAGGATTCAGAGGAGGAAGAGGTCCAATTATCTGCTACAACTATGGCCAACAACGACACTTTGTGCGGTATTGTCAGAACTCGTTTATGACATGCACATATTGTAGACAACTAGACCATGCGAAAATAGATTGTCCATTGCTGATAGAAGAATGGCAAGAGAAAAGGAACCAAAATCAAAATCAATATGTGCAAATGATCTCAACAGAAGAGTTCAATGATCAACCCAAAATAACAATTGGTACACACAAAGGAGAGAAGACAGTTGATGCAACAAAGAAAGAACTATATACCGAACAATGGGTCAGGAAGGAAGCGAAAAAGACCCTTATGTTTGATCCTAAGAGGGAGAAATATACATACAAGCAAGCATAGAAATAGTTGTTATAACTAGGATATGAAGCATCATCACTGCAATATGTATATAATAGGCTATTAGTGTATAATATGCCTCCAATCTATGAATACACAATTGAAGACAGGCCAATGGCGCAGACATGTAAGTTGAGAGTTTTTCTAAAGGGTTGTCTAAAACTAATAAAGGATTTGACTACGTTAAACACACTGTGCATAATGATAGATCACTGCACACAAGGTAAAAAAACTGATCAATGTGTAGTTAATTAGGTGCAGTCCAAAAGGAGGAAAAGTAGAGAGTTCCGATTGAGTGCACGAATATGATATTATGACATGGACTACATCATATTGGATCTAGTATCTGATGTAAAAGTTCTTCCATAAGAGACATCAGAAATTATGGGTAAACCATAGCTGAGTTGGTCAACCCTTTAGTTGAAACTAACAAATTAACACAAAATTGTTCCAATTGGAAGATTGATAGGAATAATTGTTGATATTAATGGAGTGCACAATACAACATACTTTGAAGTAATTTAAATAGTGGAAAACAACAACCCATACCCAACATTGCTTGGGATATAATGGGATTTTACAAATCAAGCTATTATCAATCTAAATAAGAGGCATATGATACTTGAAGTAGATGATCTTAGAGTTAGTACACAGTTGGATCTCGTGGAAGGAAGATGATATGTGGAAGTAGTAAGGAATGAAGATTTAGATAATATTTACAATATGACTACGTGGGTGGATGACTATGTTAATCCTACTATGAATGTTATACTCAATAGGTGTAACATTAGTTCTTGTGTCTTAGATTCAGAAGAGGCTTTAGAATATCGACATTAAAGGATGCATGAAATATCTACAAGAAGATGTGCACACATTAATTGTGCCTTACATTGGATCGGAATTGAGGTATACGACCCACAAAAATATGATGGCTCAATAGATATATGTTCTTTTTTCAAATATTTTGAATTATAGATACCTAAGAAACAAACAATATTAACATTAGATGTTTCACTGAAATCAACACCTGCAAGATGGTGGGTTGTGCATAAAGAGAAGATAGATGAGTGGCAACAATGCAAAAGGCTATTGCAAATGAAGTTTGGACCTCAAGATACTATTCAAAAGTATATGAGGATAAGTTTTCCATTAGAACATATTGTGCACTGCATCATGATATGGAATTCAGTTTTAAGGCAAGAGTGGATACTCTTGTTTGTTCATACTTTGGATACAATTCCAAGGAATTGGTACATAGAGTTGGAAATGCATCGAGGCATAGTTCACTGGGAAGAGTTGGATCGAAACTTTAAGGTAACCTTAGTTTCAAATATGAAGCTCCTTTGATATATGACATGCTACAGGTTATCAAAGAGAATATCGTTGCACAAGAATATGTCGTAGAAACAATGTCACTATGTAGCGCACACAGACCAACTGCGACGGTTCAAGAAGTATTGGAATGCTATAATGTCACTAAAGGAGATCAAGAGGATGATGATCCAAGAAATCTGTAGATACCATAAAATAAAGGAGAATGCATGGTAGAATAATGTGACTTGGATATACTAATTAAACACAAGCATTAATGATGTGCAAAGTGAACATTGGCACGAAGGAGAATCCCAAGTTTGCAATTATTGGGGGTTATTGGAATGATGGAACATTGGAGAAGATTGATAAACTACTACATGAATATCAAGATCTATTTCCAACTGCATTTTCAAAGATGAAAGGAACTGTTGGGGAACTAGGAGAAACAAAAATCCCATTAAATCTAGATGCCAAGCCAGAGAAGCAGAGGCCATATCGATTGAGCCTAGTATACAAGCAAAAGGTGAAAGTAGAGATAGATAGGATGTTAGAAGTTGTAATCATTGAGCCAGTTGAAGAATCATAATGGACCATCCCAATGGTGGTCCAAGATAAGAATATAGGTGGGATCAGAATTTGTGTAGATTTGTACAAGTTAAATAATTCATGTTTACATGACCCATTTCCTATCCCATTCACAAATGATATGTTGGAAAATGTTGGAGGGCAGGAAGCCTATTCATTCATTGATGGGTTCTCACGATATCACCAGATTAAAATTACATAGGAAGATAGACATAAGACAAGTTTTGTGATAGAATGGGGATGTTATCAGTACATAGTTATGCCTTTTGGGTTGAAGAATGCACTAACAATGTTCTCGAGAGTGGTGGTCACAGATTTCAAACAGTTCATTCATAAATTTCTGGAAGTCTATTTGGATGATTAGACGATGTTGAATCTATTGAAGAATCATATTGAAGTTCTATGTTGGATGTTGGATAGAGGCAGCCAGTTCCAAATCTCTTTAATTTTGAAGAAATGCACCTTTTTTGTTTTCTTTTGTATTTTACTGGGCTGTGTAGTTTGTAGACAAGGATTGTTGGTGGATCCAGAAAATATTGCAACTACACCTACTTCACTACGACAATTGAATGCTACACTAGGGAACATAGGAGACTATAGGAAGTTTATCAGGGGATATGCACATATTACTACCCCACTATAAAAGCTATTGAAGAAAGATGTCAAGTTCCATTGGAGTGAAGAATGTCAACAGAGATTGGATGTCTTAAAGCATAAACTAGTCACTAAACCAAATTTAGTGTTCCTTAATGGAATAAGGAGTTCTGCATCCAAGTTGATGCGGCATCTATAACATTGGGTGTAGTTTTAGCTCAACTAGGGGAAGAAGATTTGTACCACTCTACTATATTTTCAAGTATAAAATTGTCAACAACTGAAAATAACTATAATACCACGGAGCACGAAGGACTAGTGATGGTGTATGCATTGTATAAGTATAAAGACTATCTATTGGGATCCTGCTTCAAGAGGTATATAGATCATTATGCTCCATGATACCTAGTCAATAATCCAGTGTTGGGGGGGAATATATGTACATCAAAATGGACACCAAAATGTGAAGAAAGCTTCTAGTTGTTGAAGAAGATTCTTATAAGTGCTCCAATTTTGAATATTGACAACCCATAAAATGATTTTGTGGTGTGTACGGGTGCATGCAATCAGGGTCTTGGAGGAGTTGTTATGCAAGAAAATAACGTTGTTTTTTATGAGTCTAGAAAATTGAAAGAACATGAAATAATTATGCTACCGTGATTTGGAACTTGAAGAAATAGTACATTATTTGAAAAGGTGGAGGTATTAATTAATAGGAAAAAAATTGAGCTAAGGACAAACCACTATGGTTTGAAATATTTGTTTGAGCAACCCACATTCAATGCCAGCTAAGCTAAATAGTTAGAATTTTTATGTGAATTTGATTTTGAGATCAAACACACAAAGGGTAAGGAAAATAAAGTGGTTGAGGTACTTAGTAGAAAAATACATTCACTATAGATGGAAGCCATTACTACCTCCCAATCATATTTGAGGCAACAGATTGTTAACTATACTGATGAAGATGAAATGTATTTACAAATAAAAGACAAATTACAATAGTAGATTTTAGGAAAAAGGTATGAAGGTTATTATTTGGAAGATGACATGCTTCTTGTTTAGAAAAATAAAATTTATATTCCAAAAGTGGCAGACTTGAGAAGAATTGTTATGTATGAAATCCATAAAATGCCATATTTCGGTCACTTAGGATACCAAAAAACAATTGCTACAGCCAGAAAGAAATATTTTTGGCTAGGAATGAAAAAGAATATTTCTTAGTGTGTGCAATGTTAGCAAGTGAAGGTTGAACATCAACACCCAACAGGTTTATTGCAGCCTTTTCCAATTCCAGAATGGAAATGAGCAATGATTTCCATGGTTTTTATTACAGGTTTTCCAATGACAGTGAGGCGACGTGACTCTATCATGGTGGCAGTGGACAAGTTGACGAAGTAAACACATTGATGCCTTTGCAAAGATTTCCATGAAGGAATTTTTTGGGTTACATGGCTTGCGTAAGGAAATAATTTCATATAAGGATACCAAGTTCACTTCAAATTTATGGAAAAGCATTTTTGCAGATTTGGGTACATATATGAACTTTAGTAGTTCCTACCATACACATACATATGGGAAAATGAAATACTAAATCAAGTGATTGAATACATGTTTTGCATGTATGTGATGGACAAACCATCCAAGTGGGGATATTATCTACACTTGGTAGATATTACAATGGGAAACAAGCATCATTGGGAAGGAGTCCATTTTAAGCTTTGCATGGCATAATGTGCAGAGCACTAGTTACCTGGGATAATCATGTGAACAAAATTGTACTTGGGATATAATTTCTTAAGGAAATGGAACACGAGGTTTCCAATATTAGGAAAACTTAAAGGCATCCCGAAATAGACAACAAAATCTATGTAGAGAAGAATAGAGTGCATAGGGAATTCAACATTGCGGATCATGTTTACCTCAAAGTGAGGCCAAGGAAGAGTTCCTTGAATCTTGGAAGTTGTATCAAGCTATCACCAAGATATTATGGTCCATTTGAAGTGCTTGAGAGGATAGGTATAGTTGCATATAGAATTGCATTACTTGCTAACACTAGAGATCATAATGTTTTTAATGTTTTTTTGCTCAAGAAATATGCACATGATCCTAATGATGTGACTAATTGGGATGTGATCTAGGTGAAACCCAAGGGAGAGTTCTAAATCGAGCCACTATGCATCCTAGAAAGGAAGGTAACCTTGATTGGGAACCAAGCCATCAGAGAGGTAAAGGTGCAATGGAAGCACTATGGTCTCGATGAGGCTGCATGGGAGCCAAACGATGCCATGCAAGAGGCATATCCATTTTTGTTTTGATTTTTAGCAAACACCGAGGAAAATTTTATTACAAGGGGGAAGGGGATTGTAATGCCTCAGTTTTGACTCGAAATGTATTTAATCAAAATTATGTAATTGATGTAAATATGCCAGTATCGATTCCTAGTGTAGAGCTCAAGGCCAAGACTTGATTAGTGAATGACTAGGCATGTGTGATGTATATATTTTCATTTATAATATATGGATGGCTTATCATGCTAACTCAAATAATATGTAAATATTATGTGCATGAATAATAAAATGGTCCAAGAATGACTATGTAAAGAGCACTAGAGGGGCTATGATTCCACCAGAGGGGAAGAGGAAAGGGGTTATGTGGGAGACTAAATCCTTTGCTTCCATGTGTCAACCTTAGAACTCACCCAAATTCTTCCACGTGATTTATGTATGCCAATCACCTCCTTTTGACTATTTCCAATCATTGAATGCATGTGGAAGGATGGTGGGAAAAGTCACCTCATGCAGTTATTGAAGCATTGGTATGACTACACTTTTGTGACAGTTCTTTTAGCTATCAGAAGTCAGTCTACAACTATCAAGAGTCCTTTCTTCTATGGTAAGAAGCTATGTCAATTGTCTTTTCACCATTATCTAATATTCCTTGGAGTAAACCCTCATTCTACCATTATTTCATGTAGATCTATACAAGGTAGAGATCCCCATTGTTGTTCATTACCAATTATGAGACTGTGTAACCCATAAATTTGAATTTATAGACAGTACTACATATTGTAAGGAAAAAAAATGGCTATAGGTGAGCACACATGTTGGTAAAGATATGAACCCTTACTCATTGAGTTTTTCTACTCATAGGTTCTTAGGAAGCCACATATTAAGGCTACAAGTGGTTCTCCAACAACATATAGCATATTGACCTCCTTCTATGCACACACTAGAAGCTCTTGGAAATATGGATCTCCTAAGAGTATCGTGGATCAATGAAGCGGATGCCTAAGCATGGAAGAGTATTGTGTGGGGAAATTATTATTGGATCCAAGCCTACAAGGTCTAAGTGTGACCCCTGTAAAGCTCTGTACGAGAATTTTATTGGGCATGGAGAGAAGAACAGACTCTGGGCTGAGAGAGAGGAGCTTGTAGGTGTTTCCTTCACCATGGTGGCCTCATAACTTAGCTTGGGGGTTACCTATTAGTAGGAAGAGTATATGTTGGACAAACTACCTATGGTTGGGTGGAAAATATCTCTTACATATCTAGTTTCTTGGATCTACGTTGTTTAAAGATAAGTATTCCATTGTATTTGAATATGCAATGTTTTTAATCAATGCCTATGATGATTATGCTTGTGTATGTTTGCCAGATATGCATGGATAGAGTTTATTTCGATTATGTATTTTTATTTATGCATCTACACACACATTTTACATGTTATGAAAATTCTAATATGGATTTAGGGAGAGATTTAAAATCTTGTAGTTAGTTGATGTCCTCTCCCCTTGGTCGGATTGGGTGAAGGAGATGTTACACCCTTTCCCCTCCTTTTTCCAATAAGAAATCTATAAAATTGGTTGAAAGGGGGTTTATTGGGCATATCACATGCATATAACCTTCTCAAGGTCAGTTGATAACTAAATGTAAAAAAAATGGATGGCAATGATAGAGGGGAATTGACTTATTACTTTTGTGGTATAGGTTTTTTTTCCCATGTAATTATTTCGGGTTAAACCCCTTGGCACTTCAGTTGATTTTGAGTATGGTACCCAAAGTAAACCTTGGATTCTCTAAGGCATGAATTCATTACAACAATAGACTCATTATGAGCTCAAATGTCACTTGCGGGAATAAAAACTAGGTGGGGAGGATAACACTTCATCCCATAACTGATATATTTTTATCATTTAATCAATATGGTCTAGGATCTTATATAAGAGAATAACATGCACAACAATAATCACAAGAGACAAGAGACAAAAATAATTTTCCTCGGGGAAACCATAAAGGAGAAAACCCCACAACTTCCTCAGAGATAGAATGAGTACCAAAAGCAAAAGTAAAACCTAAAGATACAAAGATGATATTCGACAGTTGTTCTCTCTCTCACTTATGCGATCTCCTCTTCTCTCAACTATTGAGTCTCACTCTCTATTTATACTTGTTTTCCACTTGAATTTTACTATTACAGGGTCGACCTCACTAGGAGAGTCTAATAACCCTAATACTCCTCAACTGTGGGGACTATAGCCTCAACTTACAACGGAGGGTTAAAATCAACTTAATTGTGGGGAATATTACCCCAACTTACAACTAAGGGTTAACCTTAATGACTTTATTATATTAATGACTCTTTCGATCAGAGGAACAAACATCTCCGTCGGGTTACAATGAAATACAATATAAAATATACAAGTGAATACATTCCGAAGTTACAAATACATCAACACTCCCTCTTAACTAGGTAGGTATTCTCTTGACACAGTTCATCAACACAAGTCTTCATTAATGGATCATCATCATCACTGCTTCTACTATCTCAAGAAAATGGTGCTATCTCTCACTTCTACTCCTAATAGGAAGTTCTATAGAGCCAACCTTGCTGGATGTAGGCCTAGCCTCCACATAGGTCTTCACATATTCATCACTTATATCTGAACATGGGAGGAACCAATCCTACCACCATGTTATAAAGGCACAACACTTACATCTGACCATGGGAGGATCCAATCCTTCCACCATGTTAGAAATGAACAACACTTACATATGACCATGGGAGGAACCAATCCTGCAACCATGTCAAAAAGGAACATCACTTACATCTGACCATGGGAGGAACCAATCCTACCACCATGTTAGAAAGGCACAACACTTACATATGACCATGGGAGGAACCAATCCTGCCACCATGTAAGAAAGACACAACACTTACATCTGACCATGGGAGGAACCAATCCTGTCACCATGTTAGAAAGGCACAACACTTACATATGACCTTGGGAGGAACAAATCCTGCCACCATGTCAGAAATACATCATGGACTCATCACTTCCCCTTGGAAGGAACCTTGATATGATGAACACCAAGCTTCTCTGTGAAGTACTCAAACTTCACTCTGTCCATTTCTAGCATAGAATCATATTAGGGATGATTACGTCCAAGGATAACTTGTGAGCTTCACTAGAACTGATTACGTCCAAGGAAAACCTACATGACTATTTACGTCTAATAAAACAATGAGCTTCGCCAGTATTTTATGCTTAGACAACTTGCCTCATCGGCTATGCTAGAAATCATCACTCTCTCTTTCGAGAGATCTCAATCTGGATCACATACTGGAGCTTCACTGCTCCTCTTATGCTTTGGCTGTAGTCATTTCCACGTAGGACTGCTTCTTGCTAAACCAAGATATCGCACCTGATACCATACTGAAGCGACACCCCGAAGTTCTCTTCCTATCGATGGAACTTCCTACCCAATACAAATCCACATAACCCTCTAGGTTAATCTTCTGATTCATTTCATACTTGAGCCCATAGTCAACTGTACCCTTCAGGTACCTCAGAATATGCTTTGCAGTAATCAGGTGAACATGTATCAGATCTGTCAAGAACTAGCTCAATGTGTTCACAACAAAGCAAATATATGGTCTTGTATTTGTTAGTTACATCAATGATCCAATCATATGATGAATCATCATAGCATCAAACGAATCTGATGAATTATTACTCAATAGATTTAGGTTTGATGCCATAGGTGTGGTCATGGCCTTGTAGTGCATCATCCCGAACCTCTTCAGGATCTCTACTGCATACTTCCCTTTTCCAAGGGAGATTCCATCCGCATTCTACTATACCTACATGTCTATAAATTAGTGCATCATACCCAAGTCTTTCATCTTGAACTCGGAAACAAGTCTCCTTCTTGTAATTTTAATGATTTCCTCTTTTCCTGTAAGGAACAAGTCATAGACATATAACAGGAGCATCACTGTTATTCCTCCTTCAACCTTGAAGTAATGGTTGGAATCTACTTTACTCTCAGTAAATCCTAGATCCATCAGTAATCTTTCCATCCCGTTGTATCATGTCGAACCTCAGGATCATCTACAGTCACTCCCTCTGAAGCGGAGCATCATACTCCCTCTATCTTTCATACTCTATATATTGAAACATTCTTTAATGGAGTGATAAATAGATTCCTCTACTACTAATATTCTATGTATCCATCTAGGGTCACTAGATACCAAGATCCTTTATCTTGAACCTTTTCAAAAGTTCTTCTTGCACCTATTTGTGAGCTTCTCATCCTCTATAGGCTTTTATCTTCAACCTTGTAGCAAAGGTTAAGATCTTCATCACTCTAGGTTATCTTCAGGATCCTCATGTATGTGTTATCCCATGGGTTCTTTCTGAGCTCATACAAGGCCTTCTTTCTTTCTTTGCATGCATGAGTCTGGCTGTCATGTGTCTCGACTTCCAGTGGTTGCAAATGTCTCTTCATAGTCTATGCCTTCTTTCTGTGAGAAGCCTCATGCTACAAATATTTCCTTGTATCCCACAATGTTTCCATCTACTGCATGTTGGATCTTATAGATCCATATGGAAGATACTACAAAATTCCCTTTAGGTCTTTGACATTGTATTCTAGTCATCATTCTTCATTTTGGATTATTAGAGTGAATTTTGAACTGTCATCACTTGTTCTTTGGAACAAGTCTCATCCTTCTTTTCTTGTAGGTGACTTTGCGTGATCTTTCATATAAGTCAAATTCATTAGTTGTATGGTTAGAAACTTTCATAAGGCATATTCATAATGGAAAATTATTATGCATAAGGATATAATCATGCAACTATTTTATCCAATACAACATTCATCTATATCTCACAGAAACTTTCTAGATGCCTTCCATTTCTACCATTACATCATTGAGATTGTGCACTAATCCAATATGTCAGCAAAGAGGTTTCATTCTATATAAGTAGCAATGGAGAGTTGTATAGCACCATGGGATACTTACCGATCACATGCATATTAGTAGTATACTGTCATTAATGCAAACATTCTATCATGCATAACACATCAATTGAATATAAACAAATGTATAACTAAATAATATCATGAAATGACTATTAAATACTTATCTTTATTCGTTTGATGGGTAGACTCCTTCTTAAGCCTTCAAATTCATCATCTTCTTCATTCATAACAACACAATTTATTATCCAAATGATAATATGGATAAGAGGTTCTTCACGAGTTGAGTCCTTCATATTACTCATTGCTTGAGGGATCTTCTTTGGATCGTGAGAGATTGATCTTCAGTTGCTCCCATTTTCTCTTTTCTTATTACAAGTCAAGTTTCTTCTTGTGTGTGCTCTTCCCAAAGTTTGCTGAAGGTAATCACTTCCTTCTAGCACACATTCCTTGAATGAATGAATCCCATGATCGCGGGAGGTCATTCAAGGAGGTTATAAAAATATCTTATTCTTCTTCGACTGCTTCGTCATAGCACCAAACACTTCCTTTTGGTGTCTTCAAGGATGACACATGAGGAATGAGATGATATTTAATATAATCTACAATTATTATCTTGGCTCTAGCCTTAGCCTCATCTCCCTCTTGATCCTAGACCTTTCTTACTGAAATAATGATCCAAGTCAATTTATTCAAGGATCACAGAGTTCCTATACTTCCATACTTGGAAGTTGTCAACTTCACCAATATTGTCATCAAGCTAGTGTGATTAGTCATTTTGAAATGAGAACCTCAACTGTAAATAACAAAAGATTAGATCTTACCGATTTGAGGTGTCTATCCTAGTTTCAGAGCTGGTTGATTTAGGGTTTGTTAGAGAAACCCTAATTTTCAAAACTTGGAATCTCAAACTTCTGATTGGATAGAAATATGGGCCTCTTCAAGGAGAGCTGTCTAATGTACTCCTTTTATGAAAACAATGGAGGGAAACTCCTGGGATGGAAAGCCCTAATTTTCCAATTTCTTCTGCAGAAACGCTTGATAATGTTTCTGTGGTATCTCCAAAATTTCTACTCATTTGTGTCTAAAACTTTGGACTATGGTAGCCTTGTCTCTCCTCTTTCTAACACCGCATATTAGAGAAGAATTGGTTTCACCTATTGGGACTTATGAGTTTTTTCCCAAGGTGACTTGTTTCAAGAATGTTTAGCATAGCGAACTTGTACATAATTTCACATGTCACTGTTTCCCCTTTGAGGTATGAAAATTTTACCATAGAAATTACAGTTCGTGCCCTATCTGGAACATCTTTTGAAATTTAATTTGGACATTCGTATCCCGAGATATAGCAATTTCCCTAAGTGTCCTGTTTAGGGATGAAGCCAGGGAGAGGCTGGAACCCTGATTCAGAGGAATCATTTCTCCTAGAATATAGAGAATCTGAGGCTGAAAATTTTATACAGGGTACATCAAGAATTTATCTTCGGCCTATAATCGTTTCATCTCCTAATCCTTCTCCAATATTAAGATATATAGCATGCACTGAAATGACTAGTTTTAGTCTTTTAGGGTTTTCTGGTCCGGGGTCAAATTAGGGTTTGAATTTCCAAGAATTTTACCCAACCAAAATTTTTGATCTTGGTCTCTAAATTTATATTTTGAGGAGGAGAGAAATCCTATGTTGGGATCACTAAAAAATTCCTCTGTTGTGAAAATCCCTAATTTCCCACAGTAGTGGCAGGTCAAAAACTGAAAATGCCCGGAATCAAATTCTGCTTCAACAGAAAGATGCGCCCTTCAATGGAGAGTTATCCTAGCCTCCTTTTTCTGACGATCTATGGAGAGAGACCCAAAAATTAAGAAGCCATAGATTCTAGAGCTGCACAGTGTCTTCTTCTCAGGTTAGCTCTAATACCATGTTAGATTTTTATCATTGAATCAATATGATCTAGGATCTTATCTGAGAGAATAACATGCACAACAATAATCACAAGAGACAAGAGACACAAAGAATTTTCCTTGGGGAAACCATAAAGGANAAGCAAAAGTGAAACCCAAAGATACAAATATGATCTCTGACAACTGTTTTCTCTCTTAGTTGTGCAAGCTCCTCTTTTCTCACTCATGCGCTACTGTTGAGTGAGTGTGTGTTCCAAATAGAGGGTGTCACTCTCTATTTATACTTGTTTTCCACTTGAATTTTATTCTTACAGGGCTGACCTCACTAGGAGAGTCTAATAACCCTAATACCCCTCAATTGTGGGGACTATTGCCCTGAATTACAACAGAGGGTTAACCTCAACTCAATTGTGGGAACTATTGCCATGAATTACAATGGAGGGTTAACCTCAATGAATTTATATGACTTTACTGTATTAATGACTCTTCTGATCGAAGGAACAAACATCTTTGTCGGGGTACAATGAAATACAATATAAAATATACAAGTGATTAGATTCTGAAGTTACAAATACATCAATAATAACCACTTAGGTTAGACCCCTTTCACCAAGGTAGATATTTTATGGTCTCTTGTTTGGAATTAAAAAATGTTGGTATCTTATTTTTTGCGAGGGACCATATTTCTTTGGTATTAGAAGAATGTATACGAACACATAAATTCCTAGTTTTTAACCAAAACGGTCTGGTCCCTTAGTTATCATGATTTGGGTGTGGCTCCCTCCTCCTCCCCTCCACTATTGGAACAAGTATGTGATCATAAACATAGGGAATACTGTTTATGAATATATTAACAGAGTAAATCCAAACCCATGAATGCTTATATGCAAAATAATATGTGTAGAATTATATTTGGATAAAGGCTTGCAAGAAACCATCCTGCTTACTCTAAACAATTGGAAGCATGTTCAAACACTTGATTATGAATAGATTCCATTAAAGTGAAAACTTGTCATAAATACATACACTTGGCCAATGACTACAAAATGAATCAACCCACATCCAGAGGTAGATAAAGAAGAGTTTTGGAAAATGGTGAAAATAAAATTAGTACCAAACTTTCCTAAGATCATTAAACAAGAAATAACTGTGATTAAATTGTCTCGAAAAAAAGTTTAGTTTTAAACTGTATCTATAAAGGTAGGTAGGAGTCATGGTTGGTAGTATTTCTATTTCTTAACCCTACAAATTGAATTTTTATCCTAATCAATTTAATTCCATTACCCATTTGGATGCTGGATCGATTAAACCATCTAAGCAGGCCAATGCAAATTTCTCTAGTTCTAACTCAGGAATTCCATCACCCTTCATTCTCATATTCGCAATTGGAATCCCTTTTATCCTTGAAGAGAAGTGGTATCATATAGGAGGGAGGATATAAACATGGGAATGAAAAACCCCATGTTTAATCCTTGGAGTAGTAACAAGGAAAACAATATAGAAGTAAGAAAAGGAGGAGGAGTTTGAGGAGGATCACCCTCTGAAGAAAGTTGGGAGAAAATTATCCAAATAAAAAAGAGAGGTGGTTTCAAATAAAGAAAAAAATCGAGGCATTCAAACTAGTCTCCCAAAATTGTATAGGTTTGGGAAACAAATATAAGGAATACACTTTGAGAGACTTGATTGTTAAAATAAATTATATTGCTCTCCTCCTTTGGGGAATTAATCTAGACAAAGGGAAAGTACTCAATATAAGTAAAAAATAATGCAAAAGTAATGATGGAGAAGCGGTTAGTGCAAGAGGGGCATAACGATGAAATTGCACTATGTGGGATAGCTTAGCCTTCACTCTAGAAGCATCCCACAAAAATCAACAACGTATTTTGATGTGTCTTCTACACCAAGAAACATGTATAAACTTTTATTTATTTAATTTATAGATGTTAGTACTTCACAAAGATAAAGAAGCTTTTCGACACCTTTGCAAGTTCTCAAGGACATGGATTTAAGAAGAAACAACATTGTAGCTGTTGATATCAATGCCATTTTTAAAATAAATATAAGCAAAGGGGAAATATAATTAGGGACCCTTTTATATAAAATTTGGAATATTTCATGACGTATTGGGATCTGGGGGATATTAATCCCTTGAAAGGTAAATATACCTATATAAAAAAGCACTTTGACTCGGGTCATATAACAACTATACTTGATAGATTTATCCTTAAAATATCATTTCTACTAAAAATAAAATCATCATTTTAAAAATCACCCCCTCTATGCTTTTAGATGATAAACCTATTTTTGTACACTTTCACTATCCACAAATTTTTGGGAACTTTCCATTTAAATTCAACCCTCTATGGATTTAAGATACAAAAGCTATAAAAATTATTGAATATGAATGGGGAATGTTGATAAAAACATCCTTATTTTATTTGGGAATGCAAGTTAAAAAAAGGAAACACAAATTGAAGAAGTTTGCAAAGACATCCTTCATTCCACCTAATTAAGAAAGATCAAATTTGCAAAAAGAGCTTAATATTTTTCAAAAGCAAATGAAGGAGGAAGAAATCACTAAAAAAAACCAAATGGAAGAGAGATACCTTTGTACCAAGATACACAAAGCTCTCAAGAAAGAGGAGGAAATGTGAAGGTGTAGGTCAACAAGTCTCTTGCCATGCTTAGGTGAAAAGTACACCACCTTCTTCCATAAGAATACAAAGACTAATTTGCATAGAAACACTATCAAATATATAATGCTATAATATGACATTAATATGGATGACTTTGTAGCAATAAAAGAGGTAGCTTGAGCCCATTTTGATGCCCTATATAATGAAGAGGAGGAGGCTGATGATAATTAAATCCAAAATATGCTTTCCAACATCCCTACATTAATCACTAAGGATTAAAATAAAACTCTAAACAAAGATATTAAAGAGGATGAGGTTATTAAGGAAATATGGGCGATAGATCCTGACAAGGCATTGGGACCATATGAGTTTTGAATTCATTTTTGCTAAGCCTACTAGTACATCATTAAAAAAAATTGGTCTGCATGTCTTCTTATTCAAAAAAAGTGTAGATTGTGGGACAACACCAATACTTCATTCTTAGCCCTCATTCGAATAAAAGCTAACCCTTCATCCTTTTTAAGGTCCCATCCCATTTCCCTGTGCAACTCTTCATACAAAATAATTGATAAAGATAATGGAAAACATCTTAAAGATGTCCTTTATAAAATAATATTTGATAACCGGTATTGTTTTATGTAGAAGTGATATATCATTGATAATATAGTTTTGGTCCAAAAAGCAATATATTAAAGTAGGATGAATAAATATAAGGAGATGATAATAAATCTGGACATGGCCAATGCCTTTGATTGGGTAAGATACTCTTTCCTTTATGCCATACTTTGCAAATGTGGTTTTGTTGACTCCTTTGTCTTTTGGGTTAAAGCTTGTATTGGGTCTACTTGGATTTCCCTATTGTTAATGAAATACCCAGTTAATTTTCAAGAGTAGCACGAGAATCCATTAGGGTTGTTCATTGTCCCATCTTCTTTACATTATCATAGTTGATTCTTTTAGCATGAAGCTTGAATTTGAAAGATGATTTGGTAGTCTGTCGTAGGAATTTTCTTTTTAAGAAGAAGAGTTAGGGTGATCAATCATGAGTCAATTTATGGATGAAAACCTACTTATGGGAGGGGCATCTTCCATTATTTCTAGGAGGTTAAAAATAGTTTGGACCATTTTCGAAATTCTTTAGGGGGGATCCAACATCGGTAAAAATAGGATTTTTAGTTGGAACACAAGTTAGAGGAAACTCCAACTAATTTATAGAAAGACTGAACTCCCTTACAAATATTATTGATCATATTTTTGATATTTAGGGATGTTGATAAATTTAGGCGATCCCTTAGTAAAAGTATGGCAAGGAATCACTAAGAAAATTGAAATCAATCTATAGTAATCGAGGTAACATTGGTTGAATCCAATTGGAGAAAGAATTATCATTATATCAATGTTTAGCTCTACTATCCCATCTAGGTGTCATGTAATAATGACAAAGGAGATCTAGAATTTTTTTATGGCAAGGTGGTAAATCCAACATTAAGAAATTCCACTTAATCAAGTGGAATGCCATTATGGAACCTAAGGACAAGGAATTAATGTATATAAGATATTTGTCTCTTATGAATGTCACAATGGGAGTGACAATTGTTTGGTGATTTATCACTAGGAATTTAGATTGGGGGAGGTAAGTAATTCATAAAAAATATTTTCAAGGAAGTGGGAAGAGATGTATAAATTACCCAATTAAAAGTGCTAGAGACAGATCACCAATATGGATGTTATGTAAAGCAATCATCCCTTTCATATAATTAAAGATAACCTGGATACTTGGGAATGCAAAAACTTATTAATCTATGGAGTGATGGAATAATGGGGAAGCCACCATGTGGAAAAATACATGATATTATGGGTATGAAATATTGGTTGGATAGTCGAGGTTTAGAATCCATCTTCAATATTTGTCTTTATATTTATGATCAATGTTTAGATTGGAAGTTTCTCTCTCCTCCAACTCACCTTGCCTCTATGTTCCAATTCTCCATTCCCAATTAAAAGGTTGTACCCCACTTGACCTTTTGATATTAGACAACATAGGTTGGGATCCCTTTGGATGTGAATATAAATTCAATCATGGATACAAAGAAAAACTTTTGAACCTCCCTCTTCCCCCCTCTTCAAATATTTGGAAACATGTTTGGAATGGAGATATATTTCCTAAAATTAATAAATTTTGTTAGATAATGGTACACAATAAACTCCTCGTTGCCAAAATATTCAAGGGCATGGGGTTTTGGCGTTAATATTTGAGAAATGCATGAAGCTATTTGAACTTTAAAACTTTAATTGGATAATTGTTGAACACTGGAATCAATAGAACATTCGAAAACACAAATAATTCACCCACAACACAAGATATACCTTGGTAAAACCCACAAAATAATGAGGATAAAAAACCCACCAATTAGTTAGATTATAATTATGATAGATCGGAGATAAGGGATTTTACACAATAACAGATTGCTTGATAGAGAAAAAACTAAGAAATAGAGAATAGAGATCAACTGTATGAACTTTCCATGTTCCCAACACATTAATAACAAGCCATAAACACTGCCATGCAAACAATAGTGAATGCTTGCATCATAGGATGCTTACAATGCATCGCAATAGCAAATTGAATTCAATGGTAATTGATTTGGTACATTGGATTCTTCAACATGCATAACTAATGTGACTTTCCTTTCATCTTTGACATTAATGAGGCTTAACTGACTCTGGAGTGAACTCAACATCTAATTGAATGTATGTTCACTTAGTTAACATGCTAACTTAAGTATCATAGTGCTTTAACTAAAGTTTCATCATGCAATCACTTTATTAATTGAAGTGTCATCTTTTGATTAACTTAAGTGTCATCTTTTAGTTTAAGAAAATTATAAATACTTTTGTTAACTAGTCCTTCTTTATTGACACTTAGTTAACTATTATTAACTGAATCATGCTTGATTGATTTACTCTCGAGTGATCACTTTGAGTTTTCTAATTAACTGAACCACACATTGAGGCTTAAATTGAAGCTCAATAATTCGAGTTCAGTTCGTCACCTGCATGGGAATTTCGACTTATCTTTTTATCATTATCTCTTTATTGCTTATCTCTTTATATTTACTGCATGGTATATGTGTTAACTTTATTTATCTATCATATCACATTATACTCAGAAGAATTGTCACATGCTATGATTATATTATATTACTCTCAGACCATATACTCATATGCTAAATTAATTCACTATAGAGGTATCTAATCTCTAAAGGATACTTAATAGAAATTGTTGACCATGGTTAGTAATACATCACATAACATTTATGCTTCAAAATGTAAATCATTTCACCTCTATAACTGGAGGCTCACCCCATGGGCACCCACTATAACTGGGGGTCCACAGAGAATCATTACCTTTATAACTGGAGGTCCACCCCATAGGTACCTACTATAACTGGAGGTCCATATGAGAATCATGACTTGGTATACTCACAATTTTAGAGCCTTGTACTATAAGACTTTACACCATCATCACTTTGATAAAACAAAGCATTAACCTCAACACATGAGGAATAACCTTTATAATTGAAGGCTTAGTATTCCTTAGGTCCAACATAAGAATCTACTCCAAGTTACTGAGTCCAACTCAGTATCTCTACCTCAACACATGAGGCCCAATCCTGTCTGCACAATATTGGATTGAAGAAATGAATCGTGATGTTGCACGCTTAACATTTGGGACCCTCAATATGTGCACTATGCAAAGATGAAGGTAAAATAGAAAACCATCTTTTATCTGAATTCACATACACAATGCAAGTGTGGAAGATTTCCTTTGAAGAAATTAAGCATCTAGCGATCCCTCCTCCCATTGAAGAAAATTTTCACTAATTGGAAAAAAACTATACAGGATCCTATTTAAATAAACCAATTGTCAAGAAATCCTAGCTTGCTATGCCAAAATATTTGATTTTGAAGATTTGGTTGGCTCAAAACAAGAAAGTATTTCAAAGTGAGAATGTAACTCCTAGGGATACTATAGTTAAAGCTCAAGATATTTTGATTGAATCCATCAAGATGAAAGGAGTGAAAGGTCACAATGTCCAAATTTTGGAGTAGGATGAGAATAATTGGCTTAAGGAGGTTCTTGTGGAGGACAAACCATACACTAATATGACCTTTAAGACCCCAAATCCACTAGCAAGCAAGCAAAACAAAATATCAGATGCGAAGTTTAAAAGACAACATTTTTACAAGTCTACGAAATATATTATTTTCTTGGATGGAGGAGCTAAAGTCAACCCAAGGGTGGCTGGTGTGACGAGTGATAATTTTTGATTTCAATGAAATAAAATAAACTTCCTTTAATGGGGATTGGGAAAAATGACAAATAACCAGGCAAAGGCTTTTGTTCTCTTTTAAGGGTTGAGCATGTTGGACTAGTGAAGTGTTAGAAACATTCTTATTCTATGAGATTATATGATCATCATTGATCTCATGGACCATCCCTCTAATTTTAATGATTAAAATATCTCTCAAATAATCCATAGAATAAAAAAGGAATCTAACATGTTTGAAAATGTTGCATTCTACCATGTGCACACCTTAAATTTTGAGTGGACCATTTAGAAAACCTAGTAACAAGGTTAGATGAAGAGCTATTAAGAATAAATTAAGTGATTAAATTTCACCCCATTCCATAGTTCAATGGCTCAAAAATTCAAAGTATACATGCCCTCCATGTATCCATGGCAACACAAAATTGTATATATGACTAATCCCTATTCACTTGCATTATACAATTGCACACTTTAGGTTTATTGAGGAGTAAGGATAATCAATTCACTAAGTCAATGTAATTATTTGCAAAGGAATCAATGGATTTATTCAATTCTACTTGCAATGGTCAAGATCTTGGAGAAAGGATTTGGAATCTAGTTCAACTCCTCCTAGTAAGCACTATAATATTTTCCAATTTTGTTTTGACGTTCCTAGGTTCAAATACATCAAAATTCGTGGTCTAAACATGCAATTTGATTTGAAAATAGAGGGAATCATATATATTTTGGCAATAATTCTCATTTTGTAAGGATTTATCCAAAGGGGTTTATTCCAATTGTAACAAATGAAAGTTGAATGTCATTGGGGTGTATTTGTCACATCCCTACCTAAGCTGGCACCACTTTTGAGATGACAGGGAACTCCATTAACTCCATTTACTAAAATTTCATATTTGTTAATTTAATTTGAAGGTTTGATAACTAACAGTGATATAATGTACCATAAACCTTGTTGAACACAAATATTTGATACTACTTTGTCAATTGAGTCTGCAACTATGTTACTTATCTATCACATTTAACTTCATTAGGAAAACCTAATTACACTTATAGAAATCGATGTGGGGTTCATATATATATTTGGGAAGCACGCAACATAGCAATTTTCAAAAATCAATGGACTCCTTCTGACATTACTTCAGCTCAGTTGGTACAGAAATCGCAAGAGCATAAAACAACCCCAAAAGAAGGAAAAATTTAGGTTGTAATTGCACTGGTAATTTTTGATAAAATATTTCCATGGGATTTCTTCGATGGTGCAAGTCAAGGAGACCCTTCCATAGGAGGTTCAGGTGGTGTCATTTATCTATCTGATCATAGAAAAATATCCTTCAAATTTTCTTTGGGCCATGCAACAAACAACAAAGTTGAGCTTTCAGCCTTATGGTCAGTCTTGAGGATTTCCAAGGACAAACAACTCCCAAGAATCCACATCTATGGTGACTCAAAAATAGTGATCAATTGGGTGAATGGAAAAAACAATATCATAGCTCCACATATACATAACCTGTTAAAGGAAATTTGAGCTCTACGACCTTCTTTTGAAGTAGTAACTTTCTCTCATATTTACAAAGAACTCAATACAGAAGAAGACACGTTGTCGAAGTTGGCTCTAGGAATACAACCATAAATTATTGAAGGAGAGATTTTCAATAACGACTAAGCCTCAATATTTTTCATCTGAACTTTACACAAAGCTTAATCTTAAGGGAAACATTTTTGCAGAAGGAAACAAGCGCGCCCCACTTCCTAGTGATGCAGGAAGCTATGCATGGTCCTAGAGTGTAGGGATCCACACATGCATAAAACACCAGTGATGATAAAACCCAGGCCGAAAATGGATTTTTTTATATATATTTTTTGTACATATTGTAAGGCCGTAGGCCATTCTGTTGGAAGAACTGATGTAAGTCCTTATGGACAACCCAAGTTATTTATAATGAATAAAATGATTTTTTTCTACGGTAATACACACACACACACACACACACAGATATA
>LPNX010155879.1:129260-188838 GCA_001517045.1 Pseudotsuga menziesii
TTTTCCAAGTAAGAATAATATATATTAACCTCTATGCAAAATCCCCACAAATGTCTAAGGCCACACAATATTAACTAGTAGTTTGGATGGTACTTACCTTTCTTGCAAAATAAGTATAAGTTACTATTTACATAAAACAACAAATTAATGTACATATTTTTCAAAACTATAAAATTTGTCAATTAATAAGTCTTTATTAATTCTAAAAATATAAATTTGTAATTTCAAAAAATATAAAATTATTATTTTTTATTTTAAAAAAAAACTTTTTAATACTTATTTTATATAAAATATTAAAACCTTTTAAACTAGGCTGCAAGCTCTACATAATGGTTGTCTTGATTTACATGCAATCATAAATATTATTGTCATTCCAGTTGTTAACTTTTGGTGATATTGGGTGAAAAATAGAACATATACTCTAAATCTTTCATGGGTTTAATCATAAATAGCTTCTTGGGTAGTAAAATGTGATGATTATTTGAAAATGTGAGTGTAATGTGTATCAATACCTCCATTCCAGACCCCTAGTGAACACTTATATAGTAAAGGCCTCTATGTTTTCCAAAAGGATTAAAGTGATTTAAAATCAGTTTAGGTTGAACGAAGTTGAGTGAAGTCCTCAACAACCAAGAGCCACGGTGAGCTTACCCTAAAGTATTGACGGGATTGTGCTTATTTCTATTTGTAATGCATTTTCACCTAGTTCATGTAGGTATCTATTCCTATGCTTAACACCCCCAAAGCATGTACTCTAACATGTCAATTTAAATTAAAATGGAAAATGGTAAGTATTAACCCATTAAAATTTATTCTTTGAACGAGCCAAAATATTAAAAAAATTACACATTAAAAACGTTGCAAATTTTACATATATGTGGTGCCAATTTACATCCTTTGATCCTACATTAAATTATGGTGTAGTCGTTATTTGCATTAACAATCAAAATTCTTGTGATAGTGTTAAATTGTATGCAAACGCATGACCAAGTCGTGAACGACCTAAAAGAGTTGAATTTTCTTTGTATTCCTCATTATTTAACAATGTGTTTGGAATGTAGCACATTTACAACCAAACCTTAACAATCGTAAGAGGATTTGAGATTGATGTTAAATGACTCATTATTTTGATGAAAGAAGTGGGAATTAAGTGAATTCCCATTCTTAATTTGACAACATTTGTTATTGCCAAAAAATACAAGAAAAGTTAAAAACAAGGACAATCTTCGAAATCTTAAACAATATAGTGAAAGAGTTTATAAAAGAGGGCATGTATGTACAAATTTATGTATATAGCTTCCAAAATGCACATTAATGCACATGTGTCATTAATGTTTGAATTCACTCCCGGGATTTTGCTCCAAAGGAGTTTACATGACCTCGACCGAGCTCATACCTCGGTTGAGGTATTAACTAAACCTCGACCGAGGGTTTGTTAAAACCTCGGTCGAGGGCTTTACAAACCCTTGGTCGAGGTTTAGTTAATACCTTGACCGAGGTATTTAAATACCTCGGTCGAGGGCTTAAGAAAATAGACTTAGCCCACATTCAAACAAATGAAAAATTTTCCGTGCCTTGCAGAGGTGTACACCCTGCCATTCCTAGCACATAACTGAGCGAAGTTGATACCGATAAATTCACCAACGAATCTTCTATCCATTGAGGTATCATACACGCATTTTGGCATTCATATGATATTTATTTATTAATTACTTCTAAAACTTATACTTAGAAAACCACACTGCAACTTCAAAGCAACTCAAAGAAAAATCCGTAGAGTTAAAAATACACAGCCAAAAAATTCTTAAAAATGCACACATCACATATCGACATGTCCTCTTCAAAAGGGTATCTTTGGTTTTTCAATTTTTGAAAAAATAGAAAAAATTGCTTTACGTGGACAAATATGTGTTTAAAATGATGCTGAAATCGAATGTGGTCACTTTCGAAAAATAATAAATAATTGTATAATGCGAAAAAAATTAACAAAAAAATATGCACATCACACTGCATTTTATGTAGATCATGCTCATATATATATATTTTTAAAATTATTAATGTAAGATTGAATTACTCTACGTGGACATGAGCCACTTATTAGCTTCTTCAAATTTTTAAGGTCACACAGTTCATTAAATGCAAAAATTCACACATTAAATGACATCGGAATATTTAAAAAAATATCACTATGAAGCCAACATAATATTCTACAATTTGTTTTTTTACTGCAAGTCAAAATTGACATGGCATATATGTGTTTTTAGGGCTTCTATCTAGCACATGAGTAAAAAATCAGGTTTTCATCGCCAAAATTGGCCAAAAAGTGTTACCCATCTTCATGGAATCACCCCTATGCCAATGTTCTAAGGAATCAACATGTTTCTCTAGCTCATCTGGAACTTTGATGTTGTGCTTCTCAAAAAGATGATACATGATGTACATATTATTCTTGAAAAAATTCTTCTTAATATGGAATTTATTGCTTCAATAAGAACACTTGGATGTACTTCCTTTTTTCTTGACTTTCTTCTTTGAACCTTCATTAGTAGGCTTCGAACTTTCATCTTCATTTTCTGACTTTGGCTTCTTCTCTTTCACAATTTGATTCTCTTTTGATTTGGAATTCTTGGTTTCTAGAACTATGAGATCATTTTAATTTCCTTGGAAGATATGAGATCACCCATCTTGATCAATTTATATTTCTCCTTTGCAAGTGAATAAAACAATGTACTCAAAGAAGGCATTTTCCAATTAGAAATAACAATCCTAGTAGCATGAAAAGTAGACACAAACAAAGTATTCAGGACCCAATTTTGATAGAATGGAAAGGATCAGTTGATATTATTTCTTATCAATCCCAAATTGATTGAGAAATAAAACAAGTGACTTGAATTTGGTAAATAATCCTTCAATGGAATCGAAACAACTTGGACTCAACGAGAATAACTCATTCTCTAATTGATGCGCTCTTATCTTATCTTGAACTCCAAAGAGAGACTCAAGTTTAGTCCATACTTGGTTTGGAGTGGTCAAACCATATAAATGAAAGAGTATATCAGAGTAAATATAGAGGTAAATCAATCCATAGTCTTCTTCCGACCTATAATTCCACTTAGCTTTCTCAACAACATAATGTGGTTCATTTTCTAAAGCCATAGAAACTCTATAGAGTCCCTTACTACGCAATAGAATGCCAATTTTGTCTTTCCCTTCATGATAGTTGAATGGGGTTAGGATCATATATGAATAAGAATCCATACATATATGTTGATGTGATCAAGGAGATACTCTCTATAACATGCAAAAATAAAACTAGGAGAAAATATTGTAAGCTTAATACAAGATTTTATTTGTAGAGGAATAGGAGACTGGATGTGCTCTGATAAAGAGAAAAAATAGCTCCTCAACTTTGTCAAAATTAAAAAACCTTGTGCTCTGATACCATGTAGAAATTTTAGCTCTGATACCATGTAGATATGGAGCTTTGATGCAAAGAAGAAGCACAGGAGGTAGATCTTGCTACAGGATAATTCTCACAAGCATGCATAAGGAAAATAGAGAGAAGATAGAGAGACCGAAACAAATGAAGAATAGTTGAATATTGGAGTGTATCCTTCCATTGATTAATGATGAATAATAGTGCAAATAAATATTACATCACTCATAGGTAAATTCGAGTTTCATAGGAGAGAACTCATCTAGCTCATAAAACAGACTTACTAAAATATGATAAACCCCCATAGGTGGCTAATGAACTTTCCTAATAAATTAAGAACCTCATGAATTAGATAAATCATGATTGAGTTGTCATGGATGATGGAAAACATGCTAATCCTTGAATCTAGAGAGAAAATCATGGAGCATGGGTTGGCAACAAAATATAGCAGTTTCCTAGTTGACTAGCTTTACCTTATCCATTGAAAAGATGGAATAAAGAAGTATAAAGACATAATATGCAGGAAGGTGCAGTTACTAATTATGGAAGGAAATAAATTTGGTAATATATAACCAAAATCAAGATAAAGGCACTCAAGGGGTATATATGGAAAGTGTTGACCAAGTGGTGCAAGTGGATGCCAACTATCTAGTCTAGTGGGTAGGAAATTAATCAGAAATGATTAAATATTTTATCCTAAGTATGAAGTGGGTTTATCTTGTATGGGTGTGAGGTTTGGGGATGCAGCATCTCCAGAGAATCTTGGAGAAATATTGAGAAAATCCAAAAGCATTTTATAACATATAACCACAAAATTAAAAGCAATACACCCTACCCTATTCTCCTTATAGAAGTGGGTATTTCCCCTATTGAGAGCCTAGCTATGATTAGGATCCTATTATACAAGCACAAAATCAATAACATGGGAGACCATAGAATTCCTAAAATACCTTTAAAGTCCAGCAAAAACCAACTAAGGCTCAAGCGAGGTCCATATAAATATATCAGGGCTTGGTTAAACCGTTGGGAGATCGACGAAAATGTTGCTTTGCAAAATATAAATAACATTAAAAATATTGTCACTTCTAAGTTTAAGGAGAAAATGTGGTGTAAGAGAGATTTAGAGGATAAAAGAAAATTAAGGTATTATAAGGAGGTCATCAACCCTACTCTTAAAGATCAAAAGTATCTCTCTGTTTTAACTTGTTCAAAGAAAAGATTAATATATCCAAGATAAGAGCGAACTCTCATGAGCTTCATAGTGAAACAGGTCATTGGGAAATTCCTAAAACACCATGGGTAGAAAACATCTACCATCTCTGTGAGAATATGAGCATTGATGATGAAAAAAAATTCCTCTTAGAATGCTCTGCTTACACCCACATTAGATCTCAGTTTCATAATCTTTGTTGTATTCCTAACCTTCCTATCCTTTTAACTTGTCAAAATTATAGTGAGCTCGAGACGCTTCTCTCCAAGCTCTTTGAGCATAGAAATACAATTTTAAAACAAACTAAATATTTTGTTTCTTTGGGTCTGATAGACCAAAGTTTGGTATGAGCGGACGTTAACCATCATCATCATCATCATCAATATCTGAACAAAAATTGCCTTTGTTTTAGCATTCTAATAAATTTGGTTTGTGACATGTTAGCAGGAATATTTCACCTTCTATGGACAGTAAGGTGTTCCACTGGTCTGAATGGTTCAGATCCAGAAGAAATGAAGGACAAAAGTTGAAGACCCTCCCTGGACGCCGTAGATACCTAGAATGTGATGCTTCGATAGTAACCCTATGTACCTGCAATCAAATTAAACACGTAAACACATCAAAGCTGCCAGAATATAATCTACTAATCCATGTTAGTGACTAAGGAATCTAACAACATATACATGTGAAATCAAACAACAACAGTAATGTGGGATGGAAATCAGCTTTGCATTAAGATAAAATGGAGAAGTTTACAACCAATTAAGCCTTAGTGGTGACATGCATCTCCATGAAACCAAACACTCTCATCCACATAAGCTCCAACTTTTCTCTCTATGCTCTCCAATGGATTGGGCCAAGTGATCAATCCAACAGCATAACAATACTTCAATGGTTCTCCTCTCAACCATGGACATGAGCTTGTATTTATAAGGCTCAATGGATAAAGATGGTTGAGAGATTTGTGGATGAGGTGGCCTCTAAGTTCCTAGGATGGGGGATCTCAAGCTCAACTGACCCATAATGATAGGGATAAGGGAGGACATGAGGCTCATGATCTAGAAGCCTTGAGAAACTTCTATTTTTCCCATTTTACCCAGGGTACCACTTTTCTCCTTCAATGATAGAGTGGTTCATGTAAGAAATGCTTATGGACTAAGGGCCATAAGTGGTGGCACCACTTATGGAAAATAGCAGAAAGGTGGTGCGAGCAAAGAACCACTCATGGCTAACAGGGAAAGCGCGGTGCTGAGCATTTTTATGTAGAATTGACAGACAACATGGGTTTCCACTCCAAGTGCTGGGATTAAGGGCAAGTAGGTATTTCAAAGGTCTTATCACATGATGATGATAGGATTTTGGTATAACAGGATGGCCCCCAAAGCATGAGTCTTAGAGGGATACAATAAACGAGAGCTTTGAGAGAACAAGTCGTCACTACGAGGTGAAAATGTCGGCTCGATCGGAGCATGTTGTCAAGTAGGAATCTATAGTACATCAGTATGTGGACTCATAGACACCAATAACCAACTCATGGCTGCAGACCAATACAAGGCAGATCCATGAGAGGAATAAACAAATGTGGATACTAGAATACAATGTAGATCCATGTGATAGAGGACTCAAACTTGGACATAGATACCAAACATACAATGTAGATCTATGTCATATAGATGCAAATTTGAGCATAGCCATGGACATACAAATGTGGATCCATGATAGACATACATAACTCCATCGCAACCTGGGGAAAGCAATGAATGCTTTAAACAAATACCCAGGGTATTCGTGTCATCTTCCACAAAGTACAATTCTATCCATGTGATTACAATGATCTGAAGTCAAACATGGTAGAAACCACTTTATTACCAGCCAATGATGTGAATCGTTAACAAGTGCGAGGGAGATCACCATTAATTTCAATGATTCCCAAGGTACCCTAGTACAATCTACTGAGTGTGAATAGATGTCCTGATGTCGAACACCCAGTCGATTCTATCGATCAAAGGTCAATGATGTGAACCTATGTTGAGAGCAAGAGAATCTGTCATTAAGGCATATAGATCTCAAGGTACTAAATATTTGTTTCTAAGACTATTTCCTAGATGATGAGCTGATGTCGATGGGAATAGTCTCATTGAAGGAGGGCCATGATGAGTCCCACATCGACGACACAAAACTCGGAACATAGTTTTGGAATGATGTGAATGTAGTAAGCATAAGACCGACTAAAAAATACTGACACAAGAATACTGTGTTGACTGCAGAGGTAAACTTCTTCAAATCCCCTTTGAACATCGGGCGGAACGACACAGGACTTGGCAACATGACTGAACGAGAAAAACACACAATGTGACAGTGGACAATGCATTCTTTTGAAAGAATCAAAGGAGTGACATGACTCATGAAAGTGGATCATCGCAGAGATCGGCTGAATACCCAATTGACTGACATGATGTGCAGACAAGTGCCATGTTCAAAGGTAATGACAAACAACTGCCATTATTTGCAAAATGATTCCCTTCCCATTTCCCCCATCATGGTTGATGAGTGCCTCTTTTCAGTTTTACAAGTTCAAAGAGGGTAACAAACACTCGATATAGCTTGTCGATGACAATTCCATACTCATATGTTTTATGAACCTAAGAGAGGAGGGGTCCGTTCCCAAAACGGGCCTCTCAATATTTAATTTAATGAGTCCAATGAAAGAAAACTCGGTATCGTTCATGTTTAGAGAGTATAAACAATTACGGAAGAAGACTCCAAAGGGGTCCTTTTTCGTATGATTTAGTCCCTAAGGCCTAAAAAAGTATAAAATCATACCTTAGGGAACTCTTCCAGTCATGATTGGCTGGAGTGTTCCTTTTTCATAAATAGTCCTATCCGAACCGAAAAAGAGATAACCTACCGTCGGACGGATGACTCTTCAAATTCTTTAACGAGCGTGAAGAAGACAATATCGCTAGACTATCTTTTCACATTTTAAGAGTCTGAAAAGAGCTTAAAGAGGACTCTCTTAACCTTTTTCATGTTTGAATCTAGAGCATGAAAAAGTAATAAAATAAGCTCAAACTACTTTTCATGTTTTAACTAGAGCATGAAAAATGAAAAGTAAGCTCAACCCCATCTTACTGTTTTTAATGAGCTCAAAGATCAGTTGAAAGAATGCTCAGGGATTGGTTTCATTTTTACGCAAGCTCGAAACCAATGGGTAAACTATGCTTGAAAAATCCCATTAACATGATATAGAGAGGTTGGAGTCTTGCCCCCAGTATGATTGCTAGAGAAGCTTACCCCTAGCATGGTTGTTAGTGGCTCGACATGCCCCCAAGCTTCATTTCATTTAACATCAATTATTCTTCCATACCCAACCTAAAAACTTGGTTACTAATGTGAAAATATTCACTAGGGGGGTAGGAACAACGAGAATCGGGAAGGTGAAAAGAAGGTTCAAGTTCTAACACTAAAGTGAAGACTCGACTCAAGGGAAGGGGATCTATTTCATTTGTAAGCAAGCTTAAAACATAAGGTAACTATGCTTGGAACATGGTTTCATTTTTATGAAAGCTTGAAATCAAAATGTAAACTATGCTAAAGGAAACCTACTTCATTTTTTAACGAGCTTAAAATAGAAAATGAACCATGCTCAGGAATGATTTCATTTTTATGCAAGCTTGAAACCAAAAGGTAAACTATGCTTGAGGAGATCTATTTCATTTTTTAACGAGCTTGACATAGAATGGGAACTTTTCTCAAGAATTATTTCATTTTTATGCAAGCTTGAAACCAAAAGGTAAACTATGCTTGAGGAGTGGTTTAATTTTTTAACGAGCTTGAAACCAAAAGTAAACTATGCTCTGAAACCTGATCCTATCCAACATGATATCCAAAGGTTGGTAGGTTTCCCCCATTTCATAAAAGCTAGTAGCTTAGCTCCATTATGATGTCCATAGACTAGAGCCATGCCTCTCATTTTACCTATGATGGGAAGAAGCTAACTAGAAGAAGGAGAAGGAACCAAAAGAACATGCGGCACATTCAGGGCAGTCTGATTACTAGGAGTAATGCGATGGTTAGGCGTAACAAATGAAATTTGATCAATGGTCACAATATTCCCATCATGGGGAAAATGCATAACTCTAAAGAGTGTGGACACAACAGCCTTCATGGCATAAGCATAATCACGTCCAAGGAGCAGATTAAAATCTAAAGGGCCTTGGACCACCATAAAAACAATATAGATAGTTTTCCCTCCTAATGTAATAGGCAAGTAAGGAAGGGTCCCTAAAGGTCCAATAGTTTTGCGATTAAAATCCAGTATCTGATTGGTGGCTGGCACAAGCCGAGGAGAACCTAAAGCTTGCCAAGCAGTTGAGGATAGAATACTAACAGAAGCCCCTTTGTCAACAATAGTGTGAAGTATCCTCCTAGCAGTAACATTCACAACTATTTGGAAAGGAACACTTGAATGAAGACGAGACTCTATTAGGTTACTCCAGTCAAAGGAAATAACCTCACTACTCAGAGAGGGTTTTGTTGAAACAGACAAAATTTCCTCTTATCAAGAACAATCAAAACGAAGCATAAAAACTTTAGCAAGATTTGGTTCATTCTCTACTGGAAGAGAAGAACAAGATGAAGATTTGGTCAAAGAGACTACTTCAGTCTTAACAATCTTTGATGAAAGAGTAGGATTGGGTGGAAATGACACCGACTCGACCACTTTAACTTCACTCTCCAAAGGGAGAGTGGGATCAACCACAGATAAATCTGAATCAACCACTTGGTCAACCAGTGGGGGATCTAGGGATAACTTACTATCACTTGTTGGAATCACCTATTGATGATCAGTAATATTTTCCAACCAACGTGAAGCTTCATCCATGCTTGGACAAAGAAAAGTACGATGCATAGCCTTGCATATCAAACAAGGATACAAGACTTTACCCTTATGAGCTTTTACCAATGGGTCACTGGTTGAGGGAGTATCATCAACATGATGATCAGAGGTTGATGACACAGACGGTTTGGATCTTTTAAACCACTCTTCTTGTACACGGGAGAGACCGGGACACTCCTTAAGAAGGTGGCCCCCCTCGCAAAGCTTACAAGGGAACTTGGGTTTTCTGAGTGTTCTATTAGAATGAGCACCATCAAGAGCAGATGGTTGCTTCTTTTTATCTTTCTTATCCTTTATTCTTACTCTTCCCTTTCTTCTTCTTCTTATCCACATGAATACTAACCATAGAGATTTGGTCAAGCGAAGAAGAAGAAAGGGATGAAGCAACAACCGACGAAGAAGGAGAGGGATTAGGTTGAGGTCGATCCTCTCCTGGACGAGAGGTGACATTTGAGGCATTAGGTGTAACAGGAATTACCGGATTAAATAGCCAGACCGGTAATCCTATAGTTAATCCAGGAATATTTAGAGAAGCAATAAACGGAGGACCAATACCTTCACTTGGAGGGAATACAAAAGGTACACCTTGGAAAGGGACCTCTTGAGTGGTAGCCCCAGATTGGGATTCCATCTCTAAACTCTCTAATAACCCCCTAACTACCACGCACAAGCAAGTACTACTCAAACTAAAAGCAACAAGCAAACATGTGAAAGGAATGGATAAGAGTCAAGAATGTCATAGGACAGGCCAAAAGGATAACTCAGATGGTTTGAGGATTCCTAAAAGGGTCTCTCGATATACGCAAGGTACGTGGGAGCTCAAATCGGTAGTAGTGTTGTCTAATGCATAACCGTACACAAGGGGCCTTCCGATATACAATCGAGTACATGAAGTACCTTTCTACATACCTCAGGGGTACATGACAGACCGTTCGATATACCGACGGTACATGGGAGAACCGCGCGAGTCCCGGGATGTAATGCAGACAAATAACGATAGATCCTACACTTAACGATGCCCAAACACGTCTCTAACTTATCACTCAAATTTCTAAAATTTTTAACCTAGTACTACCGTTAATTTTATCTTGCGCGTTTAGGTGGAAACATGGAGTGAAAACTTGAAATTAAAGAAGATGCAAACTGATCTGTATGATAATGCAAGTTTTCCTCTTCAATGAAATTCTACCTAAGAGAGGGAGAGAGATTTATTTTTCTTCCCAAAAATGCACACCCAAATGCAAATGCAATTCTATCTTTTCAAACGAAAAGTGAAATATCAATGCACCCCAAACAATCTTCAAAGCAAATAAAAAAGAGTTCTAGAGAACATTTAACATAAATAAACTAGAAATGTTTCTTATCTTTTCATGCTTGAAAAAGACGCATAAAAAACTCAATGGAAAGATGATTTCACTAACGTTTCCAAACAAATCTAACTCTAATGCACGCAAATCTGAAAATAGATGTTTCTTCTCAATGAAAGTAAGATCTAGAATTTCAAACAATCATGCACAAAACAAGAAGAAAATCATTCAACAAGCTTGCGAATAAAGAAAAAGAGAGAGAAAACTAAAACTTCTCTTTGAAACAGACAAGGAAACGAAGAACCAATCTTTCCTACCAAGCACTGAAAAAATCAGCATGCAAAAGGAAACAAGAATCACCCCAAGCAAAGAAAGACTAAAAAAAACATGGATCACTCATGCATTCCAAGTCCAAAACAAACTGAAACCTACTCATGAAAATGAAATGTATATTTTCCAATTCCAACAAATAATATCTATAGAAAGGAGCAAGAGGTTTCAAGCAAAGAAAAGAATGTAAACTCCAATGCAAGAAACATAAACTCTCTTTGAATGCAACGGGAATATAACAATCAAAGCGACTGTATAATATACAATTCATGGCCCCTCCTGGCCATGAGGGAGCATTTTTTTTCAAAAATACACTTCATTTTCATCAAAAATTAAGCCAAAAAACACACAAAAGTCAAAATACAAAGTCTGGAATAGGGCCTACCTGGCATTGTGCAGATGAAGCTGCTGACAGGTGGTTTTGAGGCAGAACCATTTCTTGCTCACTGGATTCAGGTGGTGGCATCACGTATGGCTAACTTGACTCAGGCGGTGGCACCGCTTCTTACCAACAAACCATGTGTGGTTCCCTGTAAAAATCCAAAACAAAAAGAGAACGATAGATCAAGTCAGAAAAAGACCAGATTAGGGTAAAGGATGATAGATTGAGTATAAAAATAGAGCATAAAAGGTTGAAATGATTCAGATCTGAACAGATCTGCAAGTTTCAAATCCAAATTAACCGAGTCAGATAGCAGATACGACTGAAGAGAGTTGGAGAAGGAGCATGGATTCGGACAATAGTTGAAGAACTGAGGAGGATCAGAAGAACTGATACTTATATGTATTCCCCAGTGGAGTCGCCAGATTTGTTAGCAGGAATATTTCACCTTCTACGGATAGTAAGGTGTTCCACTGGTCTAAATGGTTCATATCCAGAACAAATGAAGGACAAAGGTTGAAGACCCTCCTTGGACGCCGTAGATACCTAGAATGTGATGCTTCGATAGTAACCCTGTGTACCTACAATAAGATTAAACATGCAACCACATCAAAGCTACCAGAATATAATGTACTGATCCATGTTAGTGACTAAGGAATCTAACAACATATACATGTGAAATCCACCAACAACAATAATGTGGGACGGAAATCAGCTTTGCATTAAGATAAAATGGAGAATTTTACAACCAATTAAGCCTTAGTGTTGACATGTATCTCCATGAAACCAAACACTCTCATCCCCATAAGCTCCAACTTTGCTCTCTATGCTCTCCAATGGCTTGCGCCAAGTGATCAATCCAACATCATAACAATACTTCAATGGTTCTCCTCTCAACCATGGACATGAGCTTGTATTTATAAGGCTCAATGGATAAAGATGGTTGAGATATTTGTGGATGAGGTGGCCTATAAGATCCTAGGATGGGGGATATCAAGCTCAACTGACCCACAATTGTAGGGATAAGGGAGGACACGAGGCTCATGATCTAGAAGCCTTGAGAAACTTCTCTTTTTCCCATTTTACCTAGGGTACCGCTTTTCTCCTTCAATGATAGAGCGGTTCAGGTAAGAAATGCTTATGGACTAAGGGACATAAGAGGTGGCACCGCTTATGGAAAATAGCAGAAAGGTGGTGCAAGCAAGGAATCACTCATGGCTAACAGGGAAAGCACGGTGCTGAGCATTTTTATGTAGAATTGACAGACAGCATGGGTTTCCACTCCAAGTGCTGGGATTAAGGGCAAGTAGGTATGTCAAAGGTCTTATCACATGATGATGATAGGATTTTGGTATAACATGACAAAGGAATTGCATAATGGGAATGTTAGCCTTGATCAAAATATTTAGTCTTGAAATAATTATGGCTATGTTGGATTATTTATTTTGTCCATGGGAAATATAGAATTTCTATTTTTTGTTGTTGATGTTCTCCATGATTCGAGCATTGGGAAAACATTCTGCAGATCATTCTTCCAGATTGGCCATGTGAATTGACCAATGGTTGGCAAATAATGGCCCCTTCATAGCCCTAATTAGTCATGTGAATTGATTATGTGTCTTGAGGCTCGGATTCTTAGCCTTTATCTAGTCATGTGGATTGACTATGAGTGTCTAAAGGCTAGAGGCCACATTGTATTCTCCAACAAGGAGTACTCCATAATGAGAGTGATCTATTCTTAGTGGAGTGAGTTGACTTGTCCATCTGATAAAGGATTAAATCCCTTGTGGTAAGTATAATTTAATTTTGTATTTTACATTGTCTCTAAGAAGTGTCCAAGACTTCTTAGAGTATGGTCAAATCAACATTAGAGATCTATAGAACAAGGTGATATGCACGTGGGGAGTTAGAAATCAATTAGGAGAATTTTTTTATGATGAATAGAAACCAAATAAGTCAAGACAATCCATTGAAAAAGTCCCCGAGAAAGTGGAAGACAAGAAAGAGCACAAATACACCAACAAAAGGGGTAACTTGGCCCTAGAAGATAAAATTACAAGTCAGCCTCATGAGTGCAAATCAAGTCAACTGAAGAATATAAATAGAATTTTTCTCACACTTTATTTGACACGTTCACATCACACATATCCTTCTCTCCACAAGTGTGCACCTCCGATGAAGGCTTAACAAAGGAGAGCAACATAATTTTTGGGGTTATCTTATTCTCTTATCTCTCTTGGAAGATTATCTACCCTTACTAGGGTTTTTTGTGAAGGAGGGAGAACCTCTCTTGTGATAGGGATAGAATTCATGTTTGGTATTGTACTTGAAATGGATTCATTTCTTCTGAGAAAAGTTTGTTGGGTTTTCTCTTATTTGTGTTTCCTATGGAAAAATATTTGTGTCTCTTGTGCATGGTTTTAGTGACCATTGTTTTATTTTCCGTTGTAAGTGAATATGGATTACACAATGAAATTGTGGTATGAAATAAATTATTGAAGAATTATTATGAAATAATAATCAAGGATTGAAAATTGGATTAAAATTCAACATGGTATCAGAGCAATTCTTAATAGAATCCATTACTAGAGACTATTTGTGTTGTATAGGGAAACTAGGGATTCCAAGTTTGGACACTTATATCCATAGTTTGGAATTGAAAATAACACAATGGAAGTCGAAGTAGGAGGGCACACTTATCTGTGGAAGCAAGTCTCAATTTTGTGAATTTTTTATTTTGTCCTAATTTCTGTCGAAGTCAAGAATATAGGGCTTCTAGTTTTAACTTCTTTGACCACATATTGGACTGAAAATAAGTGTCCTGGAGCTCTCCCTAGGAGGGAACATCTATCTGTGGAGGAAATGTTTAGCTTTGCCAAACTTCATTTTTTAACTAGCTCCTGCTAGGGCTTTTAGGCCATATTTTCAGATTTTGTCAAGATGATGTTCAGAGTAGAAGATGGGTTGGATGATGTTGAGATTGTAGATGAAATTTAGTATTATTTTATCTTAAATGTTAGTGGAACTATTACAGATTATAGTGATATCAGGATGGTAGTCAGTTATGCTTCTAGACACATGATAGTTCAAGATGAGAAGAAGAAGGGAGATATGCGATCATCTCCAAAAACAAGAGAAGGATCTTAAAATAAAAATAAAAATTCAAATGTTACAATTGCTATAATATTGGCCACTTTGCTTATTAATGTCCTTAAAAAAGGAAAGGAAAGGAAACATGCAATTAATATTGAAGAGCTTCCACCTCAAAATAAAAGAAGGAAATTTTGATGAAGATTGCAAAGAGTATTTCTAACCATTCCAAAGGATTTAAGTAGAACATGAATGTATCTACACTTGGAAATAATTCCAATGGATGTTTTCTAAGAAATGATAGTATATCCAAGGGTATATTGAATCTAGTACATTTATACACATGCAGACTGATGATAGTGGCATCCTTGGATGTGTCCTTGTAATATGTATGATTCTCTCTAGAATATATGAAGACCTAAAACGAAGACTTTTGGAAGTTCCAAGGTGTTCAGGACTCGACAAAGAAGAAGATCAATCCTTCAAATCAGACGATCGAGAAGGGTAAACTTCTAGAAACTCTAGTGATTTCTGTAAGGAGGAAAGGATTAAGAGGGAGTCAACAAAACAAGCAAATATAAATATTTTATACTTTTTGTAATACGTTTTATTTACTTAATTTGAATAATTATTATTGATGAATAACATAACTGTTTAATTTAGTACTGGTTAACCTTTAAGGAAATTTCTGCCATGAATAGGTACACTGTAAATATTGTGGAAACAATGATCCCTGATATATCCAGTATGACACTTATGCTTAGATCAAGTGTCCTTGCTAGATATTGTGGGAAAATACTCATGAGGAAGCATTCATAGAAGTAAAGCCAAAAAAATACTTGGTTTTCCAAAATATACCTATGCACCAAGGAAGAAGAATACAACGATGGTATCCTTCGTATATAAAAGGTCTCACATGGATCTTGATAGTGAGGAGTAGGAAGCTACGAAGGATGAGTGTCTTTCTAGTACAATTATCATATTTTTTACTATTAGTACAAGACAATAGAGCTAGTAGAATGAGTGTATCTATTAAAAGATGACTCATGATCATAAAGATGCCAACATATCTTCATGATATCTTGGAAGATGCAAGAATCCATGAAACACCCAGTGATACTTTAAGGGAGATGGTCATGAGATTAGAAGGGAAATCGATTATGAATTCCAAGTGGATCTACAAGATCAAACATGGAGTTTTGATCAACGTCAGATATGAATCAAGAAGGACAACCGGTTTGTAGACTTAGAATGGGTCATGGATAATATTTAGTGTTCTTGAAAGAGAAGGAGGGTTGTCTCAATAAACCCACTTGGTGGAGAAGACACACATGAATACACAAAGGTCAACCAGTGCAAAATGCAGTAGGTTTCTTCAGTGTATGATACTTAGATTCAGAGACTGTAGAGTGTCTAGATATAGAGGGAGAAAGATACTCAAATGAAAAGGGTTCCAACACTATGTTCCCCCATAGAGGGAGTAGCTACAACACAACTTGTTGATGCTAAAGAAGAATTGTACAGAATTAAGCAAGCACCTAGGATTTGGTATCTCAGAATAAACATGTATTTGATGAGCTTGGACTTCATTAAGAATGATGTGGATTCCAACCCTTACTACAAGTTTGTTGATGGTGAACATTAGAAATTGATGTTATATGATTGATGATCTGTTTCATTGTGGGAACATAGAATCTCAGTGTCAAGTGAAAGAGGGATTTTTCCCATGAGTTAAAGATAAATGATATTTTCCTGATACAATACTTCTTGAGATTAGAAGTGTGACAGAGACTAGATGAGATCTTCCTTAGACAGAGGGAGTACACACTTAATATCCCGAGTGATTCAGGATGATGGAATACAGGTCTATACCCATGGAGATAGATATGGAGAAGTTGAGTGATTTCACTTTAGGTTCATATCTGGTGGATCCCTTGAAGGAAAAATTTGGAGAAGCATAGTGATTCTAATTCATATTCAAATTTGATAGATCATATTGTGATGAAAAATCTAGAGAAGCTGAGGGATTCTACTTCAGCTTCATATTTGGTGGGAATTTGACTAAATCCTTAGCGTGCTTGGTTAACACCAGGTTTGATACTCTCTTTGCAGTGAACACACTGAGATAGTTCATGGTTGAGTTGAGGCATGATATTGGGTCGTAGTAAATCATGTGTCGATGCACTTGTGTGGTACATTTATATATGATATAAGAGTTGTCTTAGGTTATATTGTGAAGTTGCAAAAGATATACATATTTTGACTGAGTGGAGTGTAGTGGACAAAAATAGCATCTTGGGATGTTTTTTTTAGACTAGGGGAATCGACAACTGGGGATGAGTTTGGTACTCACGTGAAATGAGGTCCAGTGATCCAATATTGCTACCACTATACATATAGGTGCATCCATAAGGATCAAACCATGTTTCATGGGTAAATTTTGGGGGTGGGGATTTGAACATGATTCTTTCCATTTACAACATTTCAACTTTAACACTTGCTCTCCCCTCCCATGGGATAAAATATTAGGAGGACATGGGGGTGGGATTTGATCCAATTATGTGTCAATGGGTCATGAGATCATTTAATACAATCTCTTTGGGTGGAACCACACATTCGACCACTACCTCAAGTTTCCCCCATGGCTCTAGCTTTAGCCCTCATTAGAGTTAAACCTTTCCCACTTGTGAAAAACTCCTTGCTCTTTACCAATGGATCCAACCCCTTTGGATAGAGAATATTGGGATGTGGATTCAACTTGGATAAATTATAATATCCTGGAGTAGCAGGTAGCAAATTTTTGCGGCACTTGGTACAACATAAGTAAAACAAATTGCAATCAATATCATAGGACTATTTGATTTATAGATCAAATACCACTTCATCGGAGACATGGTGTAGAAGGGATCAATGAAGCTCTAGTACATGTCCATAAATGATGAAATAACTGATATTCTCATCAATCCTTTTTCCAAGGAAAATTTTGTATACTTAAGGGACAAGCTTGGTGTGATGGAGAATACCTCTTTGAGTGAGAGGGAGTGTTAATGGATATGTAAACACCAATATGGTTTTACAAATGTGTGGGAGACGTTCACAAGAGGTGAACGGTTCAAACACCATGATGGTTCTATAGATGTGTGTCATACATTCACATGAGATGAATGGACTAGACATTGTAATGATCCTACATATGAGTGAAAAACATTCACATGAGGTGAAGGGCCTAGACATTGAGATGGTTTTATATAAGAGTGGTTGAATATCCACTCATGAGAAAATTCCCATGTTGATCTGGCTAGTTATGGATGGCCTAGATGAATCATCGGATGTGCAACATTAGGCTAAATGTTCACTCATGGTTAGTGGTGAATGAATCTAGTGTAGTCTTGTGAAAAATACTTAAGGTACCGATATAGTCTAGTGATGTATGGACTAGGTGAGCCACATCAAGATGAATGTTCACTCACAATTAGTGGTGAATGGATTTGGTGTTAGCTTGTACATAAGGCTCAACATGTTGATGGCCCCGATGTACAACATCGGGCTAAATGTTCACACAGAGTTAGCGGTGAATGGCTCTAGCATAGTCTTGTTCAGAATCGAAATGATGACACATTTCTAATGTGGAAAACCATCTACAACATTGTGATAAATATTCACTCACAGTTGGTAGTGAATGGATCTGGCATTTCCTTATGAATAAGGCTTAAGGTGTTGAGTATTGGCTAAGAGTACGAGGCTCCAAACAAAGACATTCTCACCAAGCGTAAATCTTGGGGTGATGTAGAATGTCTTCCTTGTTGAGAGAGAGTGTTGATATTATCCATGGTTCCAACATCGAGAAAACATATAGCAGATAATTCTCCCACATTTTCCATGTGAATTGACTAATGGATGGTAGATAATGGTCCCTTCGTATCCCTAATTAGTCACATGAATTGATTATGTTTCTTGAGGCTCAAAGGCTTAGCCTTTATCTAGTCATGTGGATTGACTATGACTGTTTTAAGGCTAAAGGTCAGATTGCATTCTCTGAGAGAGAGTACTTTGTAATGGGAGTGATCTATTCTTAGTAGAGTGAGTTGACTTGTCTATGTGATAAAGGATTTCATCCATAGTGGTATAGGCAACGTCTAATATAATTTTGTATTTGACATTGGCTCTAAGAAGTGTCCATGACTTTTTAGAGTATGGTCAAATCAACATTAGAGCTCTATGGAAGAAGGTGATTTACATGTGAGGAGATAGACATAAACAAGGAGAAAATTTATATTATGAATAAATAAACAAATAAGTCAAGACAATCCATTGAAGAACTCCTAGAAAAAGTTGAAGGAAAGAAAGGGAAAAATACCTCAACAAAAGGGGGAACTTGGACCCAGAGGATAAAAGTACAAGTTGGCCTCAAGAGTGAAAATCAATTCAAATAAATAATATAAATAGAAGTGTTCTCACACTTCAATTGACATATTCACATAACACATCTTCTCTCCACAAGTGTCCACCTCCAAGGAAGGCCTAACAAAGGCAAAAAGCATAATTTTTGGGGTTATATTATTCTCTTATCTATCTTGGAAGATTATCCACCCTTACTAGGGTTTCTTGTGAAGTAGGGTGAACCTCTCTTGTGTTAGGGCTCAACTTCATGTTTGGTACTGTACTTGAAATGGATCAATTTATTTTGAGAAACATTTGTTGGGTTTTCTCCCATTTGGGTTTCCTAGGGTAAAATATTTATCTCTTGTGCAAGGTTATCGTTAAGTGATCCTTATTTTATTTTCTGTTGTAGATGAATATTGATTATGCAATGCAATTGTGGGATGAAATAAATTATTGAAGAGTTATTAAGAAATAATAATCAAGGATTGAAAATTGGATTAAAATTCAATATTTTTACCCATTTTATTTTTTAATTCTAGAAAGTGGCATATTCTGTTTTTTTTTTTAAATGATACATCTCAATTTTTGAAGTTCATTGTTCTTTTTTATTTTTCATATTAATTAATTTCATTACTCAATTGAATTTGTTTTATATGTTTTGCCTTTTCCTATCTAACCTCATGTTCATAAACTTGCATTCAAAAGGAATTATAGTTTTATTTATTTAATTGAAGTTTGGATCTCATGGATTTTGTTGAAGTTTGTCATTGGCTTTCTTTTGTGAGATAAATTGATGCTACTTCTTACCCAAATTTTACCAGCAATTCATAATACTTTCATAGTTGTTACAAGGTTTTAATTGCATGCTTGGATTTGAGTTGGGATTCAAAGTTGTGATTGTATCTTCAAAGCATAATGATATTCATCCAATTTATGTTTGTAGTAAGAAACATAAATGAGAAATGTTATGGTTCTATCAATTCAAAATTTACATTTGAAATCAAATGTTAGGCTTGTAATAGCATGATGAGAGATATGGCTTATTTCATTTGTATATATGTTGTTATTTAATGTAATATTAATGGAAATACCATTGATTAAACCCTACAAGGAAAACACCTTCTAGTAGATGTTTTTGTGAAGGCTTTAGTCTTACAAGATTTGGAAAACTTAAAAAAAAACTCTAGGAAAACCTTTTCCATTATCAATAAGTGTTTGATAGAGGTTGTGACAGATGTTCGTTATAACTTTAAAAAACTAGGCAACCAAAGGTTATAACATAGTTTTTTTACGATGCACATAAATAATACTTTTTTTACGATGCACATAAATAATACTAACACACTGATGCTTATTAGAAATACCACATTGTTTTTTATTAGAAATACATGTACTGTTACATTTTAAAAATACATTCACCGGTATGCTTTAAACATACATGCATTGATTCATATAATTTAAATGGTGTGCATCAATGATTTAATTTATGTAAAAACTTGGTGTTTATTTATGTTATAAAGTATTGATGGTTATTATCCTTGTTAAACACATTGGTGCAAAAGGTTCATAAATACACATCAATGCTTATATTACTTTCTGCACTGCTATGTCCTATAAATTTAACGGTGATGATAATGACCATCATATTGTTGTTTTCTGTGGAATTTGTTGTGTTTGATATACATAATAGCATGATGCGAATATTATATATAAAGCATCAGTGTTGATTCTTACTTTAGAATCATGAGATCAACATGTTGATGGCAAGGATAAACATTAGTACAATTTATTTGATAAAAAGACAATGGTGTGCAATTTCTCACAACATAAAAAATCACATGTTAACGATTTACTTATGCCCCACACCTTTTAGTGAGTTCAAAAAAATAAAAGTCAACAGTATGTCTATATTTTAATTAATTGGTTAGTTTTTGCTTTTCAATTAATCACAAAATATCAAATAATTGTTATAAATATGATAATATTTAAATTTAAATTATTGTGTTTGGATATAATGATTATATTAATGTGTTCCATCAAATTACATAAATGTTCATTGTAATATTTAATCATCTATCCATAACATCCATATATTAGTCATTGATATATTTAATCAAGAATTTAACATTTTACAACATTGGATAATGCAATAAGGGGAGGCAGGTGTGGGAGGGATCATTTTGACCCTGGAGAAAAAGTAGTAGTTTATTATGCATGTGGCCTCGACACATCTTCAAATACTATGGTAGAGAGATATGATTTTTTCTTTGGATTGTGATATGTTGTTGCAAAGGGTATTAGCACTCTCACTATTATAGGATACTATCTTATAATAGTATCTCAGTCAAGGAGTAACTTGAATCTAATTGATTCTATTGCAAATCGTCTCCACATGCGAATAATTGGTCTTCTCGCTTGGATTCCCTCCCACCAACTCTTTCATGCCCGAAGGGAGCATAACCATAAAGCATATGTCTTGGCCAATCTAGTTTCTACCATGGCTAAGGAGATCTTAAAGCAAAATTAGGATTAACATTTGTGCTACTTCCCTTGAGGTTTCCTTGATGAATTATATTCTTAATACTTGGAGGTTTGACTACAAATATTCACAAATATTGATGTGAAGGATGTATATTTGTGGTACACCTGGTATAAGGTGGTGGCATTTGTAATTAATGAGATTTGGTTTCATATGCTTCAGACAGTTGGTTGTAATGATGGTCTAGATTTTGACGACTTTATGAGTTATCCTTCTCATCTTCATTTGCGTGCTCTAATGGATTTATGAGTTATCCATTCGTATTTCATTTTCATTTTTTGTAAGTAAGTACCCATGGGGGATTTGAACATGACCTTCCATTTACAAATTCTCATATTAATTTCTCATTACCAATTTATCTAACCCTTGCAGGAGAAATGCATTGTAAATATTAATATAAACATAAAAAATTAATGATTTAAAAAAAATTAAGGGGAAATTGAGATGAATAGTAAAAAGTTATGTACTTGAAATTTCTCCTCTACAGAGTTGTATGTGACCTACAATCCCTTACAAATTTGTCTCTTCATATGAATTGAGTTGCTTGAATACAAGTCTCACCTCAAATTTTTGGTAAATAATGAAATAGTGATTAGAGTTTCTATTATAAACTCACTTTTAGAAAATGAAATTCCAGCTCATTTTGTGTTGGATTTATATGAAAAATGCATGCGTTGATTATTTTATTTCATTTTTTATCATTTCAAATATTTGTGCGTCTAAAATATTAAATCACATTAGTGCGACACGTATGTACAAGCACACCACTTTAATCTATAACAGTAAAATACAAATTTAAATATTCACTATTAAAACTTAGAGGGTATTTTTTTTGTTGAAGTTGTTGTAGATGGTTGTTTTCAATATTTATCATAGTTTGGTGCACCAAAACATTTTACTTTTATGTATGCACTCATGCAGTGATATGAAATGAACACACTGGTAATAATAAAAAACCCTTCTAATGCCTATTTTATGTTAAATTGTTACATACATCCCAATAGAGACAAATAACAATAATCCATAATATACATATTATTGGATAAATCTAATCAATCAGAATCAAGCTAGATCTCCCTAGTCCAAGTGGATCTAGAACAAATCAAATACATAATACAATCTACTTTCCTAGATTATCAGAAATGCAAAGAAATAGATAGATCACTTACCTGATATTTGCAGATCCTCTTCTCTCTTTGTTGATCCAAGCTCCAGAATCTTCAAATCTCTAGCTGCAAAACCCTATAAATAAGGTGGAAACAATAAAACAACATATGCGTATCCAAACATATAATTGATCTAAGCTAACAGTTACAGAAGAAATCTATAAACATCATCAACACAACAATGTTTATGGAAAGAGATTTGTATTAATGTAACAAGGAGATACATAGAATTATACAGGAAAGAACATTACAACCTAGCCTTAACACTGGAATCTTCCATTCCACAATTCGATCCAAAGCCTCCAAAGAAGATAGTAAGCCACCTAGAAATTCCACCAGCATAAAAGTACCATAGACCTTTCTCCCTTCCAAAAAGAGAGAGGGTTCAATTTATAAGGATAAAGGGATAGAATAGGTTGAGGATCAGGAGGAGAAGTCTAAGGGATCTTCCCTATAGGTCAGGAAACGAAATTCCACCTCACCTAAATGATAGGGATATATCTCCAACTCATCCATCTTCGAGAAGGGTCTCGAATATTCATTTTTTGCCCTCAAAACACCACCGACGCACTTTCCAAAAAGGGAAAAAGCATCATCGGCTCTCCTAGCAGTGGGAGACAGAGCGTCGATGCCGAAGCACCTAGCATGAAGGGAAAAAGTGCCTTCGACACTCCTAGCATAAAGGAAAAAAGCATCAACCTTCTTAAAGAGGGAAAAAAGTAGGAAAAACCTCAATGTCAATCAACTTTAGCAGAGAGAAACGTGGGGATTAGGCAAAGGGTTAGCACATGGATTAAGAGTGCAAGATTTTGGTGTAACAAAATGTCCCCCAAAGCATGAAGTCAGAGGAATGTGATAGGTGAATGCTTTGCAAAGTGAATAAATCTAAGGCAAGGATGTTGGCTGGAAGCTGCTGCACTACTACTGAATCAAATCTCATATAACTCATAACATGGATGCCAACCAATACAATGCATATCCATGATAGTAGAGACTGACTGAACACAATCGTGGCTACTAGACACAAGCATAGATCCATGATGAGATGATAACACAACCACGACCAATACAAAAGTGGATATGTATAATATGAATAAAAAAAAACTCCATCACAACCTGGGAAAAGATATTTGACAACCCAGGGTATTCAAGCCGAACTTGCAACAATACGAATCTAACCATGTGATTACAATGTCTTGACATCGAACATGGTAGAAACCACTTGATTACCAGTCATTGATGTAAACTATTAACAAGTGTGAGGGAAATCACCATTGATGTCAATGATCCCCAAGGTATCACAGTACATACCATCAAATGTGAATTAAGGGCTTGGAGTTGAACACTCGATGAGATCTTTCAATCAACAGCCAATGATATAAACTCATGTTGAAAGCGAGGTAACCTACCATTAAGGCATGCAGGACCAAGGTACTTGACTTGGTTTCTAAGTCTAATTATGGGATAAGGTGTTGAAGTCGATAGGAATAGACCCATTGAAGGGGGGCCATGATGAATCCCCCATCATCGACACGAAACATGATAATAGATGTTTTGGAGTAAACTGGACAGCAGAGTGATGTACGAGACTGACTTCAGGATGACCAACATGATAGAAGGTAAACTGACTGCAGATTGTGGATAAATGACCAAACTTCTCTTGAACATGGGCATGGCATGACTTGGCAGTATTGACACGAGAATTGTACCAATCCCCCAATGCAATTGACGGTGAGAGTATTCTTAGACAACTCAAAGGAGTAAGAAGACTCTAGGAATTAGCAAGACTCGAAGACAAACTGACTACCCAAGAACTGAAATGCATATGCAAATGAGTGCCATGTTAAAGAGTGACTATGTACTGCCATAACAAAACACAAACTCTTTCCTTAATTTCCCCATCATGATTGATGAGTTCCTCTTTTCTTTTTAACGAGCTGGAAAAGGGTAACAAACGCTCGATATACCTCATCCTTCGGATAAGTCCAATCTCATATGTTTTATGAACCTTAGAAAGGATGGGTTCATTCCCAAAAAATGGTCCTTCATCGTTTGATTTTATGAGTCCGATGAAAGCAAACTCATTTTTTGTTTCATGTTTAGAGAGTCTGAAATGAGTAAGAAGACTCGGAGAGGGTTCCTTTTTTGTAAAATAGGCCTAGTCGGTCTGACAAGGAGATAACCTACCATCGACTAGTCGGCCGTTCTGATTCTTTTACAAGCATGAACGTAACAAGCTCACTTGGCAATCTTTTTGTGTTTTTAAGGAGACTGAAAAGAGCTTAAATATAACTCCGAAACGAGTTCTTTTTTCATAATCCAATTTTTACGAGTCTGAAAATAGTTAAAACTATACTCAATACCTCTTCACTGAGTTTTTAATGAGCATGCTAAAGGTATAAAAGGAGCTCAGAACCTTTTTCATGTTTGAATCCAGAGCACGAAAAAGCGATAAAGTAAGCTCAAACCAGTTTTCATGTTTTAACCATAGCATGAAAAATGAAAAGTAAGCTCAACACCATCTTACTGTTTTTAATGAGCTTGAAGATCAGTTGAAAGTATGCTCAAGGTATCTGCTTCATTGTTTAACGAGCTTGAAATAGAATAAGAACTATGCTCAAAACATGGTTTCATTTTTATGCAAGCTTGAAACCAAAAGGTAAACTATGCTTAAGGAAACTTACTTCATTTTTTAACAAGCTTGAAATAGAAAATGAACTATGCTAAAAAGGGTCATTTCATGGTTTAGCAAGCTCGAAAATAAAGAAAGTATGCTCAAAATGGCTTCCATTGATGGGTGATTTCCCAACATGATGTCCAGTGATTGGTACTTGCCCCCAGTATAATTTTCAAGTAACTTAACACTAATAAAGAGATAGGGTACATGCCCCCCAATCTTCATTGAGTCTTGACACAATGGAAGAATCCATTTCATTTTATAACGATCTTGATACGAAAAAGGAACTCTGCTTAAGGTCAGATTTATTTTTTAATGAGCTTGAAACCAAGAATAAACACTGCTCAAGGGTGACCTGTTTCATTTTTACACAAGATTGAAATAGAAAGAAACTATGCTTGTGAGGACCTGTTTCATTTTTACACAAGCTTGAAACAAAAATTAACTATGCTTGAGAGGACCTATTTCATTTTTACACAAGGTTGAAACAGAAATTAACTATGCTTGAGGACATCCATTTCATTTTTTAACGAGCTTGACACAGAATGGGAACCATGCTCACTAGCATTTGTTTCATTTTTTAACGAGATTGACATAGAATAGGAACTATGTTCATAATGCCTGTTTCATTTTTTAACGAACTTGACACATAAATGGAACTATGCTCACAATGTCTATTTCATTTTTTAACGAGCATGACATAGAAAAAGAACTATGCTCACTACAATTTCTATGCCAACATGATGTCTTGAGGTTGGTGGGTTGCCCCCTTATTTAAAAATCTAGCGACTTAACTCCAATATGTTATCCAGAGGCTTGAGCCATGCCCCCCATTTTAGCTATGATGGGAAGAAGCTAACTAGAAGGGGAATGAACCATAAGAACATGTGGGACATTCAGGGAAGTCTAATGACTAGGAGTCACATGATAATCAGGTTTAACAAAGAAAAGCTGATCAACAGTCACAATCTTTCCGTCATGGGGAAAAGACATCACTCGAAAGAGTGTGGACACTACAGCCTTCATAGCATAAACATAATCATGCCCAAGGAGCAGATTTAAATCTAAGGGTCCTTGGACTACCATAACATCGATACAGATAGTTTTTCCTTCCAAAGTGATAGGCAACTGAGGAAGGATCCCTAAAGGCACCGTGGGTCTTTGATTAAAAGCCAGAATATGATCCGTAGCTGGCACAAGTAGAGGAGAGCCTATGTATTTCCAAGCAGTAGAGGATAGAATGCTAACAGAAGCCCCTTCATCGATGATAGTGCGGATTATACTATTAGCGGAAACTCACACAACTATCTGGAAAGAAACACTCGATTGAAGACAATATTCTGTTAGGTTACTCCAGTCAAAGGAAATAACCTCACTACTTGGAGAGGGTTCTGTCGAAAGAGACAAAACTTCTTCGTGCATAGAAAAATCATAAGTAACTACGAAAACTTCAGCAGGATGGTTTTCACTCTCAAGTGGAAGAGAGGGAGAAGACGAAGACTCTATCGAAGGGACTACTTCAGTCTCAACACTCTCTGACGAAATAGTTGGATCGAGTGAAGATGACATGGACTCGACCACTTTAACTTCACTCTCTAAAGGAAGAGTGGGATCAACCAAGGATGGACTTGGATCGACCACTTCAACTTCACTCTTTAACAGAAGAGTGGGATCAACCAAGGATGGACTTGGATTGACCACTTGATCAACCAACGAAAAGTCAAGGGACAACTTACGATAATCGGTTGGAAGCTGTTGATGAGGAACAATAATATCTTCCAACAACTTTGAAGCTTCATCCATGCGAGGACAAAGATAAGTGTGGTGCATATCTTTACATAGAAAGCAAGGATACCTAGCCTTTCCTTTTTGACTCTTAACCAAGGAGTCAACTGGTTGATGAGGCATCATCAGCATGATGATTAGAGACTGATGACATAGGATATTTAGACCACACTTCTGACACAAGGGAGAGACCAGGACAGTCCTTGAGAAGGTGATCACCTTTGCAAAGTCTACAAGGGAAATTAGCTTTACGGGTGCCAAAAACAGGTACATCAATACTCCTAGCATGATGACCAGTGGCTGGTGGGATTCCAACATGAATATTAGAGGTTGGAGTGATGACCTTCTTCTTAGTGTTCTTCTTATTAGCCTTCCTTTTGGTCTTCTTCTTACCCACATGTTTACTAACATTAGAGTTTTCAACAGGTGAAGAGGAAGAAAGGGAAGTTGATTTAACATCCGAGGAAGAAGACGAAGGGTTAACATGAGGTTGATGCTCATGTGGTAAAGGACTAGGATCCGACACAAAGGGTGCATTTGGTATAACAGGATTGGAGAATAACCATATAGGTAATCCTATAGTCAATCCAGGAAGTTTCAAAGTGGCCATGAAGGGAGGACCAACATCTCCACAAGGGGGAGAAATAAAATACATACCTTGAAAAGGGTTCTCGTGACTGGTGGTCCCAGGAGAGTCTCCCATATTTGAACTCTCTAAGAATCTCTAAAACACCGCACAAGATCAAACACTACTCAAGTCTAAAAGCCACAAGCAAACTGTGTGAATAGGAGTGGATCAAAATTCAGGAACCTCATAGGACATGCCAAAAGGATAACTCAGATGGTCCCAAGAATCCTAAGAGGGTCTCCCAATATACGCTAGGTATGGGGGAGCTCAAATCGGTAGTAGTGCTATCTAATGCACAACCATTCACAAGGGGCCTTCCTATATACAATCGAGTATGAGAAGTACCTTTATATATGCCTCAAGGGTACGTGAAAGGGCATTCGATATACCAATGGTATGTGGAAGAACCGCATGAGTCCTAGGTTGTAGTGCAGACAAATTAACGACAGCTGCTACATTTTATGACGCCCAAACACGTCACTAAATTACACACAGTTACTAAATGATTTTAAACCTAAGCTAGCGTTGATTTTATCTTGAGCGGTTAAGTGGATGCATGACATGTAGATAGGAAATGTAAAAATAATGCAAATCCTAGCTACATGACAATGCACATTTCTCTTTCAATGAAAACTATCTAAGGTAGGGAAAGAGGTTTTTGGAAAAAAAAATTGACTTGTTTTTTTTTTGTTTTTATAATTTGCTTCTCTTTTGATTGAGTTTTCTTTTCAAACCAATAAAAATCTGAATAGTAACAAAAAGAAAAATACTTCCTAGATTGTAATAACTCTAACTTTCAGCAATAATAGTCCAAAAGGCACAAATGGAATCAAAGATGCAACACATTTTCACAATGTGTAAAACAAAGTAGGGAAGCACTTCTATTTTTCAAATGTATGTATGAAAATGAAACATGATAATTAAACTCTTTTCAGATCTATGAACAGAAAACAAGAGAACACCTACAAAACTCCAAAACAATCAAGAATTGCTCCAAAAAAACCAAAATGCAACCAAAACACTCAATGATTGAGGGGAGGAAGAGATAATGCCGGGTCTAGGGGGTCTATGACTATCACATGCAGCCTAAAAACCAAAATCCATCAAACCAAAACCAAAAAATGAAGGAAGTCTGAGCCAAAAACTGAGTTTCAAAGGGCAGCGCACTTTCAACACTGCACTAGAGTGCCTATGAGGGGATCAATGCTCCTATAACACTGCAAAAAAGTTCCTACGAGGGGACTGATGATCCTATAATACTATAGAAAAGTGACTATGAGGGGACCGATGCTCCTATAAGGCTGCAAAAAATCACCTATGAGGGGACTGACGCTCCTATAACACAGTGTAAAAGCATTGACGGTGCATTTTCTCCTAAAGCAAAGATCACCAATACAATCAACACTTACCACATTAAAAAATGAAACCAATGACACTCTGTCTACAAAGCCCAGGCACGTCAGTGGAGAAACGAAATAGAATAAAAGCTAGATCTCCTATGGAAGAAGGGCAGAAGGTTTAATAGTGATCCAAAGAGCATCAAGAATATGCAAGAAAATCTTCAAAGGAAAAATACAAAGAAAGGAGGGTCTCTAGAGGATAGAAAAAGGACTGATAAAAATACATGAAATCAAAAAAAAGAAATCAGATCTATGTACGATCCCCAATGGAGTCGCCAAATTTGTTATCAGATAAATCTACTCAATCAGAATCAAGCTAGATCTCCTCAGTCCAAGTGGATCTAGAACAAATCAAATACAGAATACAATCTAATTTCCTAGATCAATCAGAAATGCAAAGAAACAGATAGATCAGTTACCTGATATTCATAGATCCTCTTCTCTCTTTGTTGATCCAAGCTCCAAAATCTTAGATCTCTAGCTTCAAAACCATGTGAAGCATGTGGAAACAAGCAAACAACATATGCGTATCCAAACATATAATTGATCTAAGCTAACAGTTAAGGAAGAAATCTATAAACATCATCAACACAACAACTTTTATGGAAAGAGATTTGTATTAATGTAACAAGGAGGTACATAGAATTATACAGGAAATAACATTACAACCTAGCCTTAATGCTGCAATCTTCCATTCCACAATCCAAGCCAAAGCAAGATAGTAAGACACCTATAAATTCCACCAGCATAAAAGTACCATAGACCTTCCTCCCTTCCAAATGGAGAGAGGGTTCAATTTATAAGGCTAAAAGGATAGAATAGGTTGAGGATTAGGAGGAGAAGTCTAAGGGATATTCCCTATAGGTTAGGAAACGAAATTCCACCTCACCTAAATGATAGGGATAGAGCTCCACCTCATCCATCTTCGAGAAGGGTCTCGAATCTTCATTTTTTGCCCTCAAAACACCACCGACGCACTTTCCAAAAAGGGAAAAAGCGCCGTCGACGCTCCTAGCAGTGGGAGACAAAGCGTTGGCACTGACGCACCTAGCATGAAGGGAAAAAGTGCCTTCAGTGCTCCTAGCATAAAGGACAAAAGTGCTGACCTTCCTAAAGAGGAAAAAGAGTAGGAAAAAACCTCAATCTCAATCAACTTTAGTGGAGAGAAACTTGGGGATTAGGAAAAGGGTTGACACATGGATCAAGAGTGCAAGATTTCGGTGTAACAATACAATACTACCTAATATCGACAATTTAATACCTCCCACTATGATAAATTGTCCAATATGTGATATATAAAAAACATGTAGTAACACTTCCATATGCTCCTTTTTTTTTAAAGTTGGAAATCAAAACAACTATGTTTTATCATAAATTAACCATTATGTCTCCTTCAATTTAGTCAATCCATAGTTCTAGTGAGACAAAGTATGATATCGATACCACCCAAAAATCTCTATTAGGACATCCAAAAAGTTGCACGAGTTGAGAGAAAACATGTCCAAATACACACAAAGGTCGATTCAATTGGTGGAGGGTAGTGTTTAGTTCTCTCTTCCCATGAATCTATAAAGTAAATACCAAACTTGTTGCAACCACAATTTGTATGGAACTTGGTAATCTTCTCTACCCGTGATTGACATTGGGAGAAAATTCTTCTTTTCTTGTAACAATTACATGATTGCCAAGTATGAAATAGATGATACAACTCTTGAATTTTTTATCCTTTCACATGTATTCATTCCTCCCAAACACTTAGTAAAATTTATGGAATTTTTTGGTCCTCTTTATTGCTAATATGATCACTTGAATATTGTTAAATATAATCATAGCATTTCCATGTATACTATTTGCATGAATGATTATCCTTCTAGAAACTTTAACATGAAGAACTTGTTATATATTGATGGTCATCGATGTTAGATTTTTATCATTCAATCTAGCATTATCTTAGGATCTTTAACTGAGAGAATAACAAGCACAACAATCAAACACAAGAGACAATAGACACAAATATTTTCCTTAGGGAAACCATAAAGGAGAAAACCCCGCAACTTCCTCAAAGATAGAATTAGCACCAAAAGTTAAGCCCCAAAATAGTAAGATGATCTCCCGATAGCAGTAGTCTCTCTCTCTCTTGTCCCAGCTGCTTCTTCTCTCTCAGCTATGTGCTAAAACTGAGTGTGAGTGAATGTATTGTAAATAGAGAGACTCACTCTCTATTTATACTAATTCCTGACTTGACAATAACTCACTAGGGCGACTTATCTAGGAGAGTCTAATAACCCTAGGGCCCCACAACTGTGAGGACTTTAACCCTTGATCAATAGGAAGGGTTACCTGCTATGACTTTACATGACTTGTTTACATTATTGAATCTCCTGATAGGAACATCGAGGCATGACATGACTCAATTACACTACAGATACTTCCCGAAATAAACATCAGGGTATAATACATAAAATATACAAGTGAATACATTTCAAAGTTACAAATACATCAAAACTCCCTCTTAACTCGGAAGGTATTCTCTCAACACAATTTATCAGCACAGGTCTTCTTCTCTGTATCCACTAAATCATCATCGAGTTCTCATCATCTTCATCTTCATCTTCAAGTCATCATCATCTTCAAATCATCTTCATCTTCAAGTCATCATCATCTTCAAGTCATCTTCATATTCAAGTCATCATCATATTCAAATCATCTTCATCTTCGAGTCATCATCATCTTCAAGTCATCTTAATATTCAAGACATCTTCATTACTAGGTCTGGATCATCACTGCTGGATCATCATCACTGGATATGGATCATCATTGCTGGATCATCATCACTGGCTCTGGATCATCACTTCTGGATCATCATCACTAGATCTGGATCATCACTGCTAGATCATCATCACTGGATCTGGATCATCACTGCTGGATCATCATCACTAGATTTGGATCATCACTGCTGGATCATCATCACTGGATCCGGATCATCACTGGATCTGGATCATCACTGGTGCTATCTATTGATTCTTCTTATCATAGGAAGTTCTACAGAGCCAACCCTTTTTCATGCTGGTTGTAGGCCTAGCCTCCATGTAGGTCTTATTCAGCACTTATATCTGACCCTAAGTCAGAATGGCTCGCCCAACACTTACATCTGACCATGAGAGGAACACATCCAACAACCATGTCAGAAAGGTATGCCTAGCACTCACATCTGACCATGGGAGGAACACATCCAAGAACCATGTCAAAAAGGCCCAGCACTCACATCCGATCATGGGAGGAACACATCCAAGAACCATACAAGAAAGGATCAGCACTCACATCCGATCATGGGAGGAACACATCCAAGAACCATATCAGAAAGGATCAGCACTTATATCTTACCATGGAAGGAACACATCCAAGAACCATGTTAGAAGGGCTCAACACTCACATCTGATCATGGGAGGAACACATCCAAGAACCATATCAGAAAGTATCAATGCTTATATCTGACCATGGGAGGAACACATCCAAGAACCATGTCAAAAGGGCTTAGCACTTATATCTGACCATGGGAGGAACACATCCAAGAACCATGTCAGAAGGGCTCAACACTTATATCTAGCCATGTGGGGAACACATCCCGCATCCATGCTATAAGGGATCAACACTTATATCTAGCCATGTGGGGAACACATCCCGCATCCATGATAGAAGGGCTCAACACTTATATCTGATCATGTGGGAACACATCCCATAGTCTCCTTAGAATGGCTCTATGCTTACATCTGATCATGTGGAAACACATCCCACAGTCACATCAGAATGGCTCTGCATTGACATCTGTAGAAGGAGTAAGTCGATGAAGTCGACTTGAACGAAGACCGACTTAGTCGATCAGCCGACTAAGTCGATGGGCCGACATAGTCAATCAACCGACTAAGTCGGTCGGCCAACTAAACTAGAAGATTAGTCGACTTAACTAATAGTCGTGTCGGTTCACCTAACCGACAGGTAGTTATTTTGTAACTGTTTGTAACTTGTATATATTAGGCTATTGAGCCAAACAAGAACTTAGTTCAGTTCTCTGCCTTGTATGAACTCATTACATTAATATAATCTGTTTTCCTATCTGTTCTTGTCTCTTGTATCTGATTTATAGTTATGTTTTAGTATGTATTATTGGTAACCTTATGTGATCTATGAGATTACAACATTGGTTCCATTACCGGTAGTACATGTCTAAGATATATGCTCACATATGATACTAGAGTAGGAGATCAAGGACTGGTGGGACCGTAAAATTACGAACTACTTGCAAAATTACGCAAGAAGGAACATATTAACAGTTGCTGAAGCTAGAGCTAGATTTTTCATAGAGACACATGAAAAATTCATCGAATCAGTGCCACAACTGTTGAAACAGCTTCTGGATGAGAAGACCAGACGTGAATAAAGAACAACAGTTGCTAGATAAACTGTTTCGAGGGGGATGAACAAATCTGTCGGAGTGGTTTGAGAAAATCGCCGATGACTTCTGTGAAGAGCAAGTAGTTGAAGAAAGAACGTCGGTAGAAATTGTCAAAGCGAAATTCTACACAGATTTCACCGAACAATTCTTGTGCTCCTTGCCGACCTTGTTGTTCAAATTCTTGATAGAGAACAGAGCAGGCCACATCGTTGAACCCAGACCACCACTGTGCGAACAACCACCAAACACCAACTGGGCAGAAAAGCAGAGGAAGTGGGAAAAATTTATCACAGAAAGGGAGTGGGAATACTTCCTGAGCAAGTGAGTTGAAATATCTGAGCTTTCTAAAAGCGTCGGGTCGGCTATGGGGGGGTAGCTGGTCTTATGTCGGAGGTAGAGTATAGTGGATCCTAGTCGACCTAAGGAGGATAGACGTCACCAGTGATGAAAAGTCGACTGTATAAGACTTCAAGAAAATAGTACTGTATGAAAGTATGTTGGACATTCAGAAACAAGAAAGGGATGAAAGACAACAGAGAAGGGAAGCAAGATGTGAAAGAGCCGACGGGCTGCCCAGGGAACAAAACCCTAGGGAGACCGACCATGAAGAGAATCTGCCAGAGTCGGGTCATGACCGACAGGAAGAGGGCATAGAACAAGAGGTGTCCCCTATGGAGGAAGAAGTGTGGATAGAGCAGCCAGAAGCTCTCCAATTAAGAACTCCCGACGAAGGAATAACCCTTTCCCCGACAAATCCACATACTAGAATCCAGACTATTATTGAAGATGATCTACGACTACAAGTTGGTGACTATAGCATATGGAGCCGACTAGGTGACGACACATACACGGGTCGACACCTTATCATACATCGACCGCTCGAGGGAAACTGCGTGACATTTCAGGCAGCACCTTCCCTTAGAAGTATCCACTTGCTCTTACCGACACAGGAAGGAGCACCCACCCCGCCAAGTACAACTTTCAAAGAAATTAAACAAGCAGACCTGCGAACACAAAGTTTCAGTGGACCATCGACCGTAGAAATCCACAACAACCCACTGTACGCTGAAGATGATTCGACCACCAACGGGAGCACAAGTTCCGTCGACCACAACCCCGCAGGCCCGACTACATCAACAAACCCACCGCTTTCACCACCACCCCCACCTCCACCTCCGCCATCTTCAGAGAGTAGTGAAAGTGACTTAGACATGGGTCACGGAACAGCCCACATTCCCCTCTATGAGGGAGATGAAGATCCCAGACGACACTGGTTCGTCTGCGAGTCTACTTGGGATGCAAACCGGGTGACAGATGAAGACTGACAGATGGCTCAGTTCACAAGAGCCTTACAGAAAAGGGCCCTGACCTGGTACATGACCTTTTCGGAAAGGAAACCCAGAGCAACGAAAGCCGAGATAAAGGCGCAGTTCTTTTCCTTTTTCAAAACCCCAGACGCCAAGCACCTGGCAGCCAAAAAGCTTAAGACAACACAGCAAAAGCCAGGGGAGATAGTCCGCGACTCCGACAAATGTTGGAAGGACCTACTGAGCCAATTAGATTATGTTATTGATGAAAAATTACTAATTCAATGGTTCCTTGAAGGATTATCACAGAAAGTACACCGACATATCAGTCTGGAAACGTTCAAGACATATGAAGACGCATTGACCAAAGCTCTGCAGGTGGAAATGGACGAAGATATACCTGCCTATCTGACAGACCACAGACTAGAAGACCAACTTGAGAATGTGCAGAATTCCTTGAAAGAACTAACCCTCAAAAATCAAGAAATCTAGTGTACTCGATGGCAGGACACTCGAAAGATAATTGTCGACACAAATACAGCCGACAAGACGTCCGCTTTGTGCAAACTAAAATATTTTGTGACATTTTCCAGGAGGCTGGAGATCATTCTACGAAAGAATGTCTATTTAACATGAAGAATGCAAAAGCTTCCTGGTGCACCATCTATGAGACAAAAAGTCACAATACGGCCGACTGTCAATTAAACCTGAAAAACAGACAGAACTATCAGGCGGTCTACCAGACGAATGCAGTGGCGCAAAGCAATGAGCAAAATAATACTAATGACCAGAAGGGGCAATGATATGAAGGCTGAAAATATGAGAACCGATACGACAATAGACGATAAGGGTTTGGAGGAAGAGGTCGATTCGTCGGGAATCGCGACATACGACCGCGTCGATCTACACAGTGCGTCATTTGCTATAAAGAAGGGCACCGATGCGCAGACTGTCCGTACAAGGACAGAACTGACCTTAAATTCTGTACACATTGTCGAGTAGGAAATCACTCTCTAGAGGATTGTCCTACCATGTTAGAAAAAATCAATAATAAGAAAAATGTTAATGTCTTGTCTTGTGTACAAAAGCATGATGTATTAACTACTAAAAATCTGCATATTGTCACTCGCCAAGGCACAAAAACAGGGCCTGATAACCCTCAAATTAGTAAAATTAACAACACAAATGGTTATCCGAATCCTCTGAAGGAAAAAAAAACCTATCAAGAAGCCACCCACATATTTCAAGACATTGCACAGCAAGAAGACATTATTACCAGTGGACTTAGCACGACACAACAATTAACTCATCTCATCCAAATAGACAAATCCGTAGCCCAGTTCATTGATTTATTACATGAAATAAAAAGCACTAACTTTGGAAAACAAACTAAGAACATTTGCAGCCTAAATCAAAAAGACAAAAACGATGTCGACCCACTTGTCGACCTGGAAATCGAAGGTTATCACGTCTGACAAGTGGTGCTCGATTTCAGGTCTCAGGTAAATATCATGACCAGAGATACATGGGAAAAGATGGGCCAACCTCGACTCTATGAGTCAGGAATTTACCTAAAACTCGCCAACCAAGGCCTCATTGAACCCATTGGGGTTTGGAAAGATGTCGACACGACCATCAACGGAATCTCGACTAAGGTTGATTTCGAAATTATCAACCCAAAAGAGGGATCTAGCTCCTTTCTCGCGCTAGTTGGTCGACCTTGGGGATGAAATATGAAAGCCTCCATATCCTTAGATAAAGAACGCATAAAACTAAAAGGAAATGGTCAAAAAGTCATTGTACCCATTAATCCATCACAAGGACAACCTTGGACAAAATCGATTGATGAGGAAGTCGATGTCAGACAACTTTACCAGATCCATAACAATTCGGAATATATAGAGCCAAACATCTATGGGGAGCTTCACTTAGGTAACCAAGGCTCAATTGGATATAATTCAGATGCTGAATTATATGACTTGAAGATGGAAAATTATGAAACACAAGCAAGAGGGTGCTGGACTATACAAAAAGTACAGAAACGACCCACCCGACAGTGCTTCATTGTATCAATTATCCCTAAAGTATTTGAAAAGAAAGTCAGGGAACGACCTACATTACAGCCAACCAACTTACATACTACTCAACTGCGCAGATATAAGGAGAGAGAATCCCCAATCATGCATGTCGAACAAATATCTAAAAATATTGGAGAACATGGCAGACTTCAAAGCTTAGTGGAAACATTTATAGGTCAAGCAGCTAGATGGTGGAACACCCATCAGACAAAATTACAGACTTGGACAACTGCTTCAACTTTCTTTGTCGAACGATTTGGTGGGAAAAAGTTAACCCAGGAAGCTCAAATCCCTATCTTTGTCCAAGGCCAAAACCCAGAAGAACACATTAAGCTTTGTGAAAAGGAGTGGAGACGGCTTGGATACAAAGATGAGCGAGCCTGGCCACATTTGTTCCCTTCAACCCTAGCCAACTTGCCTTATAAATGGTATAAGACGGAGGAAACTAGAGGAGAAACCTTCTTTTGGCATGAACTTTAAGAAAAATTTATTAAGGACTTCCAGTTCATTACTCAAAACAAACGCTTGGCTGGGACAACACACCAAATCAAACAGTTTCTTCAACCGACAGAAAAACAACCCGTCCAAGACCATCGACAAATCAAGGACTATAACAAGATACAAGCTGAATCAAAATCACAGTTGACACGTTTACACTTAGAAAATGAACACAGAGAAGGTAAGAGCTTTAGATGGAAGACTGACCATATTGAAACAACCAAACCGATCTACTCAATCCTGAAAGTCAAGACCACTGACAAACCAGACCTTGACAGAATGACTGCAGCCGACTTTCTGGCTACATTCTCACAGTTCAAAGAAGGAAGTTGGTCAATCAATGAAGCTAAAGCACCAGAGTGGCTGGATGCCAAAGTGAAAACTAAGGAGGTCGACATTTCAAACAACGACCGTCCAAAAATAGCTAAGATTGGGGACTACTGGAACGAACACCAAACCACCAAAATCGTAAACTTACTTAGAGAATTCCAAGATGTCTTTGCAAGGGATTACAAAGACTTAAAAGGGTTAGTACAAGAAATGGGAGAAATGAAAATAGATACTAAACCTGATGTCCGACCTGTCAAGAAACGACCTTACAAACTAGCTCATAAGTATAAGGAGATAGTTAAGAAGGAAATAGACAACATGTTAGCAGCAGGGATCATTTACCCTATCTACCAGTCGGAATGGGCAAGTCCCATGGTCGTACAACCCAAGAAACATGACCCGACCAGGTTAAGAATTTGTGTCGACTTTAGGGAGCTCAACAAAGTCACACTCACAGATCCATTCCCCACCCCCTATGCTGATGAAATCCTAAATGAAGTTGTAAGCCATGAATGTTATTCATTTATGGATGGATTTTCAGGATATAATCAAGTACCCATAGCAAAAGAGGATCAAAAGAAGACCACATTTGTCTGTGAATTTGGCTCTTTTGCTTACAGAGTTATGCCTTTTGGGCTAAATAATGCCCCTGCAGTATTCTCTCGAATTGTTGTCAAAACATTCCAAGAGTATATCTATAAGACCATGGCAGTATACTTCGACGACTGGACTATATATTCCACCCTAAAGGATCACTGCACATGGATCCGACTTATGCTGGAGAGATGTCGACAGATACAACTCTCCCTAAATATTAAGAAATGTATTTTTATGACTCCCATAGGCATTCTCTTAGGGCATATTGTCTGCAAAGACGGTATAAAGGTCGACTTTGCCAAAATAAAAATCATCCTCGACCTAAAACCCCCAATAAACCCTAAACAGGTCCCGATGTTATTGGGCCATACAGGATACTATAGGAAATTCATTAGACACTATTCCGATATGAATTACCCTCTGGAAGAACTACTAAAAGAAGATCAGGAGTTTACGTGGACCGAAGAATGCCAAATATCCTTCGACAAATTAAAAAGAAAACTGGTCGAATCTCCCATACTTAAATTTCCAAACTGGTCGACCAAATTTCATGTGCATATTGATGCATCAGGAATCGCAATTGGAGCCATCCTTACTCAGCCAAGGGATGATGGGATGGATTACCCTATAGTCTACAGCAGTTGAAAATTAAATAAAGCTGAAAGGAACTACTCGACCACTGAACGAGAAGCCCTAGGTATGGTCTTTGCACTCCAAAAGTATCAACATTACCTATTGGCCAACCCTTTCATATTTTATACCAACCATCAAGCTTTGAAGTACCTTGTTAATAAACCCCTTCATCATGGAATAATTTGTCGATGGTTACTTCTTTTTCAAGAATTTGAGTTTGAAGTGGTGGTCCGACCGGGAAGGCTAAATGTTGGACCCGACCACCTATCACGTATAGACATAGGGGAGGCACCGACCGAAATCGACGACGACTTGCCAGATGCACATCTATTTCGTATAGAAGCAGTACCCGAAGAACTAGAAGAAATAGCTCAGTTCTTAGAGACAGGTCAGGCACCCGAAGGTCTGAACACCAAGAAGAAACAAATCTTAGCTATGAAGGTTGCACACTACAGCCTCATCAATGGATTTTTGTACAAAATGGGGTTAGATGACATTCTCAGATGTTGTGTACTCGACCATGAGAGAGAACAAATCATGCATGAAGCACACTATGGACCTGCAGGAGGACATTTTCAAGCGGATACAACTGCAAGAAAAATCCAACAGTCGAGCTTATGGTGGCTGACAATCCACAAAGATTGCAAAAACTTTGTTAGTCGATGCGATAGATGTCAATGACTTGGTCAACCTCTGCTGAGCACAGAAATGCCCTTGATATCTGTAAACCCTAGTCTCACATTCGAACTTTGGGCTATAGACTTCATAGGACCTTTTCCTATCCCAGCCAAATGATCAAGTGCAAGATATATTATCACGGCAGTGGAATATGTCACCAAATGGGCAGAAGCTGAACCTGTTGATACATGTTCAAGTGAGGTAGCTGCTAAGTTTATCTACGAAAACATTATCACTAGATTTGGATGCCCACTCACATTGATTAGCGACCAAGGATCACACTTTATCAACAAAACCATCAAAAATCTGACCGGCCAGTTTCACATCGACCATCGACGAAGCACTACATATCATCCTCAGTCGAATGGTGCAATTGAATCTTTTAACAAAACACTAACAAAAGGGTTAACCAAAATATGCAGTACCGACAACCATGCAGTACCGAAAATATGCAAAATACTGAGCTCTTACCATGGGAGGAACACATCCAAGAACCAAAATATGCAGTACCGAGCTCTTACCATGGGAGGAACACATCCAAGAACCAAAATATGTAGTACCGAGCTCTTACCATGGGAGGAACACATCCAAGAACCATGTTAGAAGGGCTCAACACTCACATCCGATCATGGGAGGAACACATCCAAGAACCATACCGGAAAGGCTCAACACTCACATCTGATCATGGGAGGAACACATCTAAGAACCATATCAGAAAGTATCAGTGCTTATATCTGACCATGGGAGGAACACATCCAAGAACCATGTCAAAAGGGCTCAGCACTTATATCTGACCATGGGAGGAACACATCCAAGAACCATGTCAGAAGGGCTCAACACTTATATCTAGCCATGTGGGGAGCACATCCCGCATCCATGCTATAAGGGATCAACACTTATATCTAGCCATGTGGGGAACACATCCTGCATCCATGATAGAAGGGATCAACACTTATATCTGATCATGTGGGAACACATCCCATAGTCTCCTTAGAATGGCTCTACGCTTACATCTGATCATGTGGAAATACATCCCACAGTCACATCAGAATGGCTTTGCATTGACATCTGATCATGTGTGAACACATCCCACAGTCACATCAGAATGGCTCTACACTTACATCTGATCATGTGGGAACACATCCCATAATCACATCAGAATGGCCCTCAGCTCTAGGCTGAGTATTCCTGGTAACTGACTAGGTGGCTCCATTCTCCTAGAGAATGGCCTTCAGTGCTTATATCTGATCATGTGGGAACACATCCCATAGTCACCTCAGAATGGCTCAGTACTTACATCTGACCATGGAAGGAACCAATCCTATCACCATGTTAGAATGGCTCATGGACTCATCACTTCCCCTTGGAGGGAGCCTCAATCTATAGAACACCAAGCTTCTCCCTGAAGTACTCAAACTTCACTCTGGCCAATGGCTTAGTCAACACATCAGCTATGTGTTCATCTGTCGCAAAATATTGGAGCTTCACTAATCCTCTCTTGACCATATCCTTGATATAGTGATATTTGATCTTGATATGCTTCAACTTGTCATGGAACACTGGGTTCTCAGACAACTTCACACAACTCTGGTTGTCGCAATATATACAAGTAGCATCCAACTGGAGATCAAATAAATCAGACAGTAGCTTCCTCATCCATACTACCTCACAACTAGTTGAACAAGCTGTGACATACTCTGCTTCAACTGTACTCAGTGCCATGCAAGACTGTTTCCTACTAAACCAAGAGATCATACATGATCCCATATTGAAGCAACACCCTGAAGTGCTCTTTATATCGATGGCACTGCCTACCCAATCTGAATCAACATAACCTTCTAGGTTAATCTTTTGATCAACCTTATACTTGAGCCCATAATCAACTGTACTCTTTAGGTACCTCAGAATATGCTTTGCAGCAATCAAGTGAACATATCTTGGATCCGTCAGGAACTGTCTTAAGGTGTTCACAACAAAGAAAACATCTGGTCTCGTATTCATCAGGTACATTAAGGACCCAATCATCTGACGATACATCGTAGCATCAACCATCTTTGATGAAGCATCACTTAGAAGCTTCATATTTGATGCCCTAAGTGTGGTCATGGCCTTGTAGCCCATCATCCCGAACCTCTTCATGATCTCTACTGCATACTTCCCTTGTCCTAGGGAGATTACATCCGCATTCTGCCACACTTCCATGCCTAGAAAATAGTGCATCATACCTAAGTCCTTCATTTCAAACTCAGCAACAAGCTTCCTCTTTGTATCATCAATCAACCCATCCATACCTATTACAAACATATTATCTACATACAACAGGAGTATCACTGGATTCCCATATTCAACCTTGTAGTAAAGGTTGGAATCTGCTTTACTTTTGGTCAAGCTCAAATTGGATAGGAAGCTATCAATTCTTCCGTACCATGTCCTGGGTGCCTATTTCAAACTGTACAGGTCTTTCTTCAATTTACACACATGAGTCTCCCTGTCATGTGTCTCAAAACCAAGTGGCTGCTCCACATACACTTCCTCTTCCACTACACCATTCAAGAAAGTAGTCTTGACATCCATCTGGTGTATCTTCCATTTCATCACTACAACCAGAGAAAGTATTGATCTGATGGAAGTGTATCTGGCTACAGGTGCAAAAGTTTCTTCATAATCTATTCCTTCTTTTTGGGAGAATCCATGAGCCACAAATATTGATTTATATTTTTCTATGCTACCATCTACAACATGCTTGATGTTGTAGATCCATTTGGAAGTTACAATAGACTTCCCCTTTGGTCTAGGGACAACATCCCAGACATCATTCTTCATGATCGATTAATACACTTTGATCATAGCATCCTTCCATTATTTTCTTTCTGTCGTTTCTTCATAGTTGGAAGGTTCTTTATCGATGAAGTAAGATAATAAGGCTACATAACTGGAGCATGACCTGGTTCTTTTCCTTTCTTTGTGATTTTATTCTAGAGCCCCATATATTTCTGCACCTTGGATAGCTTCTCGTACCCAAGCAGATTTCCTCTTGTGAGGATTATTCTCTTGAGGTGGATCTACAGATTCTTGAGGTTCTTCTATTTCTTGATCTTCTTGAATTTATTCGTTCATGGTTGTGTCATGAATTATAAATACTTCTGTTTCTTCAGCAGGTCTCTTTCTGGATTTGTTGTAAGTTGAGTCTTTGTCAAATGTTACGTCCTTGCTGATGTCGATCTTATTGAATCCTATGAAGTATATTATGTAAGCCTTCAAGCTTTTAGAGTATCCCACAAATATACCCTTCCTTCCTGAAGGATCTAACCTTGTCCTCTTTTCTTTCGGAATGTGTATGTACACTGGACAACTGAATATTATGAGATGGATGACTTTTGGTTTCTTACTGAAAAAACTTCTTCAGGTGTCTTGTTCTTGAGTACTCTATGTGGAGTACGGTTCTGTAGATACACCGTTTTTCTGGTAGCTTCTGCGCATAGATGCATGGGAATATCTTGATCATGAAGCATGGCCCTTGCAGCTTCCATGATCATTCTATTATTCCTTTCTGCAACCCCATTTTTTTGTGGATTATATGGATTAGTTAACTCCCTATTAATCCCTGAATCTTTGCATAATGCTTTGAATTCATTTGATGTGAATTCTCCACCATTATCTGAATGAAAGGTTTTGATCTTCTTTTCTGTATGGTTCTCGATCAATTCTTTGAATTCCTTGAACTTGCTGAATACTTCATCTTTGTTCTTCAAGAAGTATATCCATGTATTTCTAGAAAAATCATCAATAAAATAAACATAGTATACATACCCGCTTAATGAACTGGATGACATCAGACCGCATACATCGGAGTGGATGATTTCCAAGATTCCTTTTGCCTTTCTCTCGCTACTTGGAAATGTCTTCTTTGTGTTCTTTCCTTTCACACATCCTTTGCAGACACCATCATGTTTTTCCTGAATTTCTGGAAGACCTTCAACAACTTGTCTTACAAGTGGTAGTGCTCTGTAATGCACATGTGCAAGCCTTCTATGCCAAAGTTCATTTGGTTCTATTGAGTCATGAACCAAATCTTATTCAAGTTGGCTCTTCAATTTGTATAGACCTCCCTCTTGTTCCCCAATCATTACTGCATCATCGCTAGTCTTTCCCTTTGGCCACATGAGAACTTGGCCATATACAAATGCAACCTCGTGCCTTTCCCATATAATGCATATATGGAGAGGAGGTTCTTCTTAAGTCCTGGTACAAACAAGACATCCTTCATTGTCATAGAATTTCCATAGTCTAGCTTATAGGAGGATTCCCCACTACCTTTTATTGGATACTGGTAGTCATCTCCAAGTTTCACCTTATGGGGTGATTCATGTTCTGATAGTTTTACAAAGGATTCTTTGAATCCTGTCATATGCTTGGAAGCCCCATTATCAATAATCCAATCATTTCTTCCATGTGTGATGTTTCTTGTGAGAGCAGAAATCAAGACATATTCTTCATCACTTGAAGAATCATCACTTTCTTGCTTGATTCTCTTTGTGGAAGGTTCATAATATTCTGGAGCATGAGCATGATGTCTTCTCTTTTTTCCCTTCTTCTTATGAGAGTTATTTTTGTTTCTAGGACAATCTTTGGCAAAGTGTCCTCTTTCATCACATGTATAGCATCTGAATTTAGATAAATCTCTTCTAGTATTATATTTCTGGTGGAAGTGCTTACCTTTGGGGTGATGAGAGTTTCTTTTGCTTTTCTTGGAGTGTACTATAAGATATTGATCTTCACTTCCCATATTTTCTTCTTGAGTTACTATACAAGATTCTTCTTGTGAGCATTCTTCCCATAGTCTACTGAAATTGACTAGCTTCTTTCTGGCACAGATCCCTTGAATAAAGGAGTCCCATGATCTAGGGAGACCATTAAAGGTGGTCATCACAATTTATGCATTCTCTACTTATTCATCTACTACTTCAAGATGTTCCTTTATCTAAGAGACTCTTGAAAAGTAAGACTAGATGGTTTCTGCATTATGGATCTTTACATTCTTCAATTGGTTTCTCAGAGTCATCTTCCGATTTATGTTCTTCCCTTCAAACAGTTTGGTCAGGGAATCAAACATAGCTTTAGGTGTCTTTATGGAGGACATCTATGGTATGAGGTGATCCTTAATTGAATCAGTAATAATCCTTTTATCCATGACCAATTTATTCTTGTGTAAGTCCTTAGCCTCATCTCTCTCTACAACTGGAACCTCTTCATTGATGTAAGAGTCCAACTCATTTTCTTCCAGCACCAGGGAGATCCTATACTTACAGGCTCGAAATTTCTCATCTCCCTCAAGATTTTCATCAAGCTTGGTATGATGAGACATTTTAACTGAGAACCTCAAATGGAAATACAAAAGATTTAGATCTTACCATGTTAAGATGTCAGAACTGGATCTGGAGCTAAATTTCTGCAGAACTGGTTCAGGAGCTAATTAGGGTTTGACTTTCCTAGAGTTTTTCCCAACCAAAAACTTTGAGGTTGATATCTAAACTTTGAATTTGAGTAGGAGATAAATCTAGGCCTGGGATCACTAAAAAATTCCACTTCTATGGAAAGCCCTAATTTCTGGCAGTAGTGTCGGGTTAAAAACTGAAAATGCTTAGAATCAAATTTTGCTTTGACAGAAAGATGCATCCTGGGGAGGAGAGTCATCCCAACCTTCTTTTGCTGAAAATCTGTGGAGAGATCGAAAAAGTAGGAAGCCCTAGTTTCTATAGCTGCATAGTGTCTTCTTCTCAAGTTAGCTCTGATACCATGTTATATTTTTATCATTCAAGCTAGCATTATCTTAGGATCTTTAACTAAGAGAATAACAAGCACAACATTCAAACACAAGAGACAATAGACACAAATATTTTCCTTGGGGAAACCATAAAGGAGAAAACCTCGCAACTTCCTCAGAGATAGAATCAGCACCAAAAGCAAAACCCCAAAACAGTAAGATGATGTTCTGACAACATTAGTCTCTCTCTCTCTTGTCCTAGCTACTTATTCTCTCTCAGCTATGCGCTACAACTGAGTGTGAGTGAATGTACAATAAATAGAGAGACTCAATCTCTATTTATACTAATTCCTGACTTGACAATAAATCACTAGGGATGATTTCTATAGGAGAGTATAATAACCCTAGGGCCCCACAATTGCAGGGAATTTAACCCTTGATCAATAGGAAGGGTTACCCTCTATGACTTTACATGACCTGTTTACATTATTGAATCTCCCGATAGGAACATCGGGGCATGACATGACTCAATTACATTACAGATACTTCCCAGAATAAACATTGGGGTACAATACATAAAATATACAAGTGAATACATTCCGAAGTTACAAATACATCAACAATCCACATACTCATGGGAACATTGTAGGGTTTATAAGTATTTGTAGGTGCTCATTTTAATACAATTGTTCATTTGAGAAGCACTCTGATGACAAATAAGAGTTCTTTAATAAAAGGAAATCATCCAGATTTGTTGTTGTGTACTCAATACACGGTTTGTTTCATGGCGATCAGTTGTTAATAAACTATAACTTTTGTATAACACTAACCACTCATAAAAGGTATGTTGCATTGGGAATACCTTTAGATGCCCCCTTGGGGCATAAGAAGAAGATCATTGAGTAATTGTATATTTTTATTTTCAATGGAGTTAATGTAAATATATTACTGAATTTGACTTTTTGTTTATAAGTGGCTGGTTGCACATTTAATATTGGAAAAAAATTCCATGCCTTCAAATAATTGTTTGGTATAATGTTGGAACATTATAAATACATTGTGTTTACTAGAATCATCAATGTTATATTCAATATTTTGAGATCAAAATTTTGACATTGAGGAACCTTTCCACCATTTTCCGTTGCATCCTACTACAGTGACAAATCAAGAGAAGGCTAGAAAACAAGCACAACTTGTATAAGGAGCATAAAAAGAATGGTTGAGTCAACCACATATTCAATTCCCACTATGTGTTGAGTCACCAATTCAGAATGTCTATAGTAATACTGATTCTGCACATGTTGGAAATGGAGACAGCGAAATAATTGGTTTGGATGATTTATTATGAGATATGAGTTCCATTCTCTAGAAATATGATCTAGGGGACGATTCTCATATCATTGATACCTTCTTTTAAATCCTTAAATTTTCTTCCACCACCCCTCTCTTTGGACATGGGTCAAAGTCAACAAAACTAGGGACAATAATGTTAATATACAACTTGAAAGTAATGTATGGTATGTTAAGCATGTATTTCTTAATGATTTTTAGGTAACTAAGCATTAAGTCCCCTATATCTTGAGGAATCTTGTCACATAATGACTATTAAAAGTGATCAATTTTATGCATGCTTGATGTTTGATGATTTTATGCAAGTGGTCTAAACCATATACATATATCATATTCCCACCATATTTCCCTCATTTTTTACCTTCACAATTGTATTTCCACTAAAAATGGTCCAAAACATCATTATTCCTTCCCATAAATGAAGGGATGATGAGCATTTATTATGATTGATCCCCACTCTCTCCCATAAAGCGTAAAAAACCCTAAAAAAGAGAATGGGTAAAAAAACCAGAGATAAACACCATGGACAATAAAATACCATGGGTCAAAAAACCCTAGGACCATGATATAAATACATTGTGAAGGACTCTCCCAAAACACTTTTGGATTACTTTTTTCCATTTTTCCATCTGTCACATCACATACTTTTACATTTATATTTTTCCACACCATTCCACTTGTACCTTGAGTTCACTCCGTACCCATTTGGATCCATTCCCCTCACTTGACAATCAGTTTTGGACGTTATTAGAGAACCAAAAAAATATTGTAGCTAAGTTAGGATTTTGTGGATAGGCATCCAAACAAAACCCCTCTGTCATGTACATTTCAATACATAGTTGTTGTTAATTAGGGGATCAAAATCCTCTTGTACTTGTTGATACAGTCACAACCAGTTTGTCGAGAGGTTCCCTGCTCTGCAGGAGTAAGCCATAAATGAAGAGGTTCTATAATTCACAGTGGAATACCACACTCCATCTTGCACCGAAGGCTAACCCTTCGTAGTCATCCTTGTATCACCCAACCAAGGGTTGAGGGGAAAAGGGCTTGAGCGCCAGTAAACCAAACAAACGTTTCATGAACAAGGTAGCCTAGTTACAATTATTCTAGGGATATTTTACCCAAAGGTCCTTCTTGGTAGTGGGATTCTCTTAGCCTATATTTTTCTTCCATTTCGTATTGTAGGAATGGGATTTCATCACCCTGCTTAGGATACGATTTGTGAGGGGCTTCTAGCTTGTAGTTAGGAGTTTGCTTGCACTCATACCCCTCAAGGTTTTTGAGTCAGTTTTTTTTATAGGTAGTGATGCTTGTTGTATTTCTGGCCACTTTGTTGTAGACTCACCTTTCTGTGAACCGCTGTCATAATTTGGTTTTAGATATTTTTATTATCTTATGAGCCACCATTTCATAATCTCTCCTTCTACACACTTGGTTGTAGTTGGGTTTTTTATCCTGCAATTGATACTCTTGAGTTTTCATTCATTACACAAAACTCCATGACATCATCATAGATCCACCATGCTACTCACATAGGCTTACCGGGGACACGCCCCGGTTCATTGCCTTGAACCGTCACCATTGGATCCATCTTCAGATCCACACACAACCTTTGAGTCTGATTCAGATTCATATCAGTCCAAACCCACCATGTTTACTGCTCCATCTAGCCCCATGGCCGGTGTGCATCCTGATCCCTTTCAAGGGGGTATGTTTAGTAGTGGAATCACATCCATTCCACCTCTCATCATAGGTTTCCCTTCCATTTGGCCTACATGCCCTGGTCCTAGTGGGCCCCTTGTCACTTCACACACTGCTGCTAATTCACTACCCACTAGTGGTGGTACCCTTCCAACCATCATTGTCACTGCCATTCCATCATTTATACCTAGGGGCATTGGCCCTTGCACGTCGGTTCCGACTATTCCTACCATACCAACGAAATTTCATGTTGGTAGAATTCAGTCTTATCCACCCCTAGTTATGCACAAGAACTACGTTCATGCTGCCCCCGAAACTATTGCTGGTCCTTCCCGAGCATCTCTCAGTTCTAGTCTCCCTTTTATGGCTAGTCTCAACCTTCCTGATTTGGAATGATTGACCAATGACCCCATTCATCATCACCCACATTGGCCTCCTATTCCTACCAATATTCCCTCAGACATCCCTAAGTTTGAGGGTAAGGTAAGAGAGGATCCTTAAAATCATATTATGTCATTCCACCTATGGTGTTCATCCAACAACATAGTTGATGATTCCATCCGGTTGAGGTTGTTCCAGCACACACTCACTAGTGTTGTGACCAAGTGGTACATAGAACTGCCTCATGCTACCTTCCCTGAATTCTCCTCGTTAGCTTCGATGTTCCTTCAATACTTCCAATTACCCATTCGTTATGACGAGGCAGTGGAGATCTTACTATCTTGTTGCCAGAACACAACTACACATATCACTGATCATGTCCATGAATGACGTCATCATCTTAGATTGTGTAATATTTAGTTAGAAGATAGGATCTTCCTATATTGGTTCCTCAAAACCTAACTCCCCCCCATAGCCAAGGATGTCACATCGAGTGCCCGCAAACCAAAGAAGAATCCATTCTCAAGGCTCGGTAGTTCGATTTGATATACGCCCAATCCGATTACTTATATACCATTATACCTTATGCTCCCCATTCGACACCTCACATCGAGATACACTAGGGGCATCCCATGCTGCTGATGGATTCATCAGCTCTATTACCTAGCATCCTTGGTGTCATTCAACCTCTCCCATGATGCCACCCCATCTAGGTAACACCCATAGTATTTCCCAGCCAGGTTATGCTCTTGATTACTCATGCGTAATATCTCAATTCGACGCTACTCCATCCTATGCACCCACCCCCCAATTACACCCTTGATTATTCATGCATAACGGCCCAGTATAGAGCCACCCCTTCCTGAATGCCTTCTGCACCAACTCCTCACATTCATGGACCAACTGGAACACTCATGTACTAGACAAATGGCCGGCTTTGCAGCCACACTAGTTACTCTGGTCTATTATGCACCACCTATGCAATCCAATCTGGCTCCATCCTTGAATCCTCTTGTTTCTATGGGACAAGTCTACGCAAAAAAAATCTCCCTAACCAACCCGCCCCCAATAACCATCAAGGGCAGGGAAATAACACGAGAGGTAGGAATCAAGGCAACAACCAGCCCTAAGGAGGTGGCCAGCAGGCCAACCCTCTGAACAATAATGATGTCAATCCCCTTGCACAGAATCCCTAGTGTCCTGGTTGACTTGGGAAAAACCCATAGTTGTGGACTAACCATATGTGCACTATATTTAACACTTATGGCCATTACACCCATCAGTGTCCTCACTTGACTCGTGTCTAACAACTACTCCAAAATGATAGTTAATGTGATCCAAATGCAGTCGTTTGGACTTTGCCAAACCCAGTGCCATGAGGTCCTCCACCTATGGTGCTTCAAAACCCCCTACCACACTAAGAAGTGGTTGCAACCCAGCCCTTGGAACCACAAGATCCCGCAACCACTACTGCAGTCCAACCCGATGGTGCTAGTGTCCATCACCTCATGACGTTATCATCTGATGTCAACATCCAAACTTGACGTAACCAGTATGGTTATACCATAGAAACCATTGACCCATCAGGGGAATCTACCTCCACCACTCCTAGCATGTATATACAATTACGAGACCCCCTATGGATGGGACTTCCAAAGTCCCAAGGTTCCCTATGCCTCGTATTGCAAACAACACAACTTCTAGAGCTACACTCAAATACAATATAGTTGACAACTTAGCTCAGTCCCCCGCTGCCATGTCCACTTTGGAAGTACTTAAAACTTTGTCTTTGAAACATAAAGTGTTGTTGTCCATGCTAAGTGCCATAGATTCCTCAGATTCTAGGTTGATCACTTTTGACCTGGATCAAGGAGAATCAAGGATGCCATCATCCGTCGCCTTCCAAGTTCTGGTAACAATATGAAATTTGGTGATCCATTGATACATAATCGACGAGGGGGCTTCCACCTGCATTATATCAACCTTTGTTTGGAAGAAACTCATATCCCCCACCCTTCAACCTTCCACCATCGCTCTTTACGCCTATGATGGCCTCTTTGCTCATCCCCAGGGTGTTCTCCTAAATGTCCTTGTTAAGTTATCCAAAAAAATAGTGTTAATTGACATTGAGGTTATCAGTTCCCAAATCGATTACAAACTCTTCCTAGGATTTAGTGACATGTATGCTATGGGAGTTATTTCCTCTACCGTCTTTTGAGTCTTGATGTTCCCTCATGATGGGAATATCATGACCGTCGACCAACTGATGTACTATATTGATCTAAAGGGGTCGGTCATGTTGAAATGCATCCTTCCCACTATTGAAACTACCATCGAAAGCATTTCTATTCCATCCCTATCTGTCATTGGCCTAGGCTTGTCTTCCAATGCTCCTATGATGGACACTTTTTTGTCCTTACCACCTCTTCCTTCATTGACTGATATATTGGGTTTGTGCACTATCACTTCTAGTAATGTCCCAACCTCCTCGCAACCTTAGTCACAACCCCAACCACAATCCTCCGAGAATTATTGGGGTTCATTCTCGGTCCACACGTTTCCCTTCCTTTTCGCACCACCCTCCATTGTGAGAAATCCTTTCATGGTTACTCGCAATTTTCCTAATTTCATGTTGGTAATTCCTGTATGCTACCTCAAGCCACCTACTCCACCCCTAACCCCCCAGGTCATGTTGACTCCCGTTCAACCTATTGAGATGATGTCAAACCCCCCTCCTGTTCCACCAAAGACTACTCCTGTCTCTACTCTTGCCCCTCCTCCTACAAAGAAGGCTGGGGGAAAGGCAACCAAAACCATGAAAAAACCATATCTAGCTCCTACTTTTTCTTTGTGTGATGTCCAATGCCATGCGGCAAAAAAATTTCCTGATTTCCTCTCCTTTGCACCCATCGAGACACTATAGATGAGACTGATGACACCCCAATAGTCACTATCCTGGATCCACCCGTAGTAAAATACAAGTCATTGCGAACCAACCATCCTTGTGTAGTTTGTGGCCTATATGGTCACTATTCTCACCATTACCCAAAATTTCCCGAGTGTCGGTCACTCCTTCACAACCTTTGGAAACACTCCCATGAGTTTAACGTTACTATCCTTGAGAAGATCCACCCTCCGAATTCTTCCTCGAACACCACTGACACATTTACACGATCTGTACTTCCAGTAGTCATTTCCTGTCCTCGACCGTGGAATATCCACATAATATATCCCGACACCACTTTCATGATGATGAATATATCTCTAAAACCACCACTAGTTTTACCCCATTTAACTTAGTTCATGGTGTGGAATTGGTTTTTCCCATTGAAACCCAGATTCCGTCACTCCACTTTGCTGACAAACTTCTACCTGATACCTTTCCGTTAGAACAATGCCTACTTATGCTTGAGCAAACCAATGAGGACCGTCGTGTTTCTCTCCAAATAATTGAAGTAGTTAAGACTAGGTCAAAGTCCCATTATGACTCCCACATCCACCCACGCACCTCCAGTGAGGGAGACCTAGTCCTCGTCTATGACCAAGCCAATGATAGTTAGAAAAGGGAAGTTTGATTCGATGTGGTATGGCCCATATGTCATCCATCGATGTCTTGGCAAGGGGGCATATCTCTTCGTTGAATCTGACGGTCACCTCTTGAAGAATCCTTGCAATGGGCTCTACCTCAAGAGGTTCTATTCCTGAAGTCACTCACCATGTCTACCCTTGTAGCATAGTTTTTCTTTTTCTTTTGCATCATTTTTACCACAAGTTAGTGACCCCTCTAGTAGTCGCTCCACATCTAGCCGTAGTGATTCCATTGTAGCACTCTATTTCATCCTTTGCACGTGAGTGAGTGGATCTAACCCATCCACCCTTCCCATGCACTGCTAATACTCTGCTGGAGGGTGTGGTCGCACATCTGCACATGCACACAGTATGTCACATGTATGCTCTAGCTACCACCATGCTAGAATACCCTCAGGTCCCCAAACCTACCCTGGAGGTCGATGAATCTTCGGATCTTCCTGGTAGTCCATGATCACACATGGATTGTCCTCTATGAGGATAGGAAGCTTCCACCACCGTGAAAAAATCTACTGGGTGAAGAAACAACCTTCTAGGCTGCCTCCCTTCCTACTTTTTTTGGGCCATTTCCTAGAAGTCACCTCGATTGTGTGACATCATGCGAATCACACCATGCACGTATTGGTCTGTTCACAAGCCATCCGATCCATCCATACTTCACACTTGGCCTTATTCTACCACCATCTATCATCCCACAAGGAGGTCCCATGAGTGTTCCTCAGTTATTCCTATCAGCCATGTTCACAACATAACCTCTTTCCATACATTGAACACTTCCTCCTTTCTTGATTGACCATTACAGAGTTTAAGTTAATCTCTTTTCTGATTCCTAAAAGAATGAAAATATTTTTGAGCAATCTTGCATCCTTTCACGCCTGTTAAAGTATTTGAAAGGGCATCTATGTAGCCTTATTTATCTCCTTTTTCAGACTATGTAAACTATCAAAAGAAAAGGACCACCCTAGCACATTCCATCTAGGAATGTTTCCCTATGTATCCTTTTATGCTTTCTCGCACATTGGGACTGTACTTTACAAAAAATATCATTATGGGTTGTCTTTAAGCTCTTTTCTAGCCCTCTCATAAAGAAAATACTTTTGAGGAAACTTGGTTTCGTTCCTGCTTGTAAAAGTATTTGAACAACTGTCTAGTCAGTATAGGTTTAACCTTTTCTGGCCTAATTGGACTACCAATGGTAAAGAAGTATCCCTTCCCCCAAATATTGGGAGAGCTCTCCTTTGTATACTTTTATTCTTTTTTGGGATTAAGATACTATTAATGAAAAAGAGTCCACAGTGGAGTCTTCTTCCTATTTTCAGACTCTCTAAAAATGAAAACACCATCGAGCATTTACTTTCTCAGGCTCGCTAAAAATCCACGAGATTGTACCATCTTGAGCATAATTATGTCCCTTATTAATGCTCTTTAAACTATGAAGAAGGCCCAAATGGTGTCTTTAGGTTCCACCACATATGATATTACATTATGGCAGCTTCCCCCCATTGGGTTACCTTTGTTCAGAGGATTCTGCGATGAGTCTTCCTTGGATCCCCTGGATATTCCTATTCTAGTTACCTCCCTCAGTATTTCCCATTTGTAGTTGTCTTCTTGGTATTACAACTATGATCCCTCTCCCATGAGTTAGTTTCATTTGTTTCCAAGTCATCCCTGCCATCATACTTTGAATAAAGAAGTTTGAGTCCCCCGTATTCCCCTTCCCCTGTTCCCCCATTCAGTGTGTCAGTTCCCTGCTTGTTCCACATATTTGGTTATCCCCCTCGTTATTCTAGTCAATGAAACATCATTGACTTGATTAGTTGCAGGTCTCCCTCTGTCGACATTAGTGACATCTATTCCAGAGGATAGACGCAGAGGTCCCTGTATCCTAGTTTGATCCACCTTATTGATGAGTTCCTTGGACCACTTGAAAGGATTCATTAGTGCCTTTTAGGTTGGTTGTGTCTCACGTGCTCGAATTCAGCTACATCATCACACCATTGAGATTCATACATGGTATTGGTCCATTCATTATTTGGTCAAATACCCCGGTTGTCACCTGAGTCTAGCACATTGGTGAGTCTACCTATGGGGCCCATACACTCTCATTTTCCTTGTGAGTTTTGGGCTGCATTAGCGATAGTGTTAGAGATCTCCCAGTGTTATGCTTCCATGTATCTCTAGTACTTGATGCTACATATTGTACCATAGAGATTCTGACTCTTAGTCATTGAGTCCCTCCAATTATGTATACTTTAAGATCCAACAGAGCATCAGTTGCTGTGTTATTGCATTCCATGGGAATGCCATTGTTTCTATGTATCAGTTCTTCATATCAACATTATATTCAACCTCCCATTCAGGCCACCATTATGTATCATCATTTGTATATGTATTGATTGGCTCCCATATTTTGAGCCTTGATCCCATTATTTATTCTTTTGACATTGTTACTAGCATGGGTATGCCCACCTCGTCCATATGCATGTCACACATTATATGTATCTCATCCATTTTTGATAACCAATAAAAAACCAAAATCCACCATAGTTCGAATGAGGAATCTCCAATTCTCCGCGGTTCTCTTCAGTCTCTCCAATGTTGTCACAATATTCCCATGATCCTATGATGCCCATCAACCATACGATGAGATCCTGCCCTCACAAATCAGGGGGAAATCTGTTAACACTAAAAATTGTTCACCTAGCTCTTCATGGTCTAAACCATATACATAAATCATATTCCCACCATATTTCCCTCGTTTTTTACCTTCACAATTGTATTTCCACTAAAAATGGTCCAAAACATCATTATTACTTCCCATAAATGAAGGGATGATGATAAATTATTACGATTTATCCCCACTCTCTCCCAAAAAGGGTAAAAGACACTAAATACCATGGAAAATACCATGGAAAATAAAATACCATGGGTCAAAAAACCCTAGGACCATACCATAAATACATTGTGAAGGACTCTCCCAAAACACTTTTGGATCACTTTTTTCCATTTTTCCATCAGTCACATCACACACTTTTCCTTCCATATTTTTCCATGACATTCCCCATAGTGTACGTTGAGTTCACTATGTACCCATTTGGATCCATTCCCCTCACTTGACAACCAGTTGTGGACAAGATTGGAGAACCAAATCGTGGAGCTGTGGAACCACTTCCAAGGATGACTACAGTGGCCCATTTTGAGAAAGGTGTGTTTATTTTATTTTGTACATTAGTTAGTTTATATATATGTTAAAACCCTTAAAAATATTTGTTGTTATTGTTATTGTTGAACTCTTCCTTATGCTCTANGTGCATTTGCATGTAGTAGGGGAGAAATCCCCACTATAGTGTGCATTTCTATTTCCCACTAATTGTAAGCTGATTAAATATAAGGTACTTCTAAGTGATAATATCATATCTAGTAATCCTAAAAAGGCAAAGAAAATGTTGAAAAGGTTGGTTATTGAGTACATATAATATCATGCTTGTCCAAATGATTTTATTCTATATAGAGGTGAATATGCATACAAAGAGATATGTCAAGAATGTGATCATGACATGTACATGAAATAGAAAATAGGGGTAAATTAGATGGTCCTCCTCATAAGATATTGAAGCATGTGCATATAATCCCAAGGATTCACATGCTCTTCCATTACAAATAATTAGTATTGTTGTATCGATGGTATGCCTCACATGGAAGTGAGCTAGGAGTTATGTGAATTCGAATAGATTTAATAGACATGAAAGATATAGAGGATACATGGCCCAATAAATTTAAGGATTAAATACCGAGCCTTTGATTGAGCATATCCATGGATAGAGTTAACATGCATTCCCTCCATAACACTAACTATTATGTTTGGTTAGTAGTCGTGATCAATAACAATATCACCCCATGATTGTACATTAAGAATGAACATCTTACATTGGATTTTTTAGTCCCTATAGAAGACAAGTTAAGAATATGAATGTCTACCTAGAACCATTGAGTGGTGAATTTAAGAAATTATGGGAATGATTAGTTGTATATCATGTATTAAGATCCACCCCAAAGCAAAAGTGTTCGAAAAATAGGATTGCAAAGAAATAACAATAAACAATATGCAAATATAAAACGCATTAACACATTTACAAGAGATACACCAATATAACATGGTTCACCCAATATGGGATTCACTCACACAAAAATTGTCATTCATTTTATTAAAACATCCAACAAAATGAAGAAATACAACATGCAACAAACCCACTGCACTTCCTCTCCACTATCTCACAATATTTCTCACACAATCACATAGACTATTTTCCAATGCTACAATACCATACACAACCATATTACAATGATTTCATTTTATAGGGGAATTACCATGGGTTCGTAAATTGTTGGTCAACAAACATCCCCAAAAAATTCTTTCGGGGGATTCAACCCTGAACCCCCTTTCTTAGGGATGTTTCCTTTGAACCCTTGTTGGGGACTTTTTGGACCCTAGACCTTCCAATCAGGGGGGGAATGGTCCCCCTCAGACTCCTGTTGAGGGATGATGCCCCCTCGCACCCTCCTGCTAGGATGAGTGTATAGTAAAACTGGTGTACAAACATGACTGAACAATAACATCTGTGAATCAAGAAGATCATGATCAACAACCAGGAATCTCCCACTTGGAGATTCATCATAACAACTCCACCGCTGCTGCACTTACTAGACTATGGTCTAAACCCTGGACTAGGAAAATTTATCATCTTCACCTTCTTTCTTGAATGCCAATAGAAACCGAGTAGGAACTTAATTTCTCGTTGGTTACTACCTTTGTCAACATGTTTGCAGGATTCTGGTTAGTATGTATCTTTTCCAAGTTGAACAGTTCATATTCTTGAATAGATCTTATGAAATGGTACTTGATCTATATATGTTTAGTATTTGAATGGAAGGGTAAGTTCTTTTAAATATGAATAGAACTTTGGATATCACAGTAAAACCTACTATTCTCTTGATTCTTACCTAATTCCTCCATGAACCTCTGCAACCAAATCATCTCTTTACTAGCCTCTATAGCAACAACATACTATGCTTTAATTGTTGAAAGTGCAATAACCTTTTGTAGTTTTGAAATCTAATTTACTATTTTTCCACCTACAATAAAAACATGCCCCGTGGTGCTCCTCCAATTGTCTTTATCACCTTCCATATACGCGTCAACATATCCTTATAGAATACTGTCTGAACCTCCAAAATATAATGCATGAGAAATTGCATCTCTCAAATACCTGAGAATACACTATACTTTCCTCCAATTCTCTTTACCTGGATTGTTCATACACTTGCTCACAACTCCCACTGCTTGTGCAATATATGGTCTTGTGCACACCATGACATACATCAAGCTACCAACTGCTGATGAATAGGCAACCTTTGACATGTATTCTGTCTCTTCCCGTGTCTTGGGACACATCTCCTTACTTAGTATGAAATGGCCGAAGAAAGGCATACTATATGGTTTTTCTTTCTTCATTTTAAACCTCTCCAAAACCTTTTCTATGTACTCACCCTAAGACAATGTTAATTTGCGATTTGTCCTGTCATTTGTTATTCTCATACCAATTATTTGCATTGCAACACCCAAATCCTTCATCGCAAATTATTTAGTTAATTTCCTCTTCAACACATTTATATCCTGCATGTTATACCCTGTATGTTATACCTTGCAACAAGCATGCCATCCACATACAATAACAAGATAATATATTTTCTATTATCTATCCTATTCAAATAAACACAATGATTAGAATGGCATCTAATATAACTTATCAAATTTCAAATACCATTGCCTTGGATCTTGCCTCAAGCCATACAAGCTCTTCTTCAACATGCAAACCAAATTCTCCTTCCTTTTAACCTCATACCCCTGTGGCTTATGCATATAAATCTCTTCCTCCAAATTCCCATGGAGAAAGGTTGTTTTTACACCTAAATGTTCAAGATGCAAATTTTCTATTGGCACTAGACTGAAAATAGTCTCAATTGAATTCCTTTTAACAACAGGATAAAATATTTCATCAAATTATATACCTTTATTTTGTGCAAACCCCTTTACAACAAGTGTAGCCTTGTACCACTTCTTACATATTTTTTATTCCTTCAACCTGTAAACCCATTTATTCTACAATTCTCTTTTACCTACAAGAAACTCAACTAAACCCCAATTCTTCTTTTTTACTTGTGAGTCCATCTCCCTATTCATGCTTTGCTCCCACTTCTTTCAGGTTTCCACTTGCATTGCTTCTTCATAACATTTTGGTTCACCAGAATCAATCATCAATAAAAATACAATGAAGGAGAGAATCATTCAAGGGGTCTACTTAACCTGGTAGATCTTCTTACATTTACAGGAGTTTGAGTTACCTGTTGTTCTTCTTGATTTTATTGTACCTTTGGAACTTCATTTTCTTTGATTTCATCAAGCATTGTGTACTCTATGTTTTCTTTTTCCTCTTTCTTTCCCCACAACTAATCTTTGTACATAACCCTTTCATTAAATACTACATCTCTACTCCTACTGATTTTGTGATTTTCATAATCCCATAAGTGATATAACCAAAATTATCAACCCCATATCCAGTAAAGGTGAATTTATTGGATTTATCCCCAAGATTTGCTCTATTTTATTTATCAATATGGACAAATGCTTCAAAACCAAAAGTTATCAGAAATGAGTAGTTTACATTTTGACTTGTCCATGCTTGCTCTGGAATACCACCATCCAAAGTGCTTGAAGGCCCTCTATTTTTTAGGTAAACAACATTATCTACAAAGTGCTTGAAGGCCCTTTGTTTTTTAAACAAACAACATTATCTACAACATTGACCCAAAACTGTAAGGGAAACCCTGCATGCAATCTCATACACCTTTCACAGTACATGATCGTCCTATAACTACAAAAAATCACCCTTTTAGGGTCGGTTTTGTATTGCGACGATTTTTCTACCC
>LPNX010155879.1:189141-334732 GCA_001517045.1 Pseudotsuga menziesii
TTGGGGGAAGTTGTTTTAAAGTCACCCCCATTGTCAAAACCCCAAGTTTTCACAAAAAATTAAATTTTTTTGATGTAACATAAATGGTTTATAGCTGCAGTTTGTTAACTGCTAGCGGTTAATTGGACAAATGAAACAGTTAACAAACTAATGATTAACTTAAACACATATAAATTAATACTATTTTAATTTCGATATGTGATGTAAATAATTTGCATTCAGTTATTTCTAGCTATACTGATGATTTGATTTTGTCAAGTAGGTGAGAAGTTACTTTCTAACTGGGGCTTACTTAGCAATTGCTAACTTACTTGGAATTCTGGATCTTACAAGCTTGACAGGTAAATTTTGAACCAGTAAGAGTTTATTAAGGCGTTAATCCAGATATACTTCTTTTAGCATAAATATACTACTAGAGTAAAATTTTGCTTAATAGAATTCAAGGGTACTACGAGGTAAAGTATCTTTACTTTACTTGTTTTGCAACTATGACAGTATTTTAAATTCATGTTGTAAAGACAAATAACCTTACCATTCTCAATCTTTTTCATTAGTATGACTTTTATTTCAGATAGTTCTTCTTTCTAGCTACTGAGCCAAGTTACTTATTGAGCTCATGATTTTGTATAACAATTCCTTTATTGACACAAGAGTTTACTGCTGTTATTATTTCTAAAATTTAAAACACTTCTTATCAGCATGGAAATAAGACTAAGCCTTCTAGAACAAGCTTACAAATGTACCATCTGCTCTAATTTTAATTGAGCTTCAGTAGAGGAAATTTATCAGCTTAATATTGTATTATACTTATAAATGATCGTTTGCACAAATGTCATCAAGTTGTGATTTCTATCTCCAAACTTCTTCATGACATAAGTAATGTGACAAAATTACATTATTATATTATTTATTTATAATAACAAGTGATACTAGATTTATTCTTGAATAGTTTTACTATCCTTTACTACCAAGTCTAATCTAATCTTGGTTTGATTCATCTCAGAGATTTGGTATCTTATGAAGACCAAATGATCATGTACTTCCAAGAAGTGTATCTTACTTTGAGTACTATAGACTACACTCAAAAGTAAGAGTTATGCTAGGGTGTAATTACTAATTATATTTATACACACCTTGTTGATTTATAAACTAGTTCTTACCTATTAGTGTTTGCATAAAATAGTTCTAACAGCATAGATATGCATCGTTTATGGTTATAAAAAGAAAAGGTCAATAGTGATACTATCAACTCATGTTCAACAACCTTTACTATACTATTGATCTCTTCATAAATGTTTTACTAAGAAAGATTATACAATATTTATAAAACAAGGATATCGATGCAATATGCTTTGGTTCATTACCAACGATGATTCCAAGGTTTATAACATATAAGGTTTAACGATACCATATAAATATCGTTCTTTGACATAGTTGGACTGTGGTTGGACTTCATGGTTTAACAATGAATAGATATGTTTTGAATTTGTAAATTATAATATCATTGTGGTCATTATTTAAATTATTAACAATGATTTGGTTCCCGATAGTGTAGTGGGAATTATACAAATCGACCCATAGTGGACTGAATAATTTGCTGGGCACGTGGAACATCCACCACTGTGCAAATCATGATTTAAAAACCTACTACACAACCCTAACTCTCATTCTTCGTCGAGGGTTTTGGTCTTTGCACTGTCTGGTTCACTGCGGCCATGAGGGCTCGCTTGTGCTCGTCTCCAGATCCATCTTGTGTGTAATGAAGCGTTGCCACTCTAGTGTGAGATTGGAGAGATATACAGTTTGCATTTGATTTCTCTCTACATGCATTGCGTTGTTGTGCGTATAGTCGTTCTCTGTCAGTAGTTTTTACTGTCGATTTCTTGCATGGACATTTCCAAAGCTTTAATCCTGCTCCAGTCGTCGGTGTAGTATGCGTTTTGAACCCTGCTCCCTCTATCATAGGTGAGCATGAGGGTTTGATCTTCCAGTTTTTGTTCATGGTGCGGGTTCAAATCCTCCTCGGCTTCCAAATCTTTTGCCTTTAGGTAAAGAATTCACCTTACAAATATTATAAGTTTTAAAATTACAGTTACAGTTATATAACTCAGTTTCTAATCAAGGTTTTGATACTCGCTTGTAGGTTACAACTCACCCTTATGCTTAAAAGAACCCTCTCAAAGTTTGGATTGGCATCAAGACCTACGGGTAAGCCTCGGTTACAATGTGGCAACTCCCTGCTTGTACAAACTTAGGGGAAAATGGTTTCAGTTGGAAACAAATTACAACCTCAGTTCCTCCAGTCTAGGGATTTTTGGTCTTTAGTTTTAAGATTTGTTTTTCTTTATTAAACCCTTGCATATAGCAAGGTGGCTCTGTCTTCGATGCCGTGACTTGTAATACTCTTCTCTTGACTTATAAAGGATAAATAGTAATGAAGGTTTTAATAACTTGAATGTTCGTTTTGTTTTAAAACCCATGCCATGATGCTGGGTACACTGGCCCTGAGCTGAGTGTTGTAATATCGTTAAGTTTTTAGCCTTATGGCCTGTCAATGTAACACATTGTGTTTTAAGAAAGATTTTACTTCATGCTCTGTCTCATTTTTGCAGTAATCTTGTATATTGTAACTCTGTTTACATTAGGGTTTTTCCTATTCGACTGTTAATGAAGAACATTACTGTCTAAATATCTTTTGTAAATAAATTATTGTTATTATTTAAGACTGTAACTTAGTCATAGTGTGTAATATATAATATTAACTTACTTGTTCGGAAAATACAAGCTAGGGTTTTTCTGAAATGAAACCCTTGTCTAATTAAGTTCTTCAGTTTATTATTGATTAGGTTATGCTAATTGCTAATTTGGTTAAATTATTATTACAAGTGTGTTGTGTAAATGTACATTTGTTTTCAGAAGGGACTGTATCAGTCTATAGTAGACTAACCGTTTATTTATATAAATATCCAAGTAAATGGTTTTGCAACTTAGATGTTTTTATTTATAATAGTTAAATAAAATGGTTGGGGTTTCAACCCTGTAGTTTTACCTTTACAGGTATATTCCTGTCTTGATAATTATAAATAGTTTATGCATAGGTAAATATTTAGTTTTATTCTAGTTATTAATTATATTCTCATTGTTTTTATTTACCAAACTGCCAGGTAGAATTTACTCAGAGTTCTTTGAAAAGATATAGTATAGAATCTGTAACTCAGTTTACTCTTTATAATTTAAGTACTTTTAATATAAACCTATTTAGTTTATAATAAATATTAGTCTTAGATTTAGTAGATATTTTTAGAAAATAAACTAGGTGAATAGTAGCTTGTTTATTTACTTGACTGTATGTAATCATTGTAACTCTAATGTGGTTTTTCTGCTATATTTCATTCAGTTACTAAGTGAAAACAAAGAAACATAAACATATCATAACACAGTTTAACCTCCTTAATATTTTAACATGAATAAAATTGTTCTACTGTCTGTAAATACACAATCTTATCTACCATAACATTCTCTTATCTATTTAAACATTCTACCTGTGCTAGAGTACTGGCTGGTTTTCCAGGCGTGAAAAAACACATTCTAGAAATTATTTCTATTCTAACACATTACTTTTCTAATCAAGTTCATTTCTTCAATCAGTTTTAAAAGACTACTAGTTTCTAACATTTTACAAAATGAATATTTAACATTCATATAACATCCAGACTCATATTTATCTATCTAAAAAAGTAAACCAAAATAATGTAGAACCTGTTTAGGATAGACGACAACAGCATGAGGAGGCCATTCCTCCCTACCAATCTCCCGGAGAGGGCTCAAACAACGCTTCCTCAGGACCCCCGAGCCTATTCCTGGTCTTCTTGGCTGAGAACTGGTGGAGAATGCAAACAATAGATTGGTCCAATAGCTCAGTAAAACACTCTACTCTTAGCAATAAGATCTTTCAGCTTAAAAGTTGCACTAGATCATTCAACAGTTATCCCCACAAACACTTTCCATAATTCCCTTCCATTGAATTTATTTGAAGTAAATTCATTCACCTGAATGATCACCTCTCTTGAAATGAACAGCCTCAGCTCTCTTCAATGGGATTTTTTATAAAGATTGCCTAGGTCTTTTGGGTCAGTTTTCATTAATTGAGCCACTCGCTCTGATTCCACTTTCTTCGGGAATCATGACCCCAATTGTAGGGAGGTTTCCACCTACAACAGTTGGAAGTGGTTTGAGGATGCTGCCACATGTTAGTTTTCTCTCCACCCAGTCTCCTCCACCAATTTGACCAGTAAACACTCTTTTAACAGCTCTCCTAAGCTATTGTCTCCTCCTTTATTTATTTATAATTAAAATATTCAGAATTACATTAAATATCCTTGAGTCTGCTGAGTCATCAATTACAACTTAGCATAAAATTTAACATATTGTCCTCAAATAAAATCAAATAATATAAAATTGTTTTTTTTTTGCAAAATTGGGGCATGTGACATACACACCCCCTTAAAGTATAACATCGTCCTCGATGTTATTTATTCTTTGTCCTTAGAGTCCCCCTGGAAAAGAATTGGATATGCATCCCACATATTACTTTACAATTCCCAGGTGGCTTCTTTTGGACTAAGGTGATTCCATTGCACCTTCACCTGACCAATGGTGTGGTTCCGAAGTGTGATCTCCCTCCATCCGAGGATACAGTCCGGTTCCACCAGAAAATATCCTTCTGGTTCCATCTGTACATCATTCCAGTTAACAACATGAGTAGCATCATGAACATATTTCTTTAATACATATATGTGAAAAACATTATGTACTTTTAAACTTGGTGGTAATGCTAATTGATAAGCTACTTGTCCAATCCTGGACAGTATTTCAAATGGACCATAGTAATGAGGTGCTAGTTTTGCACAACTACCCAATCTCAGAGAGCTCTTTTTGGGCCTCACCTTGATGAACACATGTTCACCTACCTAAAACTCCTTTGGAGTTCTTTTAAGGTTTGCTTGACTTTTCTGTCGATCCTGTGCAATTTTCAGATTACCTTGTACCTGCTTTACAATTTCTTCCATTTCCTTTAATAGTTCAGGACCTAATACTAATCTATCCACCGGATTACTCCAGGAGATAGGAGTATTACATTTCCTTCCATACAAGATTTCGAAAGGACTAAATTTGGCTGATGCTTGATAATTATTATTATAATCAAATTCTACCAGATGCAAATATTCCTCCGATTTACCTCGCTAGTCTTTCACATACATTCTTAATAAATCTTTCAGTACTTGGTTTACTCTTTCAGTCTGTCCATCGGTTTGAGGATGGAACGAAGTACTAAAATTTAGTGTAGTGTTTAATCCTTTAAACATAGATTTCCAAAAGTTACCTGTAAATTTAGGATCTCTATCTGAAATTATAACTTTTGGTATTCCATGCAGTTGGAAAATTTGCTTTAGAAAGATATCAGTTATGTTTGCAGCTTTATGCGTAGTTTTAATAGGTATAAAGTGGGGGGCTTTACTTAATTTATCGACCACTACCATGATGGAGTCATTTAAATTATGATTTTTAGGCAGTCCAGTAACAAAATCGAGACTAATTATCTCCCATTTCCAGCTAGGAATGGGCAATGGCTGAAGTAATCCAGCTGGGTGTTGATGTTCAGTTTTCACTTGCTGACATTCAAAACACCTAGCGATATACTCTGCCAGTTCAGTCTTCATGTTTGGCCAAAAATATTCTTTTCTTAACATAGTTATAGTATTTTGATAGCTTGGATGACGTGAGTATGGAGTTTTATGGATTTCATCCAAAATTAATAACTTAACTTTAGGTACATTAGGTACATACATTCTGTCTTTATATAGTAAAAATCCTTTTTCATTGAAACTGTACCCTTTACTTAAGATTTCTGTTGGATTTTCTTTCGCTTTAGCTTGTAAGTTTTGGTAAATTTCATCTTGTTCTATCCCCACTTTAAGTTGTTCATCCAAATCTGTTGTATAAGTGCTGATAACTGCTGTGAAGTTCAACCTTGCATTCCTACTTAATGCATCAACAACTTTATTTTCTTTACCTTTAATGTGCTGAATTTCAAAATCATACTCACTTAGAAAAGCTAGCCACCTAGCTTGTCTGGCATTTAGATTAGGCTGATCTAACAGATATTTTAATCCTTTATTATCAGTCATTAGAATAAATTTTCTGCCAATTAGGTGATGACGCCACATATTTAGAGCATGTATAATAGCAGCTAATTCCAGATCATAATTTGCATAATTCTTTTCATGAATTTTTAATTTCCTAGACTCATAGGCAATAAAATGCCCTTCTTGAGTCAGAACACCTCCTAAACCATCTTTGCAGGCGTCAGTGCACACTACAAAATATTTATTTGGATCAGCTATTCTTAAAATAGGTGCGCTGGTTAATAAAGTTTTTAACTTTTTAAAGCTTTCCTCGCATTTCTGGTTCCAATCAAATTTATTTCCTTTCTTCTGCAAAGAAGCTATCGGATTCGTGATTCTTGAAAAACCTTCAATTAACCTCCGGTAATAACCGGTAATTCCCATGAAGGATAGAACATTAGTTACATCCTTAGGAACCGACCAATCTTCGATCGCCTTTATTTTTTCGAGATCCACCGAAATCCCTTCCTTAGTCACCACATGACCAAAGTACTAAATTTTATCCTTGAAGAAATCGCATTTACTAAACTTTGCAAAGAGTTGATGATCTCGTAGCTCTTGCAAATTTTTTTTTAAATGTTCTTTATGTTCTTCTTCAGTTTTTGAATAAATTAGTATGTTGTCGATCAACACGACCACAAACTTATCTAGATACTTATGCATAACGCTGTTCATTAAACACATAAAAATAGCTGGGGCATTAGTAAGCCCGAATGGCATGACGACAAACTCGTAATGGCCATATCGAGTTCTAAAAGCTGTTTTAAAGATGTCTTCATCTTTAATCCTAACTTGATGATATCCAGACCTTAAATCAATTTTCGAGAACACCGTGGCTCCATGTAGTTGATAAAAAAGATCATCTATGCGAGGCAACAGGTATCTATTTTTGATAGTCATCTTATTCAACTGACAGTAATCTATGCAAAGTCGCATGGTTCCATCCTTTTTCTTAACGAAGATGACAGGTGCCCCCCAAGGAGACACACTAGGTCGAATATACTTTTTATCAATAAGTTCTTTTAATTGTGACTTTAATTCATTAAGTTCAAGTATGTTCATTCGATAAGGGGCCTTTGAGCTGGGTACTGCACCAGGTACCAGCTCAATGGTAAAATCTAGTTCCCTTTTCGGAGGTAGTCCCAGAATTTCTTCCGGAAATACATCAACATATTCTCTTAAAACTCGTATATCCTCCAATTTTAATTTGTCTATTTTATTTAGATTCTCCTCATCAATTATTGTTATTGCATAAGCTTTACAAACCTTTCTAACAACCCTCTTAAGCTGCAGAGTGGACATTTTCCTTATGGTAGTTCTTCTAGGGATTCCCTTTACATTTATTGATTTTCCATCATTATTTATACATGTAAAGGTTTTATCATAACAATTTAAAATCACCCTATGTTGTTCTAACCAATCCATACCGATTAGTAAGTCATACGAACCAAGAGGTAATACATTAATCTTTACAACAGTTTCAAATTGATCCATAACTACTGCACATTCTTTTACAAAACAAGTTACCTTCTTTTTTGCACCAGTGGCTAACTGAACCAACCAAGAATTTTCAAAATTTTCAACAGGAAAGTTACATTTTTCGACCATTTTAGGTGAAATATAACTGAGACTAGCTCCTGGATCAATTGAAATAGCTATAGGGGTTTGGTTTATCGTACCTTCTACTGTTAGAATTTCATCATTAAGCTAGCATTATATTAGGATCTTTACTGAGAGAATAATAAGCACAGTAATCAAACACAAGAGACAATGAACACAATGTTTATCCTCGGGGAAGCCATAAATGGTGAAAACCCCGTAACTTTCTCAGAGATAGAATCAACACCAAAATAAAAAATCCCCAAAATAGTAAATGATCTCCCGACAGCAGTAACCTTCTCCTTGTCTAGCCCCAGTGTCTTCTCCTTCCTCAACTATGTGCTACACTTGAGTGTGTATGAGTTGTGTGATAAATAAAGACTCTAGTTCTCTATTTATACTAATCTCGACATGACTAAAACCATACTAGGGCCGACCTCTACTAGGAGAGTCTAATAACCCTATTGCCCCGGAACTGCGGGGACTTTAACCCTTAGACAATCGGAGGGTTACCCACTATGACTTGACATGACTTGTTTACATCATTGATTCTCCCGATCGGAACATCGGGGCATGAAAACATGAATCAATTACATTATAGATACATCTCGGAATAAACATCGGGGCATGAAAACATGAATCAATTACATTATAGATACATCTCAGAATAAACATCGGGTTACAATACGTAAGATACATAGATGAATACATTCCGAAGTTACAAATACATCAACACTCCCTCTTAACTAGGAAGGTATTCTTTCGACATAATTTTTAGCATAAGTCTTCTTCTATGTATCTTCTGGATCATCATCGAGTCCTCATCATCTTCAAGTCTTCTTCCTCTTCAAGTCTTATTCCTCTTCAAGTCATCTTCATCTTCAATTCAACTTCATCTTCAAGTCATCTTCATCATTGGATCTGGATCATCGCTCGATCTGGATCATCATTTCTTGATCTGGATCATCACTGGGCATCATCACTAGATCTAGATCATCACTTCTATATCATCATCATTGGATCTGAATCATCATCACTCGATCTGGATCATCACTGGGCATCATCACAGGTGCTATCTCTTGATTCTTCTAATCATAGGAACCTCTACAGAGCCAGTCCTTTTTCTTACTGGATGTATCATCTCAGAGCTAGTCCTTTTTCATACTAGATGAGGCATCACAGAGCTGGTCCTTTTTCATACCAGATGAGGCATCACAAAGCTGGTCCTTTTTCATATCAGATGTGGCAGCTACTCATAGCTAGTCCTTTTTCATACTAGATGAGCCTTCTTGGAGCTAGTCCTTTTTCATACTAGATGAGGCATCACAGAGCTGGTCCTTTTTCATACCAGTTGAGGCATCATAGAGCTGGTCCTTTTTCATATTAGATGTGGCAGCTACTCAGAGCTAGTCCTTTTTCATACTAGATGAGCCTTCTTGGAGCTAGTCCTTTTTCATACTAGATGAGGCATCACAGAGCTGGTCCTTTTTCATACCAAATGTGGTAGCTACTCAGAACTAGTCCTTTTTCATACTAGGTGATCCTCCATAGAGCCAGCCCTTTTTCATGCTGGATGTGCCATCTACACAGAGCTAGTCCTTTTTCATACTAGATGTGTCTTCACATAGCCAACCATTTTTCATGCTGGATGTGGCATCTACACAGAGCTATTCCTTTTTCATACTAGATGTGTCTTCACAGAGCCAACCCTTTTTCATGCTGGATGTGGCATCTACACAAGGCTATTCCTTTTTCATACTAGATGTGTCTTCACAGAGCTAGCCCTTTTTCATGCTGGATGTGGCATCCACATATACCTGACAATGGAAGGAAGCAATCCTCTCACCATGTCATAGCTCTTACATCTGACCATGGAAGGAACCAATCCTCTCACCATTTCAGAATGGCACAGCACTTACATCTGATCATGGAAGGAACCAATCCTCTCACCATGTCAGAATGGCTCAGCATGGACACATAAATTCCTCTTGGGAGGAACCTCGATTTGGAGAAAACCAAGCTTGTCCCTAAAGTACTCAAACTTCACCCTAGCCAATGGCTTAGTCAACACATCGGCTATCTGTTTGTATGTCGCAACATACTAGAGCTTCAATGCTCCTCTCTGCACCATATCCTTGATATAGTGATACTTGATCTCGATATGCTTCGACTTGTCATGAAATAATGGATTCTCTGACAACTTTGCACAGCTCTGGTTGTCATAGTATATGAAATTAGCATCTAACTGGAGATCAAACAAATCAGACAGTAGCTTCCTTAGCCATACTGCCTCACAACTAGCTGAATAGGCTGCAACATACTCTACTTCAGCTATACTCAGTGCCACACAAGATTGCTTCCTGCTAAACCATGAGATCACACTTGATCCCATATTGAAGCAACACCCTAAAGTGTTCTTCCTATCAATGGCACTACTTGCCCAATCTGAATCAACATAACCCTCCAGGTTAATCCTTTGATCAACCTTATACTTGAGCCCATAATCAACCGTACCCTTCAGGTACCTCAAAATATGCTTTGCAGCAGTCAAGTGAACATGTCTTGGATCTGTCAAGTATTGGCTCAAGGTGTTCATAGCAAAGCAAATATTTGGTCTCGTGTTCATCAGGTACATCAAGGACCTAATCATCTGACGATACATTGTGACATCAACTGTCTCTGATGAAGCATCACTCAATAGATTCAGGTTTGATGCCATAGGTGTGGTTAATGCCTTGCAGTCCATCATCCCAAATCTCTTTAGGATCTCTACTGCATACTTTCCTTGTCCAAGAAATATTCCATCTGTATTCTTCCACACCTCCATACCTAGGAAATAATGCATCATTCCTAAGTCCTTCATCTCGAACTCAGCAGCAAGCTTTCTCTTCGTATCAGCAATCAACCCATTCATACATGTCACAAATAGATCATCTACATATAGTAGAAGTATCACCGGGTTGCCATCTTCCACCTTGTAGTAAAGGTTGGAATCTGCTTTACTCTTGGTAAAGCCCAAACTGGATAGAAAGCTGTCAATTCTACCGTACCATGTCCTGGGTGCTTGTTTCAAACCGTATAGGGCTTTCTTCAGTCTACACACATGAGACTCCCTATCATGTGTCTCAAAACCGAGTGGCTGCTTCACATACACTTCCTCTTCTACTACACCATTTAAGAAAGCAGTCTTGACATCCATTTGGTGTATCTTCCATTTCATCACTGCAGCCAGAGCAAGTACCGATCTGATGGAAGTGTATCTGGCTACAGGTGCAAAGGTTTCTTCATATTTTATTCCTTCTTTCTAAGAGAAACCTCGAGCCACAAATCTTGCCTTATACTTTTCAATGCTACCATCTGCAACATGCTTGATCTTGTAGATCCATTTGGAAGTTGCAACTGACTTCTCTTCTAGTCTTGGGACAACATCCCAAACATCATTCTTCATGATTGATTGATACTCTTTGATCATCGCATCCTTCCATTCTTTCCATTCTACCGCTTCTTCATATTTGGAAGGTTCTTTATCAATGAAGTCACATAGTAAAGCTACATAACTAGAATAGGATCTAGTCCTCTTTTTTTCTCTGAGATTCTCTTCTGGAACCCCATATCTTTATGCACCTTGGATAATATCTCGTACCCAAGAAGGTTTCCTCTTGTGAGGATTCTTCTCTTGTGGTGGATCTACAGTTCTTTGTGGTTCTTCAAATTCTCGATCTTCTTCTTGAGTTTCTTCGTTCAGGATTGTATCATGAATTCTGGGAGCTTCTGCTTCTTCAGGTTCTTCAGTAGGTTTCTTTCTGGATTTGATGTAGGCTGAATCTTCATCAAATGTTACATCCCTGCTGATGTCAATATTTTTGAATCCTGGGAAGTATATTCTGTAAGCCTTCGAGCTTTCAGAGTATCCCACAAATATACCCTTCTTTCTTGAAGGATTTAATTTTTTTCTCTTCTCTTTTGGAATGTGTATGTACACAGGACAGCCAAATATTCTGAGATGGCTGACTTTTGGTTTCTTTCGGGAGAAGACTTCTTCAATAGTATTGTTCTCAAGTACTCTGTGTGGAGTACGATTCTATACATACACTATTGTTCTAGCTGCTTCTGCCCAAAGATGCATAGGAAGATCTTGATCATGAAGCATAGCTCTTGCAGCTTCCATGATGGTTCTATTCCTCCTCTCTGCAAACCCATTCTTTTGTCGATTGTAAGGAGTGTACAAATCCCTCTTAATCCCTGAGTCCTTACATAGTTCCTTCAACTCATTTGAAGTGAATTCTCCGCCATTGTCTGATTGAAAAGTCTTGATCTTCTTTTCAGTCTTGTTCTCGATCAAGGCTTTGAATTCCTTGAACTTGATAAACACTTTATCTTTATTCTTCATGAAGTAAATCCATGTATTCCTAGAAAAGTAATCAATAAAAGAAACATAGTACACATACCCGCTTAGTGAGCTTGATGACATTGGTTCGCATACATCAGAGTGGATGATTTCCAAGATTCCTTTTGCTTTGCTCTCGCTACTTGGAAATGTCTTCTTTGTGTTCTTTCCTTTCGCACATCCTTTGCAGACCCCTTCATGTTTTGCTTGAATTTCTGGAAGACCTTCAACAGCTTTGCTTGCAAGTGGTAGTGCTGTATAATGCACATGTGCAAGCATTCTATGCCAAAGTTCATTTGGTTCTACTGTGTCATGAACCAAAGCTTGATCTCGTTGGCCCTTCAACTTGTATAGACCTCCTTCTTGTTCTCCAATCATGATTGCATCATCAAAAGTCTTTCCCTTTGGCCACATAAGAACTTGGCCATCTACAAAAGCAACCCTCATTCCTTTTGCATCCAATGCAAATATGGAGAGGAGGTTCTTCTTTAGTCCTAGAACAAATAATACATTCTTCATCTTCAAAGGATTTCCAGAGTCTAGCTTATAGAAGGATTCGCCAATACCTTTTATTGGATACTGGTAGTCATCCCCAAGTTTCACCTTGTGAGGTGACTCATGTTCAGATAGCTTCACAAATGATTCTTTGAATCCTGTCATGTGCTTGGAAGCACCACTATCTATAATCCAATCATTGCTTCCATGTGAAACAGTTCTTGTGAGAGTGGAGATCAGTACATATTCATCCTCACTTGAAGAGTCATCACTCTCTTATCTGATTCTCTTTGTGGAAGGTTCATCATCCTCTGCAGCATGGGCATTATGTCTTCTCTTGTTATTCTTTCTTATATTTCTTTTGTTAGGGAAGAATTTGGATATGTGAACTTTCTCATCACATGTGTAACATCTAATAGTATTTAGATCTTTTCTAGAGTGTGAGATCTTGCCTTTGGAGTGATAATTGCTCCTCCTGTTTTTCTTGGAGTGAACTGTGAGAGCTTGATATTTACTACCCATCTTCTCTTATTGAGCTACTATCCTAGCTTCTTCTTGAGAGCATTCTTCCCATAGTCTGCTGAACTTGACTAACTTCTATCTAGCACAGATTCCTTGAATGAAAGAGTCCCATGATCTAAGGAGACCATTCAAGGTGGTCATCACAATCTCTGCATTTTCCACTTCTTCATCTACTGCTTCTAGCTGCTCCTTGATTTGAGAAACCATTGTAAAGTAAGATTGAATAGTCTCAGCATTCTGGATCTTTACATTCTTCAATTGATTTCTTAAAGTCATCTTCCTGTTTATGTTCTTCCCTTCAAATAATTTGGTTAGGGAATCAAACATAGCTTTAGGTGTCTTGAGGGAGGACACCTGTGGTATGAGATGATCCTTGATAGAATTAGCAATGATTCTCTTTTCCATAACCAACTTATTCTTATGCAAGGCCTTAGCCTCATCTCCCTCTGGAACTAGAACCTCCTCATTGGTATAGGAGTCCAACTCATTCTCTTCTAGGACTAGGGAGATCCTATACTTCCAAGCTCAAAAGTTATCAGCTCCCTCAAGTTTTTCATCAAGCTTGGTATGATGAAACATCTTAAATGAGGACCTCAAATGGAAATACAAAATATTTTAGATCTTACCAGGTTCATGATGTCAGATCTGAAACTTGAGCTGAAATCCTGCAGTGTTGGTTCAGTAGCAAATTACGGTTTTTCTTTTCAGGAGATCTGTCCACCCAAATGCCTTGAAATTTATCCCTAACTTCGATTTTGGGGAGGAGATCAATCCAGGCCTAGGCTCACTAAAAAATTCCTCTTCTGTGAAAAGCCCTAATTTTCGGCAGTAGTGTTGGGTCCAAAACTAAAAAACCTCAGAATTGGATTCTGCTTCGACAGAAAGATGCGCCCTAAGGAGGAGAGTTATTTCACCTTACTTTTGCTGAAAATATGTGGAGGAAGATCCACAAACTAGGAAGCCCTAGTTCCCGCAGCTGCACAGTGTGAGTCTTCTCAGGTTAGCTCTGATACCATGTTAGAATTTCATCATTAAGCTAGCAATATATTAGGATCTTTACTGAGAGAATAACAAGCACAGCAATCAAACACAAGAGACAATGAACACAGTGTTTATCCTTAGGGAAACCATAAATGGTTAAAACCCCACAACTTTCTCAGAGATAGAATCAACACCAAAATAGAAAAACCCCAAAATAGTAAGTGATCTCCCGACAACAGTAACCTTCTCCTTGTCTAGCCCCAGTGTCTTCTCCTTCCTCAACTATGTGCTAAACTTGAGTGTGTATGAGTTGTGTGATAAATAGAGACTCCAGTTCTCTATTTATACTAATATCGACATGACTAAAACCCTATCAGGGCCGACCTCTACTAGGAGAGTCTAATAACTCTAGTGCCCTGAAACTGCAGGGACTTTAACCCTTAGACAATTGGAGGGTTACCCACAATGACTTGACATGACTTGTTTACATTATTGATTCTCCCGATTGGAACATTGGGGCATGACAACACGTCTCAATTACATTATAGATACATCTCGGAATAAACATCGGGTTACAATACATAAGATACATAGACGAATACATTTCGAAGTTACAAATACATCAACATTTACTTCCACCATGGAAGTTTGATATTCTGCCTATCGATTCTCTAAGGTTGCATTGATTCTGGGCATAGTCCTTGCTAAATATTTGACAGTCATTTCCTCCTGTATGGTATGAATATTACTGACAGTATTTTTCGATTAGGACAGAATGAGGCATAATGTGGGTCATTACACTCCCAACACTTTATAGGTTCTTTGCGTTCAAAGTTATTTCTGTAATTACCATGATTATTAGCAGACTCTTTACCCTTTGGATTGTTCTGATTGCTGGGTGAATTGTTTTTATTCCCTTGGAAATTCTTGTTAGGAAAATTTTTGGCCTTATTGCTTTTAGAATTCCGGTTGGGCACAAATTCTTTCTTCTTTTGATCATAATGGTTGTTATTCTTTTTGACCTTCCAGCTGGCCATGCTCTCCTTCTTTCGATTCTGTTCAAAACAGAAATTGGCTTTCCTCATAGCTTCTTCCAATGTTTTTGGATTGTCATACTCAATCCTATCCTTGATGTGATAAGGTAAACAACTGAGGAATCATTGTACCTTCAGTTTTTCATCTACAAGGTAGGGTACATACCTAAGCAGACTTAAAAACTTGTTGTTTAAATCTTTCATAGTGATTGAACCTAATTTAAGCTCATAGAATTATTTTGCTCTCTCTTCATAATACTGCTCAGACAATTTTTTTTTTTAAAGTACCTCTTAAAGGTACTCCAATTTACGTTCTTCTCTTATTTTCCCTTCACTCTCTTCAAGTCTTGCGACCAAATATCAGCCTTCCCTGAGAGATTGTAGATAGCAATTCTAGCCTTTAATTGGTTAGAATAGTTATAAATCTAGAAGTACTTCTTCATCCCAGATAACTAGGATTCTGCTTCCTCCCCCTTCTTAGTCTCTCCATTGAATGTTGGTGGTTTAATATTTTTAAACTCCCCAGAAATTTCCTCATAGGGTTTATATATTCTCATTTTAGTATAATGGTTGTCATCACTACTATCACTAGTGGAATGAAAATTACGTTGATCACCAAATACCTCTAAAGATGAGCTGCTTTCATTTTTAGTTTGTTTAATCTTTTTATATTTATGTTGATGACTTGTATCTTCTGAATCAACTCTTTTACCCCTACCCTTAGTTTGAAATCTTTTTGTTAGGATCTGATTCAGCTCCTCCTAATCCCTTAGAATCCTTTCATTCTCCCGTTTAACAGATTCCATTTCAGATTTCAAGTCTTTTACTGTTTGTAACAGTTCTGAAGAATTAGTAGTTGGGTCTTCTAGTATAGGGTCTCTCTTTAAGTTTTCTTGTTCAGTAAATGGAGATTCCTCTTCCGCATATTTCTCCAGCCTTTCCATACCTGTTGTTAAACTTAAGAAACAATTTTCTCTATTGAATAACATTTAAAAAAATAACATCAGCAAAATAATTTAAATTCACAGTTTCGTAAAAGCAAGTTGGGTTTCAACAATGCCTAATGTTTGAACCTTGTGCTCTGATACCACATGTCAAAACCCCAAATTTTCACAAAAAATTAATTTTTTTGATGTAACATAAATTGTTTATAGTCGTAGTTTGTTTTTTAAACTAAAACAGAGAGATAGATTATAAGAAGCCGGCAAAACAGCTGCCGTGTGCTTTAACAAAACAGAGCAGACATTCTGTCACCCAAAGCTAAGCTTTGACCAAGAGAGGCTCGACGGCCTTATTATAGTTATTTAATATAGAAGTTCACAGAGCAACAGAGGAAAGGAGCGGGAAAAGAACTCCATTTCTTCATTTCAGATCTAGTTTTTCCACAGCATCTTCCAGAGCAGCGAGACGCTTGCCGAAGTCACCATGGACATTTGCTTCATCTTTAAACCCTGCGCGCACTTCATCCTTGAAACTTTTCATCTTCCCAGCTGAACCAGCTTGATCTTCTCTTAACTTCCTTAAATCGACGTTCAGTAAGTCCCAGGCTTTATTTGCAGCCTTATTGGAGTTGTCCAGAGTCTTCTCTAATGCAGACATGCGTCCGCGGATTCTCCCCAGTGCAGATTCAACTTCTTGGAGCCTAGCTTCCACAGACAGACCCGATGTGAGCTACCCAATGCCATTGAGAGACGAGGGAACACTGCAGGAGCACGCAACAGATCTGAATAACCTACGGTGCAGTTTCAGCAAGAGGAACAGAGGCAGAGCAATTCAAATCGAAGGAGTCAGGAAATAAAAGCATCTCGGGGGACGATTCGGTCTCAGACATCTTGAGAGCAGAATTGTAGAACAGATATTTCCTCTGCAGTGCCAGACGAATGGACGGTAATCTAGGTACATCAGAGTTCTGCCAGGCGAATGAGGACGCTTGACCCTGCTAGGGGACGTCCCATCTTATCTCAATGCCATCCATGTGCATGATTCCTCTGCATAAACGTGCTCCTTCATTCGCTGGTTTATCTGCCTTAGAGTTCAGACTTCTAAGAAGATGATAGAAACTAATTGAGTGGAAATCTTCACAAAGGGTCCTAATTCTTTTCATAATTTGAGCTAACTGCACATTGGAGGGTCGTTTCTTATTGGAGATGGCCTGGATTAGCAGCCGAGAGTCCCTGAACACCAGAAGATTGGCAATGCCTTTGGTCCTAGCGATCCTCAAGCCTTGATAGAGCCCACAGAACTCAGCCTTGTTATTCGTCCCATTACCTAGACCCCAGGCATAGGAGCTGATTAATTTTCCATTTGCTTCAGTAATAACTCCACCACAACCGGAAATCCCCGAATTCCCCTTTGCTGCACCATCAAAGAAAAGACAGGAAGTATTCCTTGCAAGTTTCCAACTGTTAAAGGCGTTCTCATCTAACCTAATTTCCCAATTGGCTAAGAGAGCTTTTGAAGGAGTTCTGATGTCGTGATTGTGGACAAACTGGGAAAGCCAATGAGATTCTTCAGATTTGAGAGGCACGTTGTTAGCCAGGGAGGAGTGTTCCAGTGCTTCCCCAACAATAGCTCTTGCTTGAGTTGCTACTCTGGAAGGGTGACTTTCCTCCCCCCTGAAGATTCGACTATTCCTTTCCGTCCAAATTTTCCAACAAATGGCTTTAAGGATCCAGTTCCAGGCTACTTGAAGGAGAGGTTTCTTGGACAGCAGGAAGGGGGAGAGTTGCACCCAGCTTGAGAGGAGATCTTGGATAGAGGTTGGGAGAATTATGCTTGGGCTAATCCTCAAGGCCTGGGTCCAGACTTCTTTGGAGAAATTGTAGCCAGTGATGAGGTGATCCACTGTTTCAGTGTCCATTTTGCACAATGAGCGTCTAGAGGGGCCTTCCATCCCTCGTTTCTTGATATTTTCTCCAGTAAGGATACTGTTGTGAGCCATGGTCCAGCAGTACATGTCTATTTTTGGAATGAAGCCATTTTCCCACAGGAGTTTCCAGATTGCAGGATTGGGAGCAGCGCCAGGGGTAGTCTGAAACTTCTTGTATCCTTCAGCAGAGGAATAAATTCCTGAGTTACTTCCCCATCCTCTTTTGTCTCGAGTTCCTTCCTTGACGGGAGATTTTCCTTGGAGGAGGACTGAGAGCAGATCCGACTGGGCAGGGAGGTCTGGAGGGGGGTTGCCTAGGTCCCAGCCTATCCAAATGTTATCTTCCCACTGAGACAAGTCCGAGAGCAAGGTGATGCCTTTGTTTAACAGCCAGTTTCTGAGATGCTCCACTTCCCTGCAAGATCCAAGAGGGGCATCTCCCATGATAGAGTCATCCCAAACTCTTATAGTTTTACCATCACCCAGGATCCAGTAAAGGTTACTTCGGAAAGGTTCCAGAGCTTTAAGGCACATCCTGTAAATCGGGGACCCATTTCTGCTTGGGGGAGTCATATCCAAGCATCTTTTTCTTTGGCCGGGAAAGTATTTCTTCCTTAGAGCTTTCTTGCTCCAACTGTCTTTTCCAGTTACAATCTGCCAGAGAAGTTTGGCTCCTAGGGCCAGATTTTGAGAGGAGAGACTTCTAACTTGCAGCCCTCCTTCATAGCGAGGCCTTTGTATCTTTTTCCAGCTGATCAAATGGAATTTCTTCTCATTCCCCTTGCCTCCTTCCCAAAGAAATTTTCGAAGCATACTTTCCATTTTGTGAATGACCAGAGCAGGCGCAAGCATGATGGATGATTGGTAAATAGGCATACTATTGAGGACAACTTTTAAAAGAACGGTTTTACCTGCGGTATTGCGCCAATTAGAACCCCAACTTTGTATTTTTGATTTGATTTTATCTATGATGTTATCCCAGTTTGCTGACTGGAGTTTGTGTTTGCAGATGGGGATTCCAAGGTAGGGAAAGGTCTCCCAGTTAGCTGTGCCATCCATTTCAAGAATTCTGGTTATACCTCGGAGCTCTATTGCTGAACAGTTCCAGCTGTAGATCTTGCTTTTATGGAAGTTAATTTTGCTTCCAGACACCGCCTTGTAGATTTCCAGTTCATTCTTAAAGTATTCGGCAGAGTGAGAGCTCGCTCCTCCTAATAACAATGTATCATCTGCAAATTGAGCATGTTTTATGCTCCGGACACCATGCACTATTCAGAGACCAGGCAGCGTTTGGGAATCCTGGCAGAGGTTGAGCTGAAAGCTGAGAATAGAGGCTTGAATGGCGTAAAGAAGAGGGGACAGCGGGCAGCCTTGCCTGAGACCTCTGGTTGCTTTGAAGAAGCCCGAAGGTCTTCCATTTACTAGAGGGCTAATCCAAGGAGAGTCTACACAGCCTTTTATCCAGTTTATAATGGTGAGGGAGAAGCCAAATTTGGCCATAACTGCAAATAGAAACTCATGCTTGACATGATCAAAGGCATTTGCTAAGTCGAGTTTTATGATCATACCTTTCTCCTTTCGCTGGTAGCTGGAGTGGATAGCTTCTTGGACGAGGATGATGTTGTCCAAGATTTTCCTTCCCTTGATGAATCCACCCTGATTATCAGGAATAATTTTGGGCAGAATTCTTTTAAGTCTGGAGGCAATGATCTTGGTGATGATCTTATACCCTGTATTGCACAAGGAGATCGGTCTGAAGCGGTTGAAGTTATTGGCACCTTTTTCCTTTGGTATCAGAGCTAGAAAGGAAGAATTGGTGCTTCCTCCTAGCCTATTAACTAACTGAGAGTGCCGAACCATTTTGAGGAGATCATACTTTATAACCGACCAGCAGCTGGTGAAGAATCTAGTGGTGAAACCGTCCGGGCTAGGAGCACTGTCCGGTTTCATAATCGAAAGGATCTATTTAAGTTCATTCATAGAAACAGGAGTTGTAAGGGTGTTGTTGTCTTCCTGATTAATGAGGGTTGGGATAAGGTCAAAAGGGTGGGCGTTGGTGTCAATAGGATCCTCAATGGGGGCTGTGTATAACTCTTTGAAGGAATCATGGGCAGCCTGCTTGATGCCCTCAAAGTCTTTGATAAGGACTCCATTGTAGTTGATTTCAGAGACTGCATTATGGTTTTTCCGAGCCTCAGCCTGTTTGTGGAAATACTTGGTATTTTTATCTCCACTTATGAGCCACAGATTTCGGGATTTCTGCCTCCAATATTCCTCTTCCATCCTACATGCTGAGAAGAAGGCTTTCTGGAGCTCCTCTTCCTTTCTTAGCATGCTGGAAGTTATATCTGAGACTTCCATGAGGCATTGGTGATCTTCCAATTCAGCTTGTGCAACCTTTCTTTTTGATGGGGGCGTTACAAGGCGTTTTGCCCAATTTTTCAGATCTGTTTTGAGTCTTTTTAGCTTGGACTCCCATATGAAGGAAGGGGATCCTTTAATAGGAGTGGCCCAGGAATCAGAGACAACTTGAAGGAAATCCTCTTGCTGGATCCAAAGGGGGCTGAAGCGGAAGGGGATTGGATCTAAGTTAGGGGCGAGAGACAGGTCTAGCAGGATGGGATTATGATTCGAGGTACAGTGAGGGAGGATTTTGGAGGAGGCCAAAAGACCAAGGGTGAGAAAGGAGGAGTGGGCTAGGAACCTGTCAAGCCGGGAAGCCACATGACCCGGTCCAACTCTCTTATTCGTCCAAGTGAACTTCCCTCTAGCTGGTTTTATGTCAAGGAGATCCCAGCCGAGGATGATATCCTCCACCCATTCCCTCGAGGGGTCCCTGACCAGCGATCCACCTTTTTTCTCACTTGAGGCCAGAGTTACATTCAGATCGCCAGCCACAATAATATTATCAAGATGCTGATGATTGAGAAAGGATTCTAGGTTATTCCAGCAATATTTTTTTTTCGATTGCAGAACAGGAACATAGAGATTGAAGAGACTTACCAAATGCCCCGAGGGTTTGTGGAGGAGTTTGGTAAAGATCCAGTGGAGCTCATGGACTTTAGCTTCAAGAGTATAGAGATTGGGGTCCCAGAAGGTTGCTATACCTCCAGAGGCTCCTCTAGAGTTGATGGCAGTCCCGGTGCCTTTTTTCCAGAACTTTTCCCCAGCTTGGAGGGCAGCAGCTTCCTCCATTTTTGTTTCCTGGACAAGCAGAATCTCAGGATTATGAATTTGGACCAGATCTTTCATTGCTTCTTCTTTTGATGAAGACCCTAATCCTCTGCAATTCCAGGAGATGTAGCGCATTAATAACAATGGGGGGGGTGGCCCCTTTGGAGGCCGGTCCGGATCCTTTCTTTGATCTGGTGTTCATGATACCTTTCAGTGTTCTTTGTGACCCTTCAAGGATCTCTAAGTAGGAGGCTTCTTCCCTCTGCTTCTTTTTTGTTTTTCGGCCTCTTGGATTTTTGAGGGGAACCGACGGTAGACTACATGAGGAGTCCCCTTCATCCGATTCTTCATCTTGATCCGTTTCTAGCAGAAGAGGATCTACGCTGGAGTCTTTGAGAGGACTAGCTGGGTCAGCAGGGGAGGCTCCCCTTGGGTGAGGAATTTCCCCCATTTCCAATGGCTCTTCAATATGGGACGCGGCCTCTTTTCCTTTATGTGGATCGCTGGTCATATTTTTTGCAGGGTCGCTGGCTTTTTCTGGATCTTCTTCCTGAATGACGATTGGAGTTGATTTGATGGCTTCCTGGAAGGAAGAGCTCGATGGCATATTTTTCATGTTACTTCCTGACTTTTTTTCATGATTTTTATTGCCAGATTTGCCCTTTTTAACTTTTTGCCAGCCCTCATCTTCATCGTGGACTTGAATTTGGGGACAGTTTCTCTGGAAATGGCCATGCTCGTGACAATGCCGGCACTTGAACGGGAGCTGCTCGTAATCCAGCTTTTGGTAATGATGCCAGTCTCCAACTTTCAGCTTAACTACTTCAGGTAGCCCGGCTTCCAGGTCAACCTCCACACAAATCCTGGCGCATGAGTACTGGCCTTTGTTCTCCGCTTTGTCTATGTATTTCCCAAGGGCATTCCCCACTTTTTCGAGGGTTTGTGAGTTCCAGCAGTGTATTGGGAGATTTGGTAGCCTTACCCACACTGACACTTCCTTTGGGACATCTACTTCAGCATTGAAGTCCGGGGACCATTTGTTGAGGTACAACCCTTGGGTCCCCATGAAGTACGAGCCATTTCTAAAGACGAGGTCTCGATCTTCTTTTGAAATGAATTCAAAGATGAAGAATCCTCTTCCAACAGGATAACATGTAACACTATTCTTGAGTTGAGGTCGCCAGTTCCTTTGGATCCAGTCGTCAGTGGTTTTCGTAGAGGGCCAAAGCCCCATGAACTACCCAACCAGACCTCGTTCAGCTAGGGCTAGGGCGATCTTGATAGGCTGATCGGTCGGGAGATCAATTTCTGGGACATCATCCAGTTTCTTGATAAATTTTGGAATGGAGGGGGCAGCTGGTTTGAAGCCCGGAGCAGAAAGCAGGCGTCTGAAGGCTTCCTCGGCTGAGAGAGGCGAGGAAGGAGAGTGCCCTCCCCCAGGCGCAGCCATGGGGGCGGCCAGAGTGCTTGAAACCCTAGGTGGCTGTAAAACGCAGTCTCAGAGGCGAGTCAGCGTGAGCAGCGAGATTGTAAAAACTATTAAAAAAGTTCCTTTTATAGCCGCAGTTTGTTAACTGCTAGCGGTTAATCAGATAAATGAAACATTTAACAAACTAATGGTTAACTTAAACACATATAAATTAATACTATTTTAATTTCGATATGTGATGTAAATAATCCGCATTCAGTTATTTCTAGTTGTACTGATGATTTGATTTTGTCAAGTAGGTGAGAAGTTGCTTTCTAAATGGGGCTTACTTAGCGATTTCTAACTTACCTAGAATTCTGGATCTTACAGGATTGACAAGTAAATTTTTAACCAGTAAGAGTTTATTAAGGCGTTAATCCAGATATACTTCTTTTAGCATAAATATACTACTAGAGTAAAAGTTTGCTTAATAGAATTCAAGGGTACTACGAGGTAAAGTATCTTTACTTTACTTGTTTTGCAACTATGAAAGTATTTTAAATTCATGTTTTAAAGACCAATAACCTTACCGTTCTCAATGTTTTTCATTAGTATGACTTTTATTTCGGACAGTTCTTCTTTCTAGCTACTAGCCAAGTTACTTATAGAGCTCATGATTTTGTATAACAATTCCTTTATTGACATAAGAGTTTACTGCTGTTATTATTTCTAAAATTTAAAACACTTCTTATCAGCATGGAAATAAGACTAAGCCTTCTAGAACAAGCTTACAAACGTACCCTCCGCTCTAGTTTTAATTGAGCTTCAGTAGAGGAAATTTATCAGCTTAATATTGTATTATACTTATAAATGATCGTTTACACAAATGTCATCAAGTTGTGATTTCTATCTCCAAACTTATTCATGACATGAGTAATGTCACAAAATTACATTATTATTTTATTTATTTATAATAACAAGTGATACTAGATTTATTCTTGAATAGTTTTACTATCCTTTACTACCAAGTCTAATCTAATCTTGGTTTGATTCATCTCAGAGCTTTGGTATCTTATGAAGACCAAATGATCATGTACTTCCAAGAAGTGTATCTTACTCTTAGTACTATAGACTACACTCGAAAGTAAGAGTTATGCTAGGGTGTAATTACTAATTATATTTATACACACCTTGTTGATTTATAAACTAGTTCTTACCTATTAGTGTTTGCATAAACAAGTTCTAATAGCATAGATATGCATCGTTTATGGTTATAAAAAGAAAATGTCAATAGTGATACTATCAATTCATGTTCAACCACCTTTACTATACTATTGATCTCTTCATAAATGTTTTACTAAGAAATATTATAAGATCTTTATAAAACAAGGATATCAATGCAATATGCTTTTGGTTCATTACCAACGATGATTCCAAGGTTTATAGCATATAAGGTTTAACGATACCATATAAATATTGTTCTTTGACATAGCTGGACTTCATGGTTTAACAATGAATAGATATGTTTTGAATTTGTAAATTATAATATCATTGTGGTCATTATTTAAATTATTAACAATGATTTGGTTCCTGACAGTGCAGTGGAAACTATACAAATCGACCCATAGTGGACTGAATAATTTGGTGGGCACGTGGAACATCCACCACCGTGCAAACCATGATTTAAAAGCCTACTACACAACCCTAACTCTCATTCTTTGTCGAGTGTTTTGGTCTTTGCACTGTCTAGTTCACTGTAGCCATGAGGGCTCTCTTGTGCTCATCTCCAGCTCCATCTTGTGTGTAATGAAGCATTGCCACTCTAGTGTGAGATTAGAGATATATACAGTTCACATTTGATTTCTCTCTGCATGCATTTCGTTGCTGTGCGTATAGTTGTTCTCTGTCAGTAGTTTTTAGTGTCGATTTCTTGCATGGCCATTTCCAAAGCTTTAATCCTGCTCCAGTCATTGGTGTAGTATGTGTTTTGAACCCTGATCCCTCTGTCATAGGTGAGCACGAGGTTTTGATATTCCAGTGGTTGTTCATGGTGCGGGTTCAGATCCTCCTCGCCTTCCAAATCTTTCACCTTCAGGTAAATAGTTCTCCTTACAAATATTATAAGTTTTAAAAGTACAGTTACATTTATATAACTCAGTTTCTAATCAAGGTTTTGATACTTGCATGCAGGTTACATCTCGCCCTTATGCTTAAAAGAACCCTCTCCAAGTTTGGATTGGAATCAAGACCTACGGGTAAGCCCCGGTTACAATGTGGAAACTCCCTTCTTGTATAGACTTAGGGGAAAATGGTTTCAGTTGGAAAGAAATTATGACCTCGGTTCCTCTAGTCTTGGGATGTTTGGTCTTTAGTTTTAAGATTTTTTTTTCGTTATTAAACCCTTGCATATAGCAGGGTGGCTCTGGCTTTGATGTCGTGACTTGTAATACTCTTCTCTTGACTTATAAAGGATAAACAGTAATGAAGGTTTTAATAACTTGAATGTTAGTTTTATTTTAAAACCCTTGCCACAATACTGGGTACACCAGCCCCGAGCTGAGTGTTGTAATCTGGTTAAGTTTGCAGCCTTACGGCCTGTCAATGTAATCCATTAGGTTTTAAGAAAGATTTTACTTCGAGCTCTGTCTCGTTTTTGCAATAATCTTGTATATTGTAACTCTGTGTACATTAGGGTTTTTCCTATTTGACTGTTAATGAAGAACATTACTGTCTAAATATCTTTTGTAAATAAATTATTGTTATTATTTAAGACTGTAACTTAGTCATAGTGTGTAATTTATAATATTAACTTACTTTTTTGGAAAATACAAGCTAGGGTTTTTTTGAAATGAAACCGTTGTCTAATTAAGTTCTTCAGTTTATTATTGATTAGGTTCTGCTACTTGTTAATTTGGTTAAATTATTATTATAGGTGTGTTGTGTAAATGTACATTTGTTTTCAGAAGGGACTGTAACAGTCTATAGTAGACTAACCGTTTATTTATATAAATATCCAAGTAAATGGTTTTGCAACTTAGATTTTTTTATTTATAATATTTAAATAAAATGGTTAGGGTTTCGACCCTGCAGTTTTACCTTTACAGGTATATGCCTGTCTTGATAATTATAAATAGTTTCTGCATAGGTAAATATTTAGTTTTATTCCAGTTATTAATTATATTCTCATTGTTTTTATTTACCAAACTGCCAGGTAGAATTTACTCAGAGTTCTTTGAAAAGATATAGTATAGACTCTGTAACTCAGTTTACTCTGTATAATTTAAGTACTTTTAATATAACCCTATTTAATTTATAATAAATATTAGTTTTAGATTTAGTAGATATTGTTAGAAAATAAACTAGGTGATTAGTAGCTTGTTTATTTACTTAATTGTATGTAATCATTGTAACTCTAATGTGGTTTTTCTGTTGTATTTCGTTTAGTTACTAAGTGAAAACAGAGAAACATAAACATATCATAACACAGTTTAACCTCCTCAATATTTTAACACGAATAAAATTGTTCTATTGTCTGTAAATACACAATCTTATCTACCATATATAATATTCTCTTATCTATTTAAACATTCTACCTATGCTAGAGTACTGCCTGGTTTTCCAGGTGTGGAAAAACACAGTTTAGAAATTATTTCTATTCGAACACATTACTTTTCTAATCAAGTTCATTTCTTCAGTCATTTTTAAAAGTCTACCAGTTTCTAACATTTTACAAACTGAATATTTAACATTCATATAACAGTTAGGCTCTGATTTATCTATCTAACACAGTAAACCAAAATAATGTAGAACCTGTTTAGGATAGATGACAACAGTGCTAGGAGGCTGTTCCTCCTGGCCAATCTCCTGGAGAGCGCTCAAACAACGCTTCCTCAAGACCCTCGAGCCTGTTCCTGGTCTTCTTGGCTGAGAAATGGTGGAGAATGAAAACAGTAGACTGGTTAAATATCTCAGTAAAACACTCTGCTCTCAGTAGTAATATCTTTTAGCTTAAAAGCTGCACTAGATCATTCAGCATTTATCCCCTCAAACACTTTCCACAATTCCCTTCCATTGAATTTCTCTGAAGTACATTCATTCACCTGAATGATCTCCTCTCTCGAAATGAGCAGCCTTGTTGATGTATTTGTAACTTCGGAATGTATTCATCTATGTATCTTATGTATTGTAACACGATGTTTATTCTGGGATGTATCTATAATGTAATTGAGTCATGTTGTCATGCCCCAATGTTCCGATTGGGAGGATCAATAACGTAAACAAGTCATGTCAAGTCATTGTGGGTAACCCTTTGATTGTCTAAGGGTTAAAGTCCCCGTAGTTCCGGGGCACTAGGGTTATTAGAATCTCCTAGTAGAGGTCGGCCCTAGTAGGGTTTTAGTCATGTTAGGATTAGTATAAATAGAGAACTGGAGTCTCTATTTAACACACAACTCATATGCACTCAAGTGTAGCGCATAGTTGAGGAAGGAAAAGACACTGTGGCTAGACAAGAATAAGATTACTGCTATCGAGAGATCGCTTACTGTTTTGGGCTTTTACTATTTTGGTGTTGATTCTATCTCTGAGAAAGTTGCGGGGTTTTATCCATTTATGGTTTCCCCAAGGAAAAACACTATGTTCATTGTCTCTTGTGATTGATTGCTGTAATTTTTATTCTCTTAGTTAAAGATCCTAATAATGCTAGCTTAATATTGAAAAACTAACATGTTATTAGAGCTAACCTGAGAAGTAGACACTGTGCAACTGCGGTAACTAGGGATTCCTAGTTTGTGGATCTTCCTCCACAGATTTTCAGCAAAAGTAAGGTGGAATAACTCTTCTCCTTAGGGCGCATCTTTCTGTTGAAGTAGAATCCAATTATGAGGTTTTTCAGTTTTGGACCTGACACTGTTGCTGAAAATTAGGGATTTTCACAGAAGAGGAATTTTTTAGTGAGCCCAGGCCTAGATTGATATCCTTCCCAAAATCGAAGTTAGGGACAAATTTCAAGACATTTGGGTGGATAGATCTCTGGAAAATCAAAACCCTAATTTGCTCCTGAACCAGCTCTGCAGGATTTCAGCTCAAGTTTTAGATCCGACATCTTGAACCTGGTAAGATATAAAATCTTTTGTATTTCCATTTGAGGTCCTTAGTTAAGATGTCTCATCATACCAAGCTTGATGAAAAGCTTGAGGGAGCTGATAACTTCCGAGCCTGGAAGTATAGGATCTCCCTGGTCCTGGAAGAGAATCAGTTAGACTCGTACATCCATGAGGAGGTTCCAGTTCCAGAGGGAGATGAGGCAAAGGCATTACATAATAAGAATATGGTTATGGAAAAGAGGATCATTGCTGATTCTATCAAGGATCACCTTATACCTCAGGTGTCCTCTCTCAAGACACCTAAAGCTATGTTTGATGCCCTAACCAAGTTGTTTGAAGGGAAGAACATAAACCGGAAGATGGCTCTGAGGAATCAACTGAAGAATGTGAAGATTCAGAATGGAGAGACTATCTAGTCATACTTCACAAGGGTTTCTCATATCAAGGAACAATTAGAAGCTGTAGATGAAGAAGTGGAGAATGCAGAGATTGTGATGACAACACTGAGTGGCCTTCCTAGGTCATGGGATTCTTTCATCCAAGGAATCTGTGCTAGAAAGAAGTTAGTCAAATTCAGCAGACTATGGGAAGAATGTTCTCAAGAAGAAGCACAGATAGAAGCTCAAGAAGAGAAGATGGGAAGTGAAGATCAAGATCTCATAGTTCAATCTAAGAAAGGCAGAAGAAAACCTCATCACTTCAAAGGTAAGAATCCTCATCATAGAGATAACAATAGAAAAGACCCATCTAGATTAAGATGTTATACATGTGATGAAATAGGACACTTTGAAAAATATTTTCCTAAGAACAAGGTCCACTCAAATAAGAAGAAGGGGAACAAAAGAAGACATCATGCTCATGCTACAGAGGATGATGAACTATCCAAGAAAAGAACCAGATATGAAAGTGAATATTTTTCAAGCGAGGATGAATATGTTTTGATTTCTGCTCTCACAGGTAACATTACTCATGGTAGTGATGATTGGATTATAGATAGTGGGGCTTCCAAACATATGACTGCATTCAAGGAATCCTTTGTAAGACTGTTAGAACATGAATCACCTCACAAGGTGAAATTAGGAGATGAGTACCAATATCCAATAAAAGGTAGTGGGGAATCTTCCTATAAACTAGACTTTGGAAAGTCTCTAACAATTAAAGAAGTATTGTTTGTGCTAGGACTCAAGAAGAACATTCTCTCCATATCAGTATTGGATGCAAAAGGAATGAGGGTAGCATTCATAGATGGTCAAGTCATCATGTGGCCAAGAGGTAAGACTATTGATGATGCAGTGGTGATTGGAGAACAAGAAGGAGGTTTGTAAAAATTGAAGGGCCATCCAGAACAAGCCTTGATCCATGACACAGTAGATCCAAATGATCTTTGGCATAGAAGGCTTGCACATGTGCATTACAGAGCACTGCCTATTGCAAGCAAAGTTGTTGAAGGTCTTCCAGAATTCCAAGCAAAACATGATGGGATCTGCAAAGGATGTGCAAAAGGAAAGAATACAAAGAAGACATTTCCTAGAAGCGAAAGCAAAACCAAAGGAATCCTAGAAATCATCCATTCCGATGTATGCGGTCCTATGTCATCAAAATCACAAGCGGGTATGCATACTATGTTTCTTTTATTGATTATTTTCTAGGAAGACATGGGTTTACTTCATGAAGAACAAAGACAAAGTTTTCAGCAAATTCAAGGAATTCAAAGCCTTGATCAAGAACCACACTGAAAAGAAGATCAATACTTTTCGATCAGATAATGGTAGAGAATTCACTTCGAATGAATTCAAAGAGCTATGCAAAGAATCAGGGATTAGGAGGGAGTTGTCCACTCCTTATAATCCACAACAGAATGGGGTTGCGGAATGAAAGAACAAAACTATCATGGAAGCTGCAAGAGCCATGCTTCATGATCAAGACCTTCCTATGCATCTTTGGGTGGAAGCTGCTAGAACAATGGTGTATGTACAAAACCGTACTCCACATAGAGTAATCGAGAACAAGACTCTTGAAGAAGTCTTCTCCGGCAAGAAACCAGAAGTCATCCATCTAAGAATATTCGGATGTCTTGTGTAGATACACATTCCAAAAGAGAAGAGAACAAAATTAGATCCTTCAGGAAAGAAGGGTATATTTGTGGGATACTCTGAAAGCTCGAAGGCTTACAGAATATATTTTCCAGGGTACAAGAAGATTGACATCAGCAGGGATGTGACATTTGATGAAGACACAACTTACAACAAATCCAGAAAGAGACCTGCCAAAGAACCTGAAGAAGTAGAAGCAGAAGCACCCAGAATTCATGATACAACCATGAACGAAGAAGCTCAAGAAGAAGATCAAGAATTTGAAGAACCACAAAGACCTGTAGATCCACCTCTGGAGAAGAATCCTCATAAGAGGAAACATGCTTGGGTACTAGAACTTATCCAAGGTGTGGAAAGATATGGGGCTCTAGAAGAGAATCATAGAGAAAGAAAGAGAACCAGATCCTGCTCTGGGTATGTAGCTTTACTATGTGATTTCATTGATAAAGAACCTTCCAGTTATGAAGAAGCGACATAACAAAAAGAATGGAAGGATGCTATGATCGAAGAATACCAATTGATCATGAGGAATGATGTTTGGGATGTTGTCCCAAGACCAAAAGGGAAATCAGTTGTAACTTCCAAATGGATATACAATATCAAGCATGTTGCAGACGGTAGCATTGAAAAATATAAAGCAAGATTTGTGGCACGGGGTTTCTCTGAGAAAGAAGGAATAGATTATGAATAAACCTTTGCACCTGTAGCTAGATATACTTCCATCAGATCGGTACTTGCTCTGGTTGCAGTGATGAAATGGAAGATACACCAAATGGATGTCAAGATTGCTTTCTTGAATGGTCTAGTAGAAGAGGAAGTGTATGTAGAACAACCACTCGGTTTTGAGACACATGACAGAGAGTCTCATGTATGCAGATTGAAGAAAGCCCTGTATAGTTTGAAATAAACACCGAGGACCTGGTATGGCAGAATTGACAGCTTTCTATCCAGTTTGAGCTTTACCAAGAGTAAAGTAGATTCCAACCTTTACTACAAGGTTGAAGATGGCAACCCAGTGATGCTTCTACTATATGTAGATGATCTATTTGTAACAGGTACAGATGGGTTGATTGCTGATATGAAGAGAAAGCTTGCTGTTGAGTTCGAAATGAAGGACTTGGGGATGATGCATTACTTTCTAGGTATGGAGGTGTGGCAGAGTACAGATGGAATCTTCCTTGGACAAGCGAAGTATGCAGTAGAGATCCTGAATAGGTTTGGGATGATGGACTGCAAGGATATGGCCACACCTATGGCATCAAACCTGAAGCTATTGAGCGATGCTTCATCAGAGTCGGTTGATGCTACGATGTATCGTCAGATGATTGGGTCATTGATGTACCTATTGAACATGAGACCAGACATTTGCTTTGTTGTGAACACCTTGAGCTAGTTCTTGACAGATCTGAGAAATATTCACTTGATTATTGCAAAGCACATTCTAAGGTACCTGAGGGGTACAGTTGATTATGGGCTCAAGTACGATGCGAATCAAAAGATTAACCTAGAGGGTTATGTTGATTCAGATTGGGCAGGAAGTGCCATCAATAGGAAGAGCACTTCAGGGTGTTGCTTCAATATGGGATCAGGTGTGATCTCTTGGTTTAGCAGGAAGCAATCTTGTGTGGCACTAAGTAGAGTTGAAGGAGAGTATGTCATAGCTTGTTCAACTAGTTGTGAGGCAGTATGGTTACGGAAGCTACTCTCTGATTTATTTGATCTCCAGTTGGATGCTACTTGTATACATTGTGACAACCAGAGTTGCGTAAAGTTGTCAGAGAATCTAGTGTTCCATGAAAAGTTGAAGCATATCGAGATCAAGTACCACTATATTAGGGATATGGTGTAGAGGGGGGCAGTGAAGCTCCAGTATGTTGCGATGGAGGAATAGATAGCTAATGTCTTGACAAAGCCATTGGCTAGGGTGAAGTTCAAGTAATTCAAGGAGAAGCTTGGTGTTCTCCAGATCAATATTTCCTCCAAGGGAAAGTGATGAGTCCCATAGCCTTTCTATCATGGTGAGAGGATTGGTTCCTTCCATGGTCATATGCAAGGGCTGAGCCATTCTGTCATGGTGAGAGGATTGGTTCCTTCCATGTCAGATATGAGTGCTGAGATCCATAGCCAATTTGACGAGTAGGTCGGATATAAGGGTTGAGCCATTCTTTCATGGTGAGAGGATTGCTTCCTTCCATGTCAGATATGAGTGCTGGCCATTCTGTCGAGTAGGACAGATGTAATGGCAATTGCCAATCTTTGAATGGAGCTACCTGGTGAGGTACCAGGAAAACTCAGTCTAGGACTGGGAAGCCATTCTAATGTGATAGAGGGATGTGTTCCCACTTGATCAGATGTAAGGGCTGAACCATTCTGTCATGGCTAAAGGATTAAGTTCCTTCCATGTCAGATGTGAGTGTTTGCCATTCCGACGAGTAGGTCGGATGTAAGGGAAACTGCCATTCTCTAGGAGAATGGAGGCACCTAGTCAGTTACCAGGTAGCTCAATTAAGGAGGACTGGGGACCATTCTGATATGACTGTAGGATTGGTTCCTACAAGATCAGATGTGAGTGGAGAGCCCTTCCATCATTGTGAACAGGATGTGTTCCCACCTGGATGGATATAAGTGCAGAGCCCTTCCATCATTGTGAGCAGGATGTGTTCCCACCTGGATGGATGTAAGTGCAGAGCCTTTTCATCATTGTGAGCAGGATTTGTTCCCACCTGGATGAATGTAAGTGCAAAAATATTTCATCATTGTGAGCAGGATGTGTTCTAGCCTGGATGAGAGTCTTTCATCATTGTGAGCAGGATGTGGTTCTGGCATGGGTGGAAGAACATAGTTCTTCCATCATTGTGAGTAGGATGTGGTTCCAGTCTGGATGAAAGTGAGGAAATATTCCATCATTGTGAGCAGGATGTGTTCCAGCCTGGATGGAAGTGCAGAACTCTTCCATCATTGTGAGCAGGATGTGTTCCATCCTGGATGGATGTGAGAACTGTTCCTTTCTGATGAGTAGGTCAGATATAAATGCTGAAGAAGACCTACATGGGGGATAGGCCTACAACCAACATGAAAAAGGGTTGGCTTTGTAGAACTTCCTGTGACGAGAAGAATCATGAGATAGCACCAGTGATGATCCAGATCTAGTGATGATGATCCAGATCGAGTGATGATGATCCAGCAGTGATGATCCAGATTGAGTGATGATCCAGATCCAGTGATGATCTAGATTGAGTGATGATCCAGATCTAGTGATGATGCCCAATGATGATCCAGATCGAGTGATGATCCAGATCCAGTGATGATGTCCCATGATGATCCATATCGAGAGATGATATAGATTTGAAGATGAAGATGACTTAAAGATAAAGACGACTTGAAGACGGAGATGACTTGAAGACTCAGAAGACTTGAGATGCAGATGACGAGATGATCCAGCTGATACAGAGAAGAAGACCAGTACTGAAAATTGTGTCGAAATAATACCTTCCTAGTTAAGAGGGAGTGTTGATGTATTTGTAACTTCGGAATGTATTCATCTATGTATCTTATGTATTGTAACCCGATTTTTATTCCAGGATGTATCTATAATGTAATTGAGTCATGCTGTCATGCCCCGATGTTCCGATCGAGAGGATAAATAATGTAAACAAGTCATGTCAAGTCATTGTGGGTAACCCTCCGATTGTCTAAGGGTTAAAGTCCTCGAAGTTTCGGGGCACTAGGGTTATTAGACTCTCCTAGTAGAGGTCGGCCCTGGTAGGGTTTTAGTCATGTCAGGATTAGTATAAATAGAGAACTGGAGTCTCTATTTAACACACAACTCATACACACTCAAGTGTAGCACATAGTTGAGGGAGGAGAAGACACTGGGGCTAGACAAGAAGAAGATTATTTCTATCGGGAGATTACTTACTGTTTTCGTGCTGATTCTATCTCTGAGGAAGTTGCGGGGTTTTCTCCATTTATGGATTCCTTGAGGAAAAACACTGTGTTCATTGTCTCTTGTCTTTGATTGCTGTACTTGTTATAGTTAAAGATCCTAATAATTCTAGCTTAATGTTGAAAAACTAACAAGCCTCAGCTCTCTTCAATGGGAATTTTTATAAAGATTGCCTAGGTCTTTTGGGTCAGTTTTCATTAATTAAGCCACCTGCTCTGATTCCACTTTCTTGGGGAATCATGACCCCAATTGTAGGGAGGTTGCCACCTGCAACAGTTGGAAGTGGTTTGAGGATGCTGCCACATGTCAGTTTGCTCTCCACCCAGTCTCCTCCACCAATTTGACCAGTAAACACTCTTTTAACAACTTTCCTAAGTTGTTGTCTCCTCCTTTATTTATTTATAATTAAAATATTCAGAATTACATTAAATATCCTTGACTCTGCTGAGTCATCAATTACAACTTAGCATAAAATTTAACATATTGTCCTCAAATGAAATCAAATAATATAAAATTGTTTTTTTTCATTGAATTTTCACTTGATCCAATACTTATATAATTTGTCTGTATTATTTTCAGCCATCTATGTTCTTCATGGTATATAATTCCCATTTATATGTCTTGTGGATTTGACATAAGTTAGGAAAGATTATGTTGATGATTAACACCATTATAATTAAAGAAGATACGGATTTTTATAATGTTGTATTTATATTCATTTATTGCATGTATCTTTATGAACCTAGGGTAGAACATAGCCAGGGATTTCTCATATTCCTCTTGCTTCTTATTAACCTACATGCAAGGGTACCAACTCGACAAACATTTGTCTCCAATAGTGGCATATGGCCCGATAGATGCATTATGATCCCCCCCCCCAAAAAAACAAATGTTATGGCCTAATACCATTTCTTTTCATATGAAACCACGGGACATGTATCGAGAACCACCCTTGGTACTTTAAACCTCAAAATACTAATAATATCACACTCAAAACCAAAAATTCCTTATGGAGGGAATGTATGTTAGTTTGGGTTCCCATACATGGACCATGAGCTCCTTACGAAAATGTTTAATGTGAGATTCTATATATGGACCTAGACTAAGGAATGGGCCTTTAGAACCATCCCTAATTTGTTAATCCTAAAAATGATGACCATCTATGACAAGTATGCTAAATATTCACTACAGAATCTATATGTGGTGGCCTAGAATATCGTGCATGGACCGTGAGCCCTATATGGAATTGGTAAAGAATTATACCCTCAATTTAAATCTTGGTTCATAAAAACCATCCTTAGACATGTTACAAATATTGATATGGCCTCCATGTTCCTCTTGCATTTCAAAAAATTCCTATGTAAGGTTATGTGAAAGCTAAGGCCCTACACATTTCCCATGAGCCATAGAGGAAAATATTGGTGTAAGGATTTTTCTTTTGGTATTGGACCACTTAATGGGCAATGAGAACCACACGTATCATCCAAAATATATAAATTAATGAGCACCATATCACTCTCAGATGCCAAACTATGGTGGTTTGAGGCCCCACACATGGCCCATGAGGCTCAAGGACAAATGTTATTGCCAAAAAACCTATATCTTGGCACCAAACCATGTATTAGGCACTAAAACTAACCTCTAAAGTAGAAAACCTCAAAATTACCACCATAATGCACTCATGGGATGATATTTCCTACTAATTTGTTGTTTGGTTGTTGTGGGCCCACACATGGCCCATGAGCTCTGCAAAAAAATGTTATGGCTCAAGACCTTGAAGTTCAACCCTAAATTTTTTTATGATTCCTAAAGACCATCCATGGTGTGATAAACCTTTAAATAAACACCACATCTCTCTCATATGCTAAAGATTTCCTTTGTATGACTTGTGTGGTGGTCTAGGGTCCCATGTATGGACCATGAGATCCAAATACAAATTCTATGGGTCAATAACTTGTATTTCTATATCAACCTTGGGTTGGACACCAAGAAGTTTCATTCCCATTATAGGACCATATCTCGTTGGCATGATGGAGATTCCATTTTTAAGGTCTATGTGGTGGTTTATGACCCTACATATAGATCATAAGCCCCATATATGAATGTTATAGTGCATTCCTAGGGATTTTAGCATTGAACCATGATATATGCATTGGGAACAATGTCTAGTGTTATAACATGGAACATGATCTTAAATAAAAATGTTATGACCTAACACCCTTATTTAACCTTAAATCATAACTTGGGCCTTCAAAACCATCCTCGGCATGCCCTTCCTCAAAATGGTAAACATATATCACATGTAGGCTAAGATTCCCCATGTAGGTCTTGTGTTATAATCTAGGCCTCTATTCATGGGCCATGATCCCCAAGGTAATTCATGTGGCCTTGTACCCTAAATTTAGACCTTGGTCCATGGTCCATGCCATAGAAATCATCTTTAGTGTTAAAAATATTTAACTAGAGACCATATCTGGCGTATAGGACAAATGCAAATTTTATGGCCTAAGGCTATGCATTTTTACATTGTCATTGCTTAAGTTACAATAAATATCCATGGTTAACCAAAATTCATAAAAAGAGGTACTATATCTTTCTCACAATCCAATATTCCATTTATATGGATTTTTGGTGGCCTAAGGCCCTACACACAGTTCATGAGCCCTAAGGAAATTTTTTTTGGCCCAACAACTTGAATTTTTGAATCAAACCATGGCCTAGGGACTGAAAGCCATACTTGTTATGCCAAACCTCAAAATTTCCGACATATCTTACTCATTGGCTAAATATTACCTATGTAGTATATAGGGCCTTTGAGGTGGTCTAGGGCATCATACAGGACCCATGATACCCTTACCCTTAGATGTTATGTTTGGACTTGATAATATGGCCCAATCAACGATAACCATTCTTGGTCTCACAGAACTTGAAATGGCCATTTCTTGCTTGTAGTAAGCCAAATATTTCCCACACAGAGATGACATTATGGACTAGGGACCCATGTGTGGGCCCCGATCCCTTGAGGAAAATGTTATGGCCTAGGACTTTGTATGTTTACCATATAACATGAACTAGGCCATGAGGGCCATCCTTAGTGTGCCAAATTTGAAACAAACACTATATTCCACTTACATGACGATAAATATTCAATTTATAGGCTGGTGTGGTGGACATAGACCTATTAATGTCACATGATCCCTAGAGACAAAATGGACTAACGTAAGGTTGATGTAGAAAAATTCTCCTTACTTACATGGCATATTTGTATGTGTGAGGTTTTGAGTTTAATTAATGTGTCCTCCCACCTTGTAAATGGCCAGTTTTTGTCTTGTATTTTTCCCTTTTCCTTGACACATTGATCACATATTACATTATCTTACTCCCTCAAATTCCTCACTAGTCATGTATTAAACAAATAAAGGTCAATGTCCAAGTATCTATTAGGTCCACATAAAGAAACAACAAGACCAATGTAAGAACATCTCTCCATGCTTGAAACGATGCATATCTCCATTGTCAATATTTACAAGAGGATTGAACACATTCAACCCACATCTATTAATGAGATGTATAATATCCCTCAGATCGATTTTAATCCCAAAAATACCCTTCGATATTTAAGGAGCATGGTTCAATCCATCAAAATTATGTTGATAAATATAAGGCGTACCAACGACGTCCTTGGTGTCTATGGTAAACAACCATTTACTTGAATAAATTTTTTTCATCACATTATCCATTCTATGATACCTCTGCATGAATGAAAGGTTGACATGTGATGACAACAAATCCTTCATCACAAATTTGAGATCTTCCAAACACTGTTCAATTAGGGAGGGATTAGTTGCCTTTAATACTTTGATTTATTATCATTTTTTAACTCATGTTATGCATATTTATGTAAGTATTTATCATGATCCATTATCATCTTGTTCATAAAGTTATGTGTGTTCTTCATAGTGACCAATTTCATTCTTTTAGGAAATACTTTTTTCAAATAACTCGACATCATCTTTCAAGGACACACACACACAAACACACATTTCTCAAAAATATGTATTGCTTTAATTTTAATGCCTTGAAACGTAAATTGCATTATACATGGATACAAAAGCAAGTATATAGCTTCAATTTTACTAATTTGGACATCTAACATGATAGGATTGGTTTGTTGATTTCAAAAGTCATATATTCTACCTTATTTGGATAAGCTCACAGCTAGGGGGGTAGTGGGTTAGTGGTTAAGGGGATTAGGTTTTGGGGGTACTATTGGGTAAGTAGTCTATGAGTTAACATGTTAGTTTGTTAGGGGTTATATGTTAGGGTAAGGTATGAGGTTAGGTTAAGGTATGAGGTTAGGGGGTTATAGGTTGAAGCGTACAAGGTGTGTGGATTCATTATATGGGTTGGGTGTGCGAGGTCCATGAGTCATATAGGTGGATTGGTTGTGTTAGGTGTGTTTAGTTGTTGGAAGTAATAAGTGATTGAATATCCATTAAGTTGTTATTCATGGACAAAAACCTTACACTTAATACTAACTAATGATATCAAGGATCATGGGCCATGGAACACTACATAGTCCCTACATTAAAAATATTTTTCCAACACAAGGTATACGGGAATGGATTGGATATTAGTTAATAGTAAATGGCCATGGATTTTAAGAACCATGTAATCCCCCATAGAGGGAATATTCATTCAACGACAAGTGGTATATGTCGGTATTTTGATATTTGTAACACCAATAATGAATCTCTTGTCCCACAACATGGTCCAAGGTTTAAATTTATGGCCTAAGTTCATACCAATTTATTATGGGGTCATGGACCATTACGATTCTCTTGACCATCACATAGCATGCATCCACATAGAAAATCACTCATCCACATGTGAGATATGGTCATCAATTTGAGAACTTGCACATATCCAGTTCACATATGCACAAAACATATAGAGAGATGATGCCAACTAGTTTGAAGTTAAAAAGGATTATTGTGTCCCCATTTATAGTGGATATCCTTACAAATGTTGGAGAGTGAACCATCACTAACTAGTAACATGACTCCTCCACTTAGCTAGACTAGAATGGAAGAGTGTACCATTGACATAAAGGTTTCTGTTATAAGTTATAAGCTTGATTAAACACCATATTAGAGTAAACCAATGGATTAAGATGAAAGTTACACACAGGACATGGATAACCAAAACCAATTTTGTCATCAAAGAGTGTTCTTAGGCCCATGATTTAACGTAAAATATTTTAAGAGAATAGGGAAATCTATTTTCTAGTCGTTTAGTATAATATGATATTATGCAAAAATATTCCATTCAAATTATTTAAAAACCTTCCAAGACTCCCTCGAAGATGTGTAAGTATCCAATATGATACCACCAACATGTTAAATAAATGGATAAAATAACAATACCGAGTCAATATTCCTTAGACAATTGAATGGGGATCAAATAACTAGGAAAGAGAAGTGGTTGGGTACCCCATGTGTGTTAAAACTAATTCAAGATTTCCTGTCCAAGGCCCAACATGAGGATGTAATATTGGAAGGTATCCTATGTTAGAAATAAAATATTAATCTCAAGAATACCATGAAAAGGCTTATTGAGAAAGTGGTTGTAGTCATATACATGACGTAAACATTTTGTTATGACAACTTATTGAAGTGTACGATGAGATATAATTCTTTAAAGATGATCTTGCATGATGAGATATAATTCTTGAAAGATGATCTTGCATGACTTAAGATGGATGCCAATAATATTAACCAGTAACATATAACATATGGAAGAAGGACAATGGAAACTATTTTTTATAGTCATTCTCAATATTCCAAAGGTTGAAATTAATGTGCTTAAGAAAGAAAAGAAAATAATGAACTCATGGTATATATTTTTAAAGATAATTTTGAAATTGATGTTTTTTTATAAATTCAAAGACACCATGGAATTGATGGTTTTTCATAATCTTAACCACACAATGTGAAGTAGCGTGTTTTTGAGAACTCAACAACAATAAAGTATTATTTAAATTCATTGCAAAGATAATATTTTGTGAAGAGATATTATGTTATTTAAATTATTCATGTTGTGAAATTTTTAGAGGAATCCATACAACAAGTTACATACAAGGCACTTCAAACAATCATCTATGAGCCTCGAATGGAAGGAATTCCCACCATCAATTACATGTTTAAGGCATTTTAATTGTGAAGTCTATGTTTTTTAACAATTTATATACAAAGAAGTTCAAGTAATCATCTAAGATACTCTAAAGGAAAGGCGTCCCACCATCAAATTACATGTTTAAGGAATTTCCTATTGTGAATTTTATTATTTTTTTAACAAGTTACATACAAGGAACTTCAAACAATAATTCAAGTTCCTCCAAAAGCAAGGTGTCCCACCATCAATTACATGTTTAAGGTGTTTTCTATTGTGAAGCTTGTGTTTTTTTAATGGAAGAGCATTCACAAGCATTGATTGTTGTTGGAATACCATATGGATCTCCTCATCATTTATGTTAATATTTTTGACGTCTTCCCTCCTTTAGTATATCTTTGTGCCATTCAAGTTCACAATCGTTACCAATCAAGTATTCAAACCATTGATTGGTGTGTGCTCCTTCATTGCAGGTTCACTTGGTTTTAGTGATGCCAGATTGTGTCACATCTTGCACATCATCGCCATGTATTCTCATTATATCACCATGGAGAGTACAAGTCATTCACATGGATTTAGGGATTCCATTATAACACAATATCAAGCACTGATGACTTGAGAATCTGGAAAATGATCATTAGCACATTATACCGAATTTCTCACTAGATTACCATTGATTCCCAATAGAAGATCAAACACATTTTGGTCCAGGAAAAATTTAAGGAGAGGAGGGGTGGTGATTGTAGAGGCCAAAGGAGGTAAGAGAGCGCAAGAGAAAAGGTATAAGCAACGAATTCTAACCTCTATTCAAAAGCATAAAGATGACAATTTGAGGTTCCTCGTCTCCATCAAATTAAATAATGTGACTTGTAAGTCCCAATTCATCACTTTTACTACCAAATGGGTTTGCTAGTTGTTTGGTTTTGGAAACATATGAAAACCCACGCTTTTATTTTTTATTTTTGGTAGGATCCCGGATGGTATCCCTTGACATTATAAGTGGGGAACCACATCCAAGATCATGGTTGTAGGCAAGGATACTCCTTTAAAAAAAATCTTGTATGAGGGCTCTCTCACTAGAAGTATAGTTGCAGTTGTATACAAGGTAAGCATATTTCTCCCAATTTATTTTTGTAGGCTTTAAAATGCATCCTATGAGGCCTTAATATTGTTTTAGTACATTTGTTATTATATAACCAATTTGTGATTTTCGAGGACCTACATGATTTGGTATGCACTTTATCTTCTCCTTTTGTATGATTCATGGAGTATCATGTAAGTCTAATTAAACATTGGTTATAGCATGAAAAAGTTGTTGTACAACCTTGTTTGTGGACATGGTGATTCAACAACTATTCATGTGCTAGTATATCTATGCATTCAATCTAGAATGTGTATTGGGTGCCTTGAATAACTTGTTTTATTTTCCAAAATCATTTCCAAGGGACTTGTATATTTGCAGTTGTAATGTTTCTTTCATTATATATAGCGCTCGTGTGACTGATTAAACATAAATTTGCAATAGAAAAGGGTTATGTCGTAGTTACTAGGTAACCTAGACCTTGAGAAAATTTGTCTTTTTCATACGTGGCACCTTTTAGTAACACAAAACTTTTACTTATTAAAAAATTGATGGTTGTGCTAAAAACTATTGAAAATTAATTCATCAAAACATTAAGATAATAGTAGACATTTTCCTTTGATTCATAATTTTGGGCCCGTAATTTTCCCCCATTTTCGCAAAAACTGAGTCATATATTGTTAAATATAAACAATAATACAATATTTCTGAGCTATACAGTGTTGAGGTAATGTATTTTTTGAATAACCCACACTTGGTTTCCTAGTAATCGACAAAATAGTGGAAGTTTGTCTTTTAAAAATAATTTTTTATTCCATCAAATTCTCTCTATATGTTATCGACCAGATTAAGGAGATAGTTGTAAGTGTCTATGAACAAAGTAGAATGTTCAAGCAAGTTCTTATAGAACTATGGATTCCAAAATATTTCAAATATTTCATTCCACAACTTTGTTGCAAACTTCCATGTAGAGTATTTGACACCTCCAAACTATCTATGATTTGGTCCTTAGTTGTGGTTGTGTCTGTGTTTCAATTCATGAAAAAATTGCCACCTAAATAAATATGATTAACCATTTAACAAACCTATCTAAATTAGTGTTTTGTTATGCACACATAGGTTCCAAAATTTCAAGAGAATGTGTTTTAGATGGATGTGTGACGATGTCCATACTGGAAATGGACCCGCCATCTCACCAAATCTTGATTTTGGGAGTCTGAGCATGAATTTGTTAGAGATGGGTTATCTTTTGTAATTGCAATGACAATCGTTGTCTCTTTTAAATTTCCATCTCTTATACATGAGAATGAATATAAATTCCATAAAAAAAAAGATCTAGCAATATCTCAAAACCCATAATAGTTTCCATTCGAGCTCACCTCTAAACCTTAAAAGCATGCTAAATTTGTCCAAAATATATTACCTAGATTTTTGGTGGTCTGATTCTTACCCAAGCACAATAAAGTTAATTGGATAAAATGCCTAGATTGCCCATGAATATTTATTTAAAAAAGCACCAATAATATCCATGTGATGTGCCTTGCTTATCCTGGAATAGAAAGGATGAACATGGTAGAGAATCGCTGTGGAAAACATTAAAGATCAATACATGAAAATCCAAGAGGTTGATGCATGACTCAACTAAAATATAGAACCTAAATATGCCTATAATAACCAATAGATCCTATCAAAGTTACCATGAAGTGATGCACACTATATAGGTTGAAAAAAAGAGTCAAATAGCTTCAAAATATCTGATATTAATCTCTTTAGGGAAGGTGGTACTGTTATTCCTAAAATAACATTATAAAAACTTGAAATGTTGTTCTCTAACATTATAAAAGATATATCCCATGTAGAGTTCTCTCTTTTGGGTCAAGAAGCATTAAGGATAAGATCTCTCTATCCAAATTTATCTTCTGAATGGATGCACCTTCTCTTTACAAAGATAGAAATCACACAGTGTTAAAATAAGAATAGATACGGTGTGCTTCCCTAGTTTATTTTCAGCTTAGTTGGGCATTTCAATGTGGGCTATATCCATTGCATGAAGCTTGGGTGAGTAGGAGCATAGTTCATATGCATAGATGGCGGCCCTAGCAGGGATTGGATGCAAATATGGTGGCCCTTGAAGAGCTCAAATGCACAGATGATTGTCCTATAGAGTGTGGGTAGCAGAGAAAGAGCCCTAGCAGGGCTTCAATTTGCTGGAGGATGCCTAACAGGCATTGAACTTGTCCCTTAACAACTTTTCTACCTTAAAAACAAAGATCTAGGATCTCCTTTCCTTTTCGAGATCCATAACCACCAATCGTTGCAGAGGAAGCAGTGGGCGAAAACCTGATAACATGCCTAACATCTATTTGTGTTCCTATCCCTCACGGGATTAAGTTCCAGAATCCAATGTTCATATAATGTTTTTTTACATGGGGTTAGGTTGAAATAAGTGAGTTTCAACCATTTAAATGTGACTTGGTGGAAGCAATCCTAGTAGCATGTCCATATGAAATTCTCCACCAGTCTACCAATCTACAAATCTCCACCTACAATTGCTACCATCTCATCTATCCATTTTCCATTTTGCTCATTCATACCCTGGAGAAGGGGCCTTATCTATCCACTAGGAGAGTGTTTTTGATAAAAATATTGTGTTTAAGAGTGTGGAGGTTCGAATCCTGTTAAAAGCATAATATTTCTCATGCTTATTAAATGAGCAATGAAATAGCACCAACAATATTATTTTATATTTTCTAGTATTTTCGCTGGCGTATTTCATTTTATGCTAGATACTACCAAAACTAGAGAGGAAATTGAAATATCATGGTATGCCATCTCCAAATACATTGACATTATCGATGCACAAGAAAGAGAGAGACTAGCTAGGGGTAAATCCAAATCACTTTCTAGTTCATAAATGTTTCAACTTCCCATAAGTCTAGGTATACTTCTCCTTAGCCAGTAGACACTCCTTGCCACTCCCCAAAGACTTAGGGGGAAATCCACTGAGTTTGATTCCTTTTCCAAAGTAACGAAATGACAGAAGAAGCTCCAAGAGTTAAAGCCAAAAATAGAAAGATCATTTTTAGTCTCTAAAACTCGATTCATACAACACATACCTGTATTCAACATTCCCTCACTCTCAAGCACTATGGCTGCACCTTTTTATGAAGCATGTACAATGGCTACACTCCTCAAGATGGTCCCAATGACCCTAACAAGGTCATGAAAAAATTTGGTATCTTCTAGTTTTCTGAGGACCTAAGCATTACGCCTTGGCATGTTCCTTCCCTGTTAAACATATCCCATGATTCTTCTCCTCTCCCCAAATTACAATGATTCTTTTCCCAAGTTCACATGAAATGGAACTTTCACTGTTGAGGAACACTTGAATACCCTTTTAAATGAATTCCACAATATTGGGGCTAATCCAAATGATGTCTGCATGACACTGTTTGTTAATACTCTAGAGGGAAAGGAAGAAACTGATTTCTTTGACTTGCCACCCAGATCCTTCTCTAATTGGGCCGAACTATGGTATCGGTTCAAATCCACATAGAACCAAAAACAAAGTCCCGCTGATTGGATTAGGGAGTATAACAACATGGTGTTCCATCCTGGTGAAACCATAAAAACATTTAACTTAAGGTTTACCAAGTTGTACAATAAGATTCCCGAGGTCATTAGGCCTCATAGTCAGGCTACTCTAATCCATTATTACAACACCCTACCACCCGTGTATAAAAAAAGACTTGAAGAGAAAGTTTTTGATAACATTGCCACCACCCTTCAAACTTGCCTAGAGTATGAGGATCAAATTATAAGAAGAGGTTTCCCCATAGTTGATACAAATAAGAGGCCCGAGATGATTGTTGTCCTGCAACTAATTCAAGACATGAAAGATTAAATGATGTCCTTTGAAATAAAGGTCTCACCATTGGCAATTAACTTACCCCTTCCTTTGACTTCCCAACCTACTTTGACATCAACAATCCCTCCCACCCGACTTTTCCTCCAACACTGACCATGGTATAAATTTTGTGATGATCACCACGACGAGAAGACTTGCGAAATGTGGAAAGCTAGTAGCAAGAGGAGAATCTTTGGGAAGAAACAAGTGTCTGCAATAAGGAATCCCTTTGTTAATACCATTTTTTTGGCTGGATGAAGAAGATGTCCTTGATGTCAATACTCAAGCTCATAACTGTAATAGGAGACCTCCAAATGGAAATGTTAACAAGAATAACTTGAACTCTGCTTCAACTTCTAAAGAACATGTTCCATATAATCCAAGTAAGGAAGTGACAAAACTGGATCCTAGCCCCAAGGTTCATCCTACAATGACTATCCCTCCTACTCACGAGGATTATACCATCGTTGAAGAGCTACGTAGAAGAAAGTCAAATGCCACTCTCCTAGACTTGGCCAAAATCCTTGAACAAATAAAAAATCTGAAATTGTTTGAAAATAAAACGAAGTTGAAAACATCATCTTCTACGGTAATTATTGCTTAAATTGATGAAGAAAATAAGCATGTTCCTCAGTAATTTTTTGGGACTGTGTCCACTTATCAATAGCATAAAAAACCTCCCTTTCATGTTTCCATTCAGATCATAGATAAAATTGCTCATTGCTTCCTAATTGCGTCTGATTGAATGTTACTTTTAAGACAAATATGGAGGAGTTGGGCATGTCATGTACCAACGAAAATCCTAGGAATCCGTTGGCCGTTAGTAAGAAGAAATAACCAAATGGACATAGGGGAGGTTAACTATTTCACCTTAGTTATGTGTTCGCACCGTGAGATTAGAACCACTTGCAACATAAAGGTCCTTGATATGGGCGTCAACAGCTGGTATATCATATTGGGAAGAGATAGACAGTATCTAACCAATGGATACGAATCCATGGATTGCACACATATCATTACTCCCAAGGGTCCCAAAAATATCAAAGTTTCCCAAGGAGAAGAATAGTGCCATATATTTATATCCTCCCTCAGCCTTCGGTTAATTAGGCATCTCTTTTTACTGAAGAACAAGTTGCAGAAACAAAAGCTGTAAACTCCTCCCAAGACTCTAAGGAGATATGGAAAATGTTCTTTGATGGGGAAACCTCCCAACATGGAAATGGTGTCGGTATTCTATTACAAAACAAGCTTGCTAAGAAGCACATTTTTGCCTTTCGGCTCAACTTTGCATGTACCAATAACACTAAGGAATTCAAAGCCTTATTGCTCTGGGATTGACAAATGCACTCGAACTTGGTTATCTAAACCTGAAAGTGTTTAGGGATTCAGAACTGATTGTAAATCTGGTTAATAGAGTCGTATATAAACCTTCACATAAACTCACGAGACAGTATACTTCCCTGGTCTCTGAGGTAATCTCAAAGTTTTCCAATTTAAGTATTACACATATAGGTCAGAACATTAATATGATCATAGATAGCTTGGATACCTATGATGCTAGAATGGATAGATATGACATGGCCAATAAACCAGATTGTTTTGTAGTTACTTTGTACAGACCGCAAGTCATAGTGTTAGATTGATAGGTCGTTGGAATATTGTGGAATAGTTATGTTAAATAATTTGAGTTAGTTAATAAGAAGAGAATGAGGGTGAGTGATTATTGGTTCATTACCAATTGAAACATTGGTATCTATAAGTTGCACTACAGTAAAGGCGCATAGAGAAGGGTGAATCGATCTTTCCTAAATTTCATGATTATGAAATCATAATCTAGATTTTGTGAAAAGCAGGTCCTATAGTTTTCCTCCTAGAAAAAAAATCAAACTCATTTCTCATGCTCATGGATGTTATGTTTATAAGAATTATTTCCTTCTTGTAATAAAATCAAATGCCAAGGGATGTGTAATTACAGGAATTAATTCCTGTAACAATTGAATTTTGTTTCTATTACATGAAATAGGTTTTCATATAATATTTGTGGTTGAGTATTTAAAAGGGATTAGATACTTTGTGGGCCATAACCGCTCATGGATGTTATGTTTATAAGAATTATTTCCTTCTTGTAATAAAATCAAATGCCAAGGGATGTGTAATTAAAGGAATTAATTCCTGTAACAATTGAATTTTGTTTCTATTACATGAAATAGGTTTTCATATAATATTTGTGGTTGAGTATTTAAAAGGGATTAGATACTTTGTGGGCCATAACCCACACGTATTCAGGATCTATATTGCATTAAATATAATGGAAGAAGTCCTATCCTTGTTTAACCAAGAGCAAGTTTGTTTCGAGGGTAGAGTGAGATGAAGCTGTGTTGACTCCTTTAAAGGAAACACATTATTTTCAACACTTAGGGTGTGATCGAAAAGTGTATATCCAAATACCATTTGATGTAGGAGCATCGTACCCAAAGAGAAAGCCAAGTTGTCTTAAGGAGTCTCGTTCTTATATTTGTAGGGGATTTTCCTTTTGTAGCAAGCACGTGACTCAACACCACCTCATTAATCATGATGTTTTTCTTTGATAGTGTTTTCCCCCATCCTTCAATAAATAATAATATTTGACAAAAGTGGATGCACCGGAATCACTTGCAAGCTCAGTAAATGAAAGAATCCTTCTTAAGTCATCATTAGAATAATAATCAATAGATGCATGATTAATAACACAACTTTGTTGGAAATAGGTTTGAGAAATCACCTTAAATCACCTTATTTACATCAAAGTCAACAACAATTTTCTTATCCTTAGTAATATACACATCCTTTAATATTTTACCCAATTTGAGATCTATGTCTTCTTTATTGAAGATTACATTCTAAGCAATCTCCACTTTCATGTTGGCTAGATGCTATACTACACAAGAATTTCTTTCTGAAGAAACATGAATAAAGCTTTCCTTGTAGTTTTATCATCAAGTTTTTGTCTCCTCTACTTGTGACTAAAGTGTAAATTCAAATAAAACACTTCGATTTGTGTTATGTCGGTCTTCTTCCCTGTCTAGGCCTCCTTGTGTGTATTTTCTTCCATCTCCTTTATGGGATTTCTATTTACAAGGAAAGCAGTTGTGCACATTTCTTCAACCCATAAAAAATTGTGCCAGTTCTTTGCCTCCAACATTGACTTATCTTTCTCACATATCCTATGTTATTTCTTTCTACAATGTTGTTTTGTTGGAGAGTACATGGTGCATGCAAATGATGATATCTATATCCTATTTTGCTTGCAGAATAATTCAGAGTCATTGGAAGTGTATTCACGTCTACTGTCTGTCTGCACACCTTTATTTCCCTACCACATTCTTTCTTTATTCTTGCCTTAAATTCTTTGAAAGTATTGAAGTCCCATGACTTCTTCTTGAGGAATTACACCCAAAACTTCCTTGTATAATCACCAATGATTGTGTAATAAAGTACCTTTCTCCTCCAGGAATTTGTATCGACGTTGGGCCACATATGTTTAAATGAAGAATTTTTAAAGGTTCTTCTACTCTATGTGCTATAAATTTATCAAATTTCCTTTTATTTTTTTTACCATAGACACACGCTTCACAAAATAACTTATTAGAATTAAAAGTAGGTAAACCAACAACTAATCCATGTAACTTATTGAGACCTCATATGTCATAACACAAAGGTCCCATACATTTATGCCATATCTAAAACTTAGAAGATATTTGAGATTCATTTGTAGAGTCAGAGTTTTTGACAAACTTCCCACGAGGTTTGTATAGCATATCGCCCTATATCCTATTGAAATGACATTGTTATTCCTTTTTTTTCACAAAACGTTTTCCATCACAGAAGTATACTAAGTGTTTTACAATTGAAATTTGTTATATAGAAATAAATTTCTTACCCAACCCTGGTAGATAAAGAAATAGACCATTTGATATTCTCTTACCATGATGTATAATAATAAGCACGTGATAGATTCCAACCATTTCCAACACATGTTTATTATCCAAGATCACTAAATTTCCACTAGATTCCTAAAGGTCCAAAAACAACTCCTTGCTTCCAATCATGTGGCTACTATTGCTACTATATCAATGAAAACCATCTTCACCATGAGAGGCATGTGGGGAAATGGTGTACACTTGCTCTTGTGTGTTTTCTAAAGTGTTTCTAGATTGCACCTTGGGTTTCCCACTGAGCTTGGCACAATGGCCATAATTCCCACAATTGTATCTTTTCACCTTTTTATGTTGTCCATACTACCATTGTCCTTAGTTTAGTCTTGATTTAATCTGTAGTGGTGTCTTTCTATTATGTTTGGCAGCATAGGCTCTAGAAAGATATCCTTTGATAGTTCTTTCATTTTTAAATCCCTCATCCTGAAGAAGAAATCCTTTGAAGTCATTGAAGGTGATGGTGTTCACATTTTTTTGTGCACAAATTGATGAAGAATGGACTAAACATAGATAGTCCTTCTTATGGAAATATGATATGGTTTCCATTACCATATCCTTGTACTCAACTATATCACTAATTCCCTCCAATTTCAATATCCATAGATTATCAACAACTGAATCACTTGGATTCATATTGAGTGACCCCACTTGGTAGACCCTACTTGAACCAAAGGTTTGACCTGTCTCTAAAAAGGAAAAAAAAGATCCTAACAATAGGTAAAGTATCGGGGATGAAATACAATGATACCAAAATTATCTCAATACTAATTTCGGTTGAGTGCTTCCATCTCTCGGATACAAGCTCTATAGGACCTGGTATTGATAGGAGTTTTGTAGTAAGATTAAGTGCTTTTTTAGATTTATTTAGATTACAAATTATGGTGTCAAATATATTGACTTCTCATCCAATTATTTTTTTGGTAGCATGTCTATGGATATTTTCTGGGGGCTTATTTAGTTCTTTTATTGATCAGTTCTTCTTTGAATTTCTCAACTAGTTGGTCTAATTTAATTTTTCTTTTAATCAACTTCTTATTTCCCTTTACATGAAGATTTAGATTTATATGTTTCTGGAAAAAGGAAAGGATCTTGTTCAATAGATTCCAGTTAAAGTTGTTTCCAATGTAGGCAATTTTGATAGCTTATTGCAGTTAGATGCTTGCTGCAATAACATATTTGGAAAAATTCATTAGGGTTTTAGAAACTTTTGTTGCTATCAAATATTTGCTTCTTTTCAAAATATGGAATTTAGAACAAAATTTGTGTTGAATAAGTGTTAAAATAATCCCTTTTCCGCTACAAGAATATTCTTGGCCAAAATCCTTAGGGTTTTCAACATTTCTGTTGCTATAAGTCCTCTCACAACTTCAAAAATATGGTTGTTGAAACATTAAGGTTGTTGATTAATTGTTAATAATTGTTTCAGGACTCTGCTGTTCTCTAGACTTTGGATGTCCATATTTGATTCTCCCATTGTTTTTATTTTATTTTTACTTATGCCATTGTTTTAAAGGGTGATTTGCAATGAGAATTTACTCCTTTGAAAATTTAGATTTACAGTTTCACTGTAAAAAAATTGCACTTGTTCTTTGATTGTTTATTTCGTCACCAACATCCCTCCAGATATGGATAGTCCTAATGAATTATAGGGACAACCAGAAATATGTTACAATAATGTGTAACAAAAATGCTTAGGATTTAGGGGAATTTTCTCCCTAGCAGTTCTTTGGTGCTTGGGAAAAATATTTCATTCAAAAAAATAGTTTTCTTGGATAACTTCGGAGATTGTAACCAATAGTTGTAATTTTGATCTCCATGTTGGGTTTTTCTGTTGTATTAATAAGTGCTCTGCATTAAGATTCTAATGCTTCCTTTTGTGATTTATTTTTTGTTAATAAGCAGGAACACATTCTATTACTTATGGTACAAAAATGATATTACAATCAATCCTGGCCAGCTGGATGATCCATGCATGACCAGGTTGTTCTCCAAAGGATTTAGTCCATTCTCTCCCTAGATTCCCACGCCCTTACCTTTCCTTGTTAAAAGGGAAACAAAACCCACTCACGGACATACATATATAAAAAAAGGCATTCCTATGATACTTGGCCTGGAATCCTACGATCCCACATCTATCGAGAGACTGACCTTGTGTAATACAAATTCCCTCCCAATCCAAATTCAAAAGACAACAGACATAAACAAACGAAACAATTTACGACATAGACATAATAAAACATAAACAAGGTGTAGCCACAGTTTCAAAAAGTGAAATGCATAACCTCAATAAGCCCAAAATTCCATTCTACCCATCACCTTCACTATAGAGGAGGGTTTCTTGAAGATGAAGGATGTGCTTCTACGGCTGGTTCCATTGGGAGGTCTAGACATTCTCCCGCAGTATGGTCCAGAAGGTGAAAACCTGCGACACTTTCTTGTTGCCCTCTCCAGATCAGAGTCGGGGCTTCCCTGATGCCATGCAACATTTGTGCTTTGGCCTGCAAATTGTGCACAAGCAGAATCTACACCGTCTAGAAAGGATTGACCACCAGGGGTCTCCCTTGGTGCACCTCGTACTCCCATAGCAGATTGATTTATTTTTCTATAATTTGTGCTTCTACTACCAACAGGGTCTCGGACATATACTATGCTCCCCAATTAAATGCTAGAAGGACCAAATTGTCATCAATGAGTAGGGTTAGCGGAAGAGCTAGCTAACAAATCCCCCCCCTCAATCTTACCTCTCTCCCCCTGATGCCTCCAAACTCTCCATTGTTAAGCCATAATCTCACGGGGCTGATAATTACTGGAGGTTGATAGATAACTACACTTAATTTGCAGCTTGGACATGATGATCTATTCTCCTTCCATGGGTTACTTTATAACCATTCCATTCTTATGGATGAAGTACCCTTCCATCATCTAGTCAGGATGATGTTTCAACTTTGCACCCTTCAAAGCGTCGGCCTTACAGACCTAGATCCCATTATCCTTTGCCATATCGTGAAAGATCAACAACCATTTCCCCCATTGATGGCTGCCTCATATGGGTTTCTATCCTTTTTCCAGCCTAAGAGAAGCAGTTCGAAATTACCCCACCGGTATGTCCAAAGGGACAATTCCCACACCCCATTTCGTACTCGTCAACCTCCAAGAGAGGAATCCTTATTTATGGTGGCCAGTCCCCAGATCGTCCCTTTTGGATCGTGCATGCATTCCACCTTCTGTCTCTAGCTGCTTCATACTCTTACCGCTTGTCCTCCCAATATCCTTGTCATTCTTGAAGTTAAATCCAAGTGTTGGATATATCACCTCACGTCCTTCCCCACCTGCCACGAATAAAGGGGGAGAATCGACATTATTCCCTAGTGTGAATCTTACTAGAGTTGAAATGTTCATGACGTGGGACCCACACATGTGGAGTGATGTTTTATATGTGGAGGAGTGCATACACTTGGCCTTATTTGGGAATGATACAACAAGCATCTGTCGAGGGAGATCACCATCCTTCCTTCCCACATCCTCCTCCGCTAACTCTTCAAAACGTCTCCAAATCGTGCATTCATTTTTGTCATTTATCCCTTCTGCATGGGAGGAGTTATTCTTGTCAACCCCTTCGTTGGATAGAATATCCGCCACCTTATTACCCGTTCTTTTGACATTTGAGAATTGGAACACTGGTGTTCCCATTAGCATCCTTCTGATCTTAGTTAACCTTCCTTCCCATCTCCAATTTTTTGAGATGTGGGTAATGGTTGCACCATTTTGAAGTCTTCGATCAACATTAGTGATAGCCAGGGATTCTCCTTCCATAATTAAAGGAGTCTGTTGTTGTTGCAAGGCCCACAATAATCCATTGATGAGCCCTTTGAGCTTCGCTAGATTATTGGTGCTAGTTCCAATGTTACCCCAAAAAATGTTGATAATTATGCCATTGGAGTTCCTAATTGCACATCCAAAACTAGCAGGTCCCGGATTGCCTTTTGCAGCACCATTGAAGTTGATTTTGAAAGAACCTTCTGATGGGCACTACCAAAAATCAAAGCTACACGGGGGTTTGAGCGAAGATCTAGGGTGCGAATTGTTTACAGGTAACTTGTATATCCCCAATTCATAGAGGATAAGTATTTTTGTTGCCTATGTTGCAAAATATTCTTGGGTCCAAAGTTTTAAAGTTATTGTTTCTTTTAACTTTTCTTCAATCAACTCCTAGATTTCCTCCACCCATCTTTCATTTTTGAATCCCTCATCCCGAAGAAGAAATCCTTTGACGCCATTGAAGGTGATGGTGTTCAATTTTTTTGGTGCACAAATTGATGAATAATGGACTAAACATAGATAGTCCTTCTTATGGAAATATGATATGGTTTCCATTACCATATCCTTGTACTCAACTATATCACTAACTCCCTCCAGTTTCAATCTCCATAGATGATCAACAACTGAATCACTTGGATTCATCTTGAGTGACCCCACTTGATAGACCCTACTTGAACCAAAGGTTTGGCCTATCTCTAACAAGGCCAAAAAATATCCTAACAACAAGTAAAGTATTGGGGAAGAAATTCTATGATACCGAAATTATCTCAATACTAATTTCAGTCTAGTGCTTCCATCTCTCGAATACAAGCTCTGTAGGACCTGGTATTGATAGGAGTTTTGCAGTAAGATTAAGTGATTTTTTAGCTGTATTTAGATTACCATTTATGGTGTCAAATATATCGAATTCTCATCCAATTATTTTTTTGGTAGCATGTCTATGGACAGTTTTCTGGGGGCCTATTTAGTTCTTTTATTGATTAGTTCTGCATTGAATTTCTTGACTAGTTGGTCTAATTTAATTTTTATTTAATCAACTTCTTATTTCCCTTTACATGAATATTTATATTTATATGTTTCTGGAAAAGGAAAGGATCTTGTTTAATAATTTCCAATTAATTTTTTTTCCTATGTAGGGGATTTTGATAGCTTATTGTAGTTAGATGCTTGCTACAATAACATCTCTGGCAAAGTTCATTAGGGATTTAGAAACTTCTGTTTCTAGAAAATCATTGATTCTTTTCAAAATATGGAATTTAGAACAAAATTTGTGTTGAATGTGTTAAAATAAGCCCTTTTCTGCTACAAGAATATTCCTAGCCAAAATCCTTAGGGTTTTCAACATTTATGTTGCTAGAAGTCCTCTCACAACTTCAAAAATATGTTTGTTGAAACATTAAGGTTGTTGATTAAATGTTAATAATTGTTTCAGGACTCCGTTGTTCTCTAGACTTTGGATTTCCATATTTGATTCTCCTGTTATTTTTATTTTTATTTTTTACTTCTGCCATTGTTTTAAAGGGTGCTTTGCATTGAGAATTTAGTCCTTTGAAAATTTAGATTTATAGTTTCACTATCAAAAAATTGCACTTATTCTTTGATTGTTTATTTCGTCACCAACATCCCTCTAGATATGGATAGTCCTAATGAATTATAGGGACAACTAGAAATCTCTTACAATAATGTGTATAAAAAATGCTTAGGATTTAGGGGACTTTTCTCCCTAGCAATTCTCTAGTGCTTGGGAAAAAACATTGCATTCAAAAAAATAGTTTTCTTGGATAACTTCAAAGACTTTAACCAACTGTTGTAATTTTGATCTCCATGTTGGCTTTTTATGTTGTATTAATAAGTGCTATGCAATAAGATTCTAATGATTCCTTTTGTGATTTCTTTTTTGTTAATAAGAAGTAACACATTCTATTACTTATGGTACAAAAATGATATTACATTCAATCCTGGCCAGCTGGATGAAGCACGCGTGACCAGGTTGTTCTCTGAAGGATTTAGTCCACTCTCTCCCCTGATTCCCTAGCCCTTGCATTTCCTTGTTAAAAGGGAAACAAAACCCACCCATAGACATACATATATCAAAACAAAGGCATTCCTATGACACTTGGCCTAGAAGCCTATGATCCCACATCTACAGAAAGACTGACCTTTCGTAATACAAACACCCTTCCAATCCAAACTAAAAAGACGACAGCCATAAACCAATGAAACAATTTCCAGCATAGACATAATAAAACATAAACAAGGTGTAGCCTCAGTTTCAAAAAGTTAAACACATAACCTCGATAAGCCCAAAATTCCAGTCTTCCCATCACCCTCACTATAGAGGAGGATTGCTTAAAGAGGAAGGATGTACTTCTGTAGTTGGTTCCACTGGGAGGTCCATAAATTCTCATGTAATCTGGTCTAGAATGTGAAAACTTGCAGCACTTTCTTGCTGCCCCCTTCGGATCAGAGTTAGGGCTTCCCTGATGCCATGCACCATTTGCGCTTTGGCCTGCAAATCGTGCGCAAGCATAATCTGCACCATCCAGAAAGGATTGACCACCAGGGGTCTCCCTTGGTGCACCTCGTAATCTCATAGCATATTGATTTCTTTTGTTGTAATTTGGGCTTCTACTACCAACAGGGTCTCAGCCATATATTGCGCTCCCCAATTAAATTCTAGAGGGACCAGATTATCATCAACGGGTGGGGTATTAGCAAAAGAGCTAGTCGAAGGCAAATTCCCCCCTTCAATCCTACCTCTCTCCCCTTGATGCCTTAGAACTCTCCATTGTTAAGCCATAATCTCATGGGACCGATACTTACTGGAGGTCGACAAATAACTACACTTAATTTGCAGCTTGAACATGATGATCCATTCTCCTTCTTTGGGTGACTTTATAACCATTCCATTCTTGTGGGTGAAGTACCATGCCATCATCCAGTTAGGATGATGTTTCCACTTCACACCCTTCAAAGTGTTAGACTTACAGACCTAGAGCCCATTATCCTTTTCCATATCCATCTTGCTGTGTGAAAGATAAACAGCCAGTTCCCCCATTGCTGGTTGCCTCATCCGGGTTTCTATTATTTTTCCATCCTAAGAGTAGTAGTTCGAAATTACCCCACTGGTATGTTCGAAGGGAAAATTACCACACCCCATTCTGTACTCATCAAAATCCAAGAGAGGCATCCTTATTTATGGTGGCCAGTCCCCAGATTGTCCCTTTCGAATTGTGCATGTGTGCCACCTTCTGTCTCTAGCTGCTTCGTACTCTTACCACTCATCCTCCTAGTATCCTTATCATTCTTGAAGTTAAACCCAAGTGTTGGATATATCACCTCATGTCCTTCCCCACCTGCCACGAATAAAGGGGAAGAATCGTCATTATTCCCTAGCGCGTGTCTTACTAGAGTTGGCATGTTCGTGACATGGGACCCATGCATGTGGAGTGATGTGTCAGATGTGGAGGAGTGCATAAACCTGGCCTTTTTTTGGGAATGATACAACAAGAATCTATCGAGGGAGATCACCATCCTTCCTTCCCACATCCTCCTCCACTAACTCTTTAAAGCATCGCCAAATTGTGTGTTCCTTTTTTTCATTTATCCCTTTTGCATGGAAGGAGTTATTCTTGTCAACCCCTTTGTTGGCTAGAACGCTCGCCACCTTATTACCCATTATTTTGACATGTGAGAATTGGAGCGCTGGTGTTCCCATTAGCATCCTTCTGATCTCAGTTAAACTTCCTTTCCATCCCCAATTTTTCGAGACGTGGGTAGTGATTGCACCATTTTGAAGTCTTCGATCAATATTAGTGATATCTAGGGAGTCTCCTTCCATAATTAAAGGATTGTGTTTTTGTTTCAAGGCCCACAATAAGCCATTGATGAGCCCTTCGAGCTCTGCTAGATTATTGATTCTAGTTCCAATGTTACCCCCAAAAATGTTGAGAATTACACCCTTGGAGTTCCTAATTGCACATCTAAAACTAGCAAGTCCTGGATTGCCTTTCAGAGCATCATGGAAGTTGATTTTGAAAGAACCTTTCGATAGGAACTACAAAAAATCAAAGCTGCGTGGCGGTTTGAGCAAATATCTGGGGTGAAAATTGTTTACAGGTAACTCGTATATCCCCAATTCATAGAGGATAATTCTTTCTACTGCCTCTGTTGCAAAATATTCTTGGGTCCAAATTTTTAAGGTTATTGTTTCTTTTAAGTGTTCTTCAATCAACACCCAGATTTTCTCCACTCGTCTTTGTTTATTTTCAAATATTCTTATGTTTTGTGATTTCTATATTTCCTAGAAAAGAAGCATGGGAGCAACTCCCATACCCTATTCACACTTTTTTTTGAATACATTCTTTGGCCATTCAACAATTATTAAATTCAGGTGGTCATTATGGCTATGGTTCTTTTTAAACATCCCTGTGCCTCTTTCCTAGATGGATTCCGCTATTGGACACTTGTCCAGAAGGTGGTTTATGGTTTCATTATTTGTTTCACAAAGGTAGCATCTTGAAGGACCCATGATCCCCCTTTTCTCTATATTATCCCATGTGAGAATACAACATTTAAGGTGAATCTAGCTAAAAGCTTCCACCTTGGGACACTAGATTTTGCCCCAAATTTTCCTCCATTTTACCTCTTTTTCTATTCTATAAGTTTCAGTAAGCATCTTTATAGCTTCTTTAATATTGAAGTTACCTTGGTTGGTGTACCCCCATCTGAGCTTGTTTGGACCCTCGATATTGGGAATCTTTCTAGAGCAAAGTTCATTGTAAAAATATTTCATATTCTCCTCTAGAGCCAAAGCTTGCCACCATTCCTTCGCTTTCCAGGTTCTGAAGAGTTGGTATGGGGAACCATGATCCAAAAATTCCACCACCTTTTTCATTGGATTATTCTAAATATTATGGATTAGTATTGGGACATAATCTCGATTGGCTATACTAGGCTCTCGATTCCAGGCATCTCTAGCAAGAAATGAAGTCCTTCCATCTGTGACCTCCTAGAAGCTATGTCTTTGAATGAGGCTTCAATTTTCTTGAGCCGATTTCCAAATGCTGGAACCAGGTACATTTTCTCTGAATCAAATCAACAATTGTTTAGGCCATTGAGGATCATATTTCATATGCCACAATTTAGCCCAGGGTTCCTCTTCATGGGTTATCCATCTCCACCATATTTTGTCTCCCATTGCTCTGTTGATATCTAAGGGGTCTCATATTCCTAATCCCCCAACTTCTTTGGGTTCACATATGGTTTTCCATTCCACCAGTGGCCACTTCTTGTGTCCATCTGTTCCCCCCCACGTGAAGTTTCTTTGGATATTCCTGATTTGTTTTATTAGTGATTTTGGTGCAGCTAGTACATAAAAGAGATAGAGTGGCATTGCTTGTAGAACGTTTTTCACCAGTATGAATCTGCTAGGGAAGTTAAGGGCTCTGAAATTCCAATGACTCAACCTTTGATTAATTTTGTCCAAAAGTTCCTTCCATGAAATTTTACTTATAGTTGATTCAGCTAATGGTGCCCCCAAGTATTTAGAGGGAAACCTACCTTCTGAGAACTCCAGAATTATGAGGATATTCCTTTTAGTGATCTTTGGAGTGTTGAAGAAGTAAACCTGGGATTTGTCCTTATTAATTTCAAGTCCACTAGCTTCTAGGAAGGTGTTTAACCCCTCTTTTAGACCGCGGTCCTTTTGTAGAGTAGACAGTCCCATAAGCATAGTGTCATCCACAAATTGTTTATGAGTTTGTGGTTCAACACCGAAATCAAGGGATAGCCCTTTGATCTTGTTCTCATTGCGCAAATTCTTGAGCATTATTCCTAAATCCTTTGCTATAATAATGAATAGGAAGGGAGATAGAGGATCACCTTGTCTAATTCCTCTTGAGACTTGGAAGGGAGAGGAGGGAATCCCATTGACCAAAATGGAAAATATGGCAGATGAAACCGGATTCGTAACCCATTCGTTCCACTCCTCAAAAAAGATGAAGGCCTGTAGGATATCTGCTAAGAATTTCCAGTTAATTTTATCATAAGCTTTTGACAAATCCAGTTTTAGAAGCATACCTAGGATTTTCCTGACTTTTAACGAGTGAATGGTTTCATGAACCAAAATGATACCCTCCAGGATCTTCCTTCCTTCAACGAAACCCATCTGTTTAGGGGAGATGAGGATGGGGAGATGGTCAGATCCTATTGGAAATAACCTTTGAGATAATTTTATAAATAACATTACACAAGGTGATCGGTCTTAGTTTTCTAAGATCCTTCATGCCATTCTCTTTGGGAATAAGATTCAGGAAGGTTGAATTAAGAGATTTCAAAATATTACTAGTCTTCCTTGAATCTTCCAACAGAGCCCATATTTCCTCTTTCAACCATTCCTAGCAGGCATGGAATAAGTTAGTAATGAACCTGATAGGTCCTAGGGCTTTGTCTTTCACCATTTGTTTGACAGCTGCTTCCACTTCTTCCATCTCAATAGGTTTCCCAAGCATGAATTTATGCTCTTCCCTAATAACCTTTGGAATGTGCCTCAACACCTCCCTTTGAGCGGTGTCGTGGTCCCAGTCTAGTTCCTCCAGAAGATTGGCGAAGAAGGAGTTCAAAGTGAATTTTGAATCCTCCTGGTCTGAACAATGGTCCCTTCCTCTATTTTCATTCTCTCCATTCAGTTTCCCTCATGATGTTGGATGAAAACTTTGTGGAAAGAACTATTGTTATGTTCCCCTTCTTGGAGCCACTTAACTCTAGATTTATGATTCCAAAAGAAATCCTCCCATTGTTCTCTTCGACTAAATTCTTGTATCAACAGTTTTTCTTGTGCATGTATTTCATTTGAGAAACCACTCTGCATGCCTTTTACTTGTACCTCTTGAATCTTTCTATCCAATTCCTTTTTGTCTTGAAAAATATTTCCAAAGGATTCCTTGTTCCATTTCTTGATTTTTCTTTAAAGAGTTTGAGATTTTGTTGAAACTGGTACATTCTGGTACCTCTGATGGGTGGAATTTCCTCCCAACATTCTCTGAGTTTCTTCGGAAATTCCACCTGAAGCAGCCATAAATTCTCAAATATGAAGGGTCTTCAGAGGTTTTGCCTAGCGTTTTCCCAATTCATACTGATAACCCAATGATTCGAGCCAGATGATGGAAGTAATACAACTCTCACTTCTCCTCTTGCCATCGTTATGGATTCAGAGAACAAAAATTGGTCTAGCCGACAAGTTATTCCTATATCTCATGTTCTTTTGTTGTTCCAACTGTAGGTACCATTGGTCGTTCTAACATCTACCAATTCAAGTTTTGTAATGACTTCCTTAAAATATTCACTAACGGGATTTAGTTTCTGTATCCCACCTTTTTTCCCATCAAGATTCCTGATCAAGTTGAAGTCTCCACCAAGGATCCAGGGTATTCCTCCCAATGCCCACTTGTTAGTCCTTAAGGATTCCAAAGATGTCAGTTTTTCCTCAGCCCGAGGAGGCCCATATACATTGTTCATGAACCCTCGGGTACTTGTACCTAAAATATGGAATGATGCCGACAGAGAGAATTGCATTGCGATGAATTCAAAGAGGGAAACCTCTCTTGGGTTCCAAAATATCCCTATTTCTTCAGTCGCTCCATTCACATCCACTTCCATAGATTCACTCTCTTGCCAAACCTTTCCCACTATAACTTTAAGCTCAGATTCCGGGCATTTAGTTTCTTGTAAAAAGATGATGCCCGAATTTTCCATTTCAATCCTTCTTCTTAGTAGAAAAATATTCAAGGTACTATTACGGCCTCATATATTCCAAGTTGTAATCCACATTGGAAACTATTTAGTTGCAGGAGATAGGGCAACATCTATGGTGGGATACTGCCTTGATGCTACAAGTTTAGCCCCAACGATTTGGATTCTTTGCACATTGCTGTGTCATCCTTGTTTTTATTTTCCCCCCTTCTTTTTACCGTCTGGATCCTTGAGATATTCAGACATTATTCCAAGAAAATTTATAGTGTTTCCTTGATTATAACCTTTTCTAGAAGCGATACTTGTTGATGAGGAATCTGTTTTGGTACCTTTTCGGAGCATGCTGCTTCTAGTCCATCTAGATCAAGATCTCCTATCTTCATTTCCTCTCCATTAGGTTCATTTACCATAATAACATTCTTGTTTATCTCCTGGTTCTTGTCCTGGGTCGGGATCTTCATGCCAGGTTCTAGCACCATATCTTGTTGTTCTTTAGTCTTTTCAGTTTGTTGGTTATTATTCATATTTACATATTTGATGGATTCAAACTTGTTCTAATTTTGAACTCTTTTTTTGATCTCATGTCCTATTGTTTTCTTGGATGATCTTTTTTCATTAGGGACTCTAGTAAAGCCTTCAACGTCTTGATTTTATTGATCTTTCTTTCCTCCTGGTTTTTTATATTTTGTGGACAGTCTTTGAACAGATGTCCATGCTCATGAAATATTCTGCACCGGAAACGTATTTGCTCATATTCTATGTCTTGGAACCATTATTCATCATCCCATGTTAATTCAATTCCATATGGAAGATCCTGTGATATGCCGAGGTAGATGGAGATTCTGGCATAGGATGTATAACGCCTCTGTCTAGTTTTCTCTGAAACTTTTTCGAAGTTCCCCAGAGTGTTCCCGATGTATGTCAATATTTATTCTTCTAGTATTCCATTGGTAGGGAATACATTCTAATCCATACTGGGGCTATCATTAGATTTTCTTCATCTGGATTGAATTGTTCTTTCCATAGTCTAAGGAAGAGACCAGCTAAATTGTAGAAATATGGCCTATTCTCAAATATTCTGGTTATGTCTTCTTCATTGAAGAATATGATCGTGAATAATATTTTTCCCCCAGTTGTAGATCATAATGTCCTTGGGGTTTCCAAGTAGTGTTTATCCACCATACTAGAGTCTTCTCCGCGGGCCATATCCCAACAAATTTACCTATGAGTGCATGATATTTCATGTATTGAATGTCTTCATTATCTTTTCTAAGTTAATTTGCAGCTTCGATACCATTTTTTATTTTGGGATGCTTTTCCCTAACTTCCTAGTCTCTACTTTCACACTTTCGTCTATGCTGGTCCCACTCGTTCCTTCCCCATCCTTCCATGAACGGAAATAAGATACTTTTAGATGTCCTTTTCCTTTCTCAATTTCCATATCTAATCTCAGAACAGGGGGCTCTTCCCCACCATCAGTGTGCTCACACATCCCAGGACCCGTCCCCCCAGACGGAGGTACATGCTTCAACCCCTGGCAGAAAACTTCGTACACTGTCAAACCCTGCTACTTCACTTCACCATGATGCCTCCTGCCTCTCTTGTCTCCTATTTTTTTACCCTTAAGACCACCATTCGAATTGACATCTTAACATAACCATATCCTTTTGTGAATTTTGATTACTGCCTTTGCTGTTAAAAATATGTACTTGTGCTTTAATCACTTAGTTTCCTAGGAGTTCTAGTTTTTGCTCAGAATATTTGATTATATGCCCTAATTTTTTTTCATTAAATACTTCTTTTAGGTTCTTGGATGTTTGTTCTGATTTATTTGTTCTCTTAGTCAATTTCTTCCATTACTCGTTCTGACTCTATGCTCAGAATCTCAAATTATACTCTCTCTAGTGCATCCATTAGATAATCATGCTTTGAAGTTTCCCAATACTTGCACTAATGGCCTTGTTATGTTAGTCAAGTGTTCAGTGGTATTCTCCTGCAAAATTTAGTTTTATATTTTCATGTAAAAAATGGAGTTGTCATTCAATAGATTTGAGATAGCGTTTGTACAATTATAGCTAGTATTGATAGCTAAGGGTGAGTAGATACTTGCTACAATATTGTCTCTTGTTAATATTCTTAGGGTTTAAAAAACCTTTTATGTTGGAAGCTCTTTGTTTCCTTAAAAAAAGTGTCATTTGAAAAAATATTTGTTGCTAGTTTTGATAACTTAGGGTGAGGAGATACTTGCTACAATAGTGTCTCTTACTAAAATTATTAGGGTTTTAGAAACATTTGTTGCTGGAAGCTCTTAGTTTCCTACAAAAAGTATCATTTGAAAACATATTTTTTCACTGAGCACAAAAGAAAGTGTTCTTATTTATCATAAGTGGGAAAGTGATTATGTGGGGATATAGCTCTGGCAAGAGGATGGATACCCAAGTAGTGGGAAACGGGTTGGAGATATGAACGACTGTAAAGGGAAATATATGGCCCCAACCAACAATGAATGTGGAAGAAGAGATGATTTTTTAATGGAAAATGAAAGCATACCTTGGGAATCATGCCCATCACCGGTGAAACCTAGTGGTGGAGAAATGAACAAATGTCCAGAACATCACTAATCAGCAGGAAGAAAAATCTAAACAGATTGAAAAGACCAAGGGAAAGTTTTTGAAACAAGTATAAGCAATCATAGACACATATATTTCTTTCCTTTAAAATTTTTGAGTTGAGTATAAAAAATAATATATAGAAGTTTTATTTCAAGAATTCAAGTTTTCACCAGAAGTTTCATACACATAAAAATTTATTTTGTCAAAAGTTTCATGTTTTGTTTTTTTTAAATATTTTGACCTAGAAACAATGTAAGTTATAAAATATCTAGATTTCCTAGTTGTCAATAATTTATCCAGAATTTTGGTGAAATCATACAAACTAAGACATATTTTTAAAATATGAGAATATGTTGAGATATAGACCATTCACTACTAAGGATAGAAAAACAAAAATGTCTATCCCACTGAAAAAAAGGAGGGTGTGGACAACGGTGGAAAAAATTGGGAGCGGTTTCTTATTTTGAGTGGTTGAATATCCAATACTCAGAAGATAAAAAAGGGATTAACTTGTCATGGATCCAAGTAATTCATAAATTTGGAAATTCCAATGATTCGCAAGTGCAGGAATTTGAGAGATCCAGGAAATTAGCCTGTGTTCAGAGCTTTGTGAATTCAACGTGATGGAGTGCCTGCAAGATTCTATAATTTTGGAGCTGTGAAGTTACTTCAAAAAAAAAAAAATCATGTTTTTGTTGTCACTCAACTTAGTATTGTAGCAGTAAGAGGGTTTGTTTGAAGCAATGCTATAAGGATTGGACAGGTCATCGAATCGGTAGAGCCCAGAAATTTGAACTAGACTGGAACCAATAATTTCCAGTTAAATTTAACATGTTAGAACATAACTAGTGTTGCATCCTCAATGTGACCCAAACCTTAGAAAGACTCGATCTACAAAATTATTTTCTTTGACAATTTTGGTCTATCTCAAGGAATGACTAGGTTATCAAAGTTGAACATTAATTATGTGTGTCAAATTAAAGATGGATAACAGACACCACAAAGTTATTGCAAAGGGATATTTGTCATGTGATCAGGATATGAGGGCCATTTTGAGTTTGCCACATTGAGGATAGGAGAATTTTCTTCTCTTCTTAAAATGGCCTTTTTGATCCATTGTTTGACTTTTGAGGTCTTAGTGATTTTGGGGTATCTGCAATAAACTGTAAAAGCAAGGTTGTAGATGAATTTGTGTCTGTATTAGAGTGAAAAGATTTATATTCCCTTCCCCATTTATGTAAAATATTGTACTGTAAGGAATATGAACAAAGAGGAGACAAAATGCCTTGTCTTCCCTAAGCCAAGTTATTTATGGTATTGTAAATTTAAAGATTTCATTGTTAGAGGCTTCATGTTCTTCATATGACTTGTACATTTTACTCTAGTTAAGACAAATTGAAGTTTGATTTGCTTCCCAAATATTTATGACATTGTTTATGTGAAGTATATACCTATTAAAATATAGACCTATTAAAAAATAAACATGCCAAATGATGGTTATTCATCTCATGCCAAATGATGGTTTTGTAGCTGATTATGTTCGAACTATTCAAAAATGGGCCTGAATAAACTATATCCATATACAAGAATCTTAGTGAAGAAAAGGGTGCCATTGCTGATACAAGGTGTTCTAGTTAATGCTATAATAAGAAAAGGTGCAAGTTGTAATGGATAAAGACTTTGCATTTTCAAATCAGATTCCTGCCAGATATCTTTATTGTCCATGGAAGGTTGTCAAAGTTGGCTAAATATTTTTCTAAAGTCTTATTGAATGAAATCGTGGATAATGGAGAATTAAAACACCTGGCATCTCTTTTTTCTCCTTCATTGCAAGGTAAAAGTCATCTAAATTCTATACTAAATCTGGTACATTCCAACTGTACATATCCTTTGCATGTCCTTGGTGTTGATGTATTTGTAACTTCAAAAGATATTCTGATGTATATTATCATTGTATGTTGTTGTACCCCCATCGGATATGTGTTTTCCTCCTTGCAGGATGTATTTATTTTGTATAGATATTGAGGTAAAACCTTCGTTGTAAGTTGAAGCAATAGTCTCCAATGTGACATCATGTAGTGTGTATTTGGACTCTCTCTAAGAGAAGTCAGCCCTGCTAGTGGAACAGGTCAGCCCAGTCATGTATTTGGTCAGTCACCTGAAAGGTATAAATAAGGAGGCACTCTCCCTCATTTATACACACCTCACAAACTCTCAAGTTCACATGAGAGAGAGAGACAAGGGAAGAGAGATATATGGTTGTTGGATACTTCTTATTACTGGTATTGATCATCTTATGACATAGCCTTTGCAATTGTACTATTCTAAGGAAGTTTGTGGGGTTTTCTCCTTTATGGTTTCCCTAGTGAAAATATTTGTGTCTTGTGTATCTATTATATCTTATGCATATTATTGTACTTTTTATTATTTCAAACAAATATCCGAATTAAGCTAATAATATCTAAGAAAAACTAACATGGTATCAGAGCCTCTTTGAAAGAAGGAATTATACGACAGTGGAAACTAGGGCTTCCTGTTCAAGGTGTTATCTCCATAGATCATCAAAAAAAGAGGGCTAGGATAACTCGCCTCAGTAGGGAACATATTTTGGTGGAAGTAGTTTCATATTTGAAGAAGCTTCATTTTCGACCCTATCACTGGTGCTAGGAGAAACTGGGGAATCAAGTTTTGGAGGCTTCCCACCTCGGTCTTTAGAAAGTGACCTTGCTAAGAAACTCACCTTAAGTAGGTGCATATTTCTTTCCAAACTGAATTCCCGAACTCCAAGTTTGGAAAATTAGTGTTTCTCTGACAAACCCTAGGTTAGCTAGCTCTAGAACTAAGTCAGACACCTCAAATCAGAAAGATATAAATCTTTTCTATTTCCATTTGAGGTTCTCATTTTGAAAAGACGACTCAACATACTAATCTTGAGGATAAGATTGGAGGGGCTGATAACTTCTAGGCATGGAAGTAAAGAATCTCCCTGATGCTTGAAAAAAATGATTTGGATCAGTACATCACTGACACAATAGGATTTGAACCCAAAATCCGATGTAAAGTAATTTTTTGTCATTTGCAATGATTAAAAGTACTGAACCTTTCGATTTCTTTTAGAATCGTCGAATTTTTGAAGCAATTAGCATAGGATTTTTGATGTCACATGTCATCAGATTTGCGATGGACTTGGAGGATTGATGGTCAGATATCTGACCATAGTGTGTCGAATTTGCAATGACACTTGGAGGTTGAGTCGTCAGATATGTGACGAACGAGTGTTGGATTTGAGACAACACTTGGAGGATGGGTCGTCGGATATCTGGCAATAGTGTGTTGAATTTACGAAAAAACTTAGAGGATGGGTCATTGTATTTTTGATGTCCTTAGGATATTTTTTGAAATAATATAAAGACACATTTCAAATAGTTTAAACCCGTATTTCCAATGGTAATTAGGTTCCTATCATCGGATATTCGATGACTAACGAATTATAAATATAACCATTTTTAAACATTCCGACATGTTTTCTATGGAAGTGACAGATGATTTGTTGAAATTATTTATTTCTCGATGGACAATTTGAGGAATTGCTTTATTCTTCAACGGGCGGTTGCGAGAAATTTTTTTTCTTCGATAGACAGTTTGCGGGAATTTTTTTATTCTTCGACAAACCTCTATTTGAGAAAATTGTGACGCGTGGAACTTTATTTTTAGATTGTTGATTGTATTCATTCACAAAGTTTGTGACAAAATGTCAAATAGAAATATTCCTGATCCAAACAAACACAATAGACAATTGCTTGCTAGACTATGGGATGCAATGAAATGAAGGGACGATGGAAAATGTTATTGTCCATGTACTCAATGTAGGTGATTTAAGAGGAGAATAATATTGATCTCAATAGCCACAAAACATTGCAGGGAACATGGACACGCTGAGGGGGGAATGAATATCGTCCATTTGTAGGTTTAGCATTATAAAGTTTTTTATATTATTTGCGTTGGTAAGTGTATGTATTATTTTAATATTTCCTATATTAAATTATATCTATTGATTTTTTCATGTATTTATAGAGGAAAGACACCCTACAACATATTTTCCAGAGGAAGTGCTTTCAGAACAGGTTCCGGATCATGATCATGGAGCATCTTTGTTTAATGGAGAACAAGTGAATTATCATATTGAACAAGATGATCATACTGATAACGTAGTTGAAGATGATGGTACAAATACATTGATCCATGATTCATTTAATGTTAGAATGGATGATGACGATGGTGATGATAATGAAAATATTGATGACTTTGATGATGTTCACGATATACCTCTTCTCGATAAGGGAAATGAACCCATTTATGAAGTCTCCAAAACAAATCCTCTCTCTGTTGTATTGTTGATAATGAACTTGAAAGTTATGGTTGGTATTTCAAACATATCAATCACACGGATGCTAAGGTATTACAATAATCCATCACATATATACCATCGTGATAAATTTTATCTATATTCCTCTAATAATTGTATTGTTAACTCATTATTGATCATCATATAATTTTTTCTTCTTCATTTTATTGCATAATTTTTTTTCTTGTTTGTATACTATTTGTTTAAACAATGAGGTGGTTTGTATATTGATACAATATATTCTACCTCTCTCTCTCCTGGACAACTTCGACAACAATATTAAACAAGTTATATATAATATTGGTAAATACATGAGGTAACTAGTGATTAGTTGCTTGTGCTTAGTGTTTCTTTAATTCTTCGTATAATTTATATTTGTTTTTTGTGCACTATTTCATGATATGTAATTTAATGTTTTTTTTTTTGTTAAATATCATTATTGGTTTGTGTCGCTTGTAGATGCTTGACATCTAAAGAAATCCATAAATAAGATATAAAGTATTGGAGGAGAGAAATTCCTTGTCTCATGTGTGAAATGTAGAAGAATCTACCTTCGACATGTTTCAATGCATAGGAACACTACCTCATACACCAAGTTGAGGAGATTGAGTTGTGTGGACCTATGCACTTATGCTCCATGTGGATGGTTGAGAGGCACTTGAAATTTATGAAGGGTTTGGTGAGACAACGATCACATGCTGAGGGTTCTATTTTGGAAGGATATATGGTATACCAAAACATGTTGTATGTTAGTGAATATATTCCTAATTTAGCATCAAATCTCAATTTACGTCGCATTTGTGATCTGGAATCCAATAACAAATTTGAAGGGGAAAGGTAGATCAAGGAAGGTGAAATTTAATTATAAGTTAGTGGATGTTAATTATACTATTCATATTATAATTGCATTTTCGATTTATTGTACCAATTAAGAGCATATACTTTGTTCTGAAAATTTACATGTCTTGAATTTTAATGTTTATTGTCATCAAGTAGTTGGTCGAGAGTGGGATGCAAGTCATTTATACATCGCAACCAATCTTGACTAGATGAAGGTATGGATTGAACTATGAGAAAAATTAGGTCATGGAATATCATGGGAAGGTGTGGCTTCATTGGTAAAAGAAGCACATCGAAATGGAGATATAAATCTTACAGAAAGGGAAATCGATTTAGCATATGGTTTAAAAGATAAAATGGAAAGCATATTAATCAATCACTCTAAATATTTTGTTTTTAAAATTACATTTTGATGTACATGTTGTTCTTTTCCATGTATTGTTGCATAACTATTGAATCATTGTGTAATCTTTTCGTGTATTTATTGTTGTAGGTAAAACACCATAAGGCTATGGTCTGCAATGGCTGTAGATATCGCATCAAAAAAATGGATGAAACAAAGACAAAATCATATTGTGGGATATATGCAGTCTTTGAGGCGACCAATGTTTCATCTAGAAGTGACAAACATCCAGAACTCTCAGAAAATCGATACTATGGGTATTTGGAAGATATTCTACAGTGTGACTTTAGACCATTCAAGATAGTTTTGTTTGTTTTCAAATGGTACAGGTTACGATTGAATCAGTGTGATCCCGATAGAACTATTATTCAACATGATAAATTATTTACCATGGTAAATACAAGGTTGTTTGAGCCAGGAATGGAGCCCTATGTTCTTCCAATCCAATGTGAACAGGTATTTACTCAGAGGTTCCATGTAAATTGGGCTGGTTATTTGTTGTGAGACATGATCCAAGGGGAAGGATGGTAAAGTATAACCTAGATGATGGTAATGAAGAGGGTTATCTGGAAGAAGAAGATGATGATGAAGAGCATGATCAACATGAGTTAGATGATGGTGATGATCCAACAGAAGATGTCCAGGAATTAGTTGAATCAGATGATGTGGCATACAATGCCCATGAAGATTATATCGATGATGACATGATGAGCGTAACTGACTTAGATGATGATATGGCCAATCCTTACAATGATGAATCTGGATCTGATGATATAGATGATGACTTGTATGAAGATGATGATTACTTGGATGAAGAAGACGATGAAATATATTGAAAGGTAAATATTTAATTAGACCTATTCTTTTATCTATGAAAAAAAATATTTACTAACATCATCATCATCACCATCATCACCATCATCTTCATCATCATCATCATCATCATGTTCATCATCATTGTCACTATCATCATCATCATCGTTGTCAGTATCATCATCATCATTATCATCGTCATCATCATTATCATCATCATCGTCATCATCATCGTCATTGTCATCATCATCATCATCATCATAATCATCATAATAATAATCAGGTATCATCATCATCATAATCATAATAATCATCATTATCATTATGATCACCATATAAATCGTCATCATCATCATGACCCTCATAATCATTAGAATCATAATCATCATCATCATCATCATCATCATCATCATCATCATAATCATCATAATCATAATAATCACCATAATCATCATCATCATAATCATCATATTCATCATCATCATCATCATGTTCATCATTATTGTCTTCATCATCACCATCATCATCATCATCACCATCATCATCATCCTCATCATCATCGTCTTCATCATCATCATCTTTGTTGGTGCAAATATTAAACAAATTATAACAGATATTCAATGATTTAATTGTCAACCCAGAGAGAGCGTAAACTTGTGAGGTACATACAAAATATATGCAGGGGAAGAGTATTGCTAACGTATCCTACAACTTAATTTGAATCTAAGTTATGAAAACAAGAAATTGTATGGAGATAAATCTAATTGCAAAAAACATGAAATTGCATAAATTAGCTTGATAAATAAAGACTGAAATTGCATGAAATAAACTGGTATAAAGCAATCAAAATTAACTTGTGAGCTCACGATAAATCTATACTAACAACTTATAAGCAAAACATAACTGAAAATCTATATGAACAACTCATAAGAAAGAAATTATGGAAAATCTATATTAACATGGGGGAATCAAAGGATGTGTATTAAGCATCATCTCCATTACATAACAATCAAGAATCCACTCTATGACTAACTCTAAACTATTCTCTACTTCTAAACCACTAGAGAGATCTCTAACCAAAATGAGGAGAGAGCCCTCCTATTTATACATTAATTCAAGATAACTAATCATAATTACAGATCCACTATTCTCTCAACTTATCCCTCAAAATCCTCAACAAATTTACAACTCATCCCTTCAAATCCTCAACAAATATTGGATGAGATATTCTCTCCATATTTCCATGATCTTCTCCTTAAATTTAACTCACATCTAGAAGATGAAATTCGAATCTGAGGCTAGGTGGTCACTTTTGAGCTTGTTAAAGTCTTCAAATACACCTGTAAGAATCACCAAACTCACCCAAATTTAAAGTATAATGAAATTATGTTATTTTTCTCAATAATTAACCACAAATTCACTCAAAATACTCAAAAATAAATGAGTAGGAAAATAACAAGGTAACCCATACTTATTCATGAAAATGGTGGATATTAATGGTTTTATGGAAGGATAAGATAGGAATAAGGTGATAAATGGTATGTAAAAGGTGAATAAAATGTGGTATTTTTGTGGCTCAACAGTATTCATCATCATGACCCTCATCATCATCATCATCGTCATCATCATCATCATCATGATGTTGATCGCCATCGTATTCAACATCATGATCATCACCATCATGACCATCTTCATGATCATCGTCATTATCATGATGTACAACATCATCGTCTTCATCACCATTATGTTCATCAACATCATCACCATCATCACCATCCACATCACCATCATCATCATGTTGATCATGATTGTCTTCATCATCATGATAATAATCATCATCATCACCATCATCACCACCACCACCATCATCATCATCACCATCACCACCATCATCATCATCAACATCATAATCATCATCAACATCATCATTGTCATCATCATCAGCATCATCATCATGATCGTCTTCATCATTATCATCATCATCATTATCGTCTTCATCATTATTGTCTTCATCATTATCGTCATCATCATCCTCATCATCGTCATCATTGTCATCATCGTCATTGTCTTAATCATCATCGTCTTCATAATCATGACCCTCATCATCATCATTGTCACCATCATCATCATCACCATCATCACCATCATCTTCATCATGTTGATAATCATCGTCTCCATCCTCATGATAATCATCATCATGTGCATCATCATCATCATCATCATCATCATCATCATGTTCATCATTATCGTCATCATCATTATTATCATCTTCATTATTATCGTCTTCATCATTATTGTCATCATCATCATCATCATCGTCGTCGTCATCATCTTCATCATCGTCGTCTTCATCATTGTCATCTTCATCATCATGACCCTCATCATCATCATCATCGTCACCATCACCATCATCACCATCATCTTCATCATGTTTATCATCATCGTCTTCATCCTCATGATCAGCATCATCATCATCATCATGTTCATCATTATCGTCTTCATCATGAAAATGAAGATGATGATGATCATCCTAATCATCGTCATCATCCTCATCATCTTCATCATAATTGTATTCATCATCATGACCCTCATCATCATCATCGTCATCATCATCATCATCATCATGTTGATCATCATTGTATTCAACATCATGATCATCTTCATCATCATCGTCATTATCATGATGTTCAACATCATCGTCTTCATCGCCATTATGTTCATCATCATCATCTCCATCATCACCATCCACATCACCACCATCATCATCATCACCATCATCACCATCACCACCACCATCATCATCACAGTCATCACCACCACCACCACCACCATCATCATCATCATCACCATCATCACCATCATCACCATCATGATCATCATCATGACCCTCATCATCATCATCATCATCACCATCATCATCATGATGTTCATCATTATCCTCTTCATGATGATGATGATGATGATCAACATCATCCTCATCATCGTCATTGTCTTCATCATCATTGTCTTCATGATCATCATCTTCATCATCATGACCCTCATCATCATCATCATCATCATCACCGTCATCATCATCATGTTGATTGTCATCGTATTCATTATCATAATCATTATTTATGCAGACCATACCAAAGCAATATTTTATTAAGAAATTTGAAAGATGCAAATGTTAACATGAAACTTATTGATAAACATAATATAATATTATTTATATCATTACTACATTAATACTTATTTAAATTCACAACAATTGAAAAATGGATTTTTAATGAATGCAAAAGAAAGGTTACTCCAATTCATTCTATAAATGGTAGTACATGGTAGTGGTTATAAGACATAGAGATTATATGACAAGGTTCATATAATTTAGATTTGAAGTATTAGATGTTTTAGGGGTTAATGGTTAAATGGATTAATGGGTTTAGGTTTTATATGGACTAAAGGATTTAGAGGCCGTTAGAAATTAAAGGTGTTGTGGCGTATATAGCTTGGAGGTTATAAGTGTTAAGGACTATAGTGTTAAAGGTTATAGGGATTAACAATTATATGGGCCATAGGGATGATTATGAATAAAAATTTCAACATTAAGGGTTATGATGGTTATTACTTATTAGGGGTTATAGATTTAGAGTTGAAGTATTTTATGTACTTATAGGGATTAAGGGTTAAATGGATTAACAAGTCTAGGTGCTATATGGACTAAAGGATATATGGGTTGTGGACTAAAGGATATATGGGTTGTCAGTTATAGGTGTTATGGCATACATAAATTGGAGGTTATAATTATTAAGGGCTATATTAATGCTAAGGGTTATAAGGATTAAGGTTTATGGGGATTAAGCGATTATAAGGGGTAGAACTTATCAACATTACGGGTTATAATATGTATTTCTTATATTAAGGGTTATAGTGAAGGGGTGATAAAATGTAATGGATTAGAGATTATGGGTTAGATGTGATGAATTATAGTGTTTATGTGTTATATTGTTATGAATTAAGGGATTATAATGAGTAAGGGTCATATGTTAAATGTGTGAATACTATATGTGTATTCATTGTTAGATGTTATAAGTGTCAATAACTAAGGGTTAACATTAAAAGTTATAGGTGGTAGGGGTTATGTATTCATGGTCATAAGTGTTAAATTTTATAGGGATTTAAGGTTATGTTAAGGGTTAGTGGTAAGGGGATATATATATGATAATGTTTATATGGATTAGGTGTTATTAATTATATATTAAATATTTTTAAATATTAAATATCAATGGTTATAATGGATTATGGTTATAATGGTTATATGGATAAGTGTTAGTAATAAATATTTTTTTTAAAATATTAAATATCAAAAATTAAAAAAGAAACCTATTAATTAAAAAAAATGAAAAATGAAAAACAAAAAAAAAACACACTAACATACCTTACCTCACTCCGTCGTTGTGAATTGAGTTGAACTATTCCTCCTATCGCCACTGAGTGGACTATGAACTCTACCTCTCGGCATTGAGTGAACTGCACTAGACTCTACCTCCTGTCACGTGGACTATGAACTCTACCTCTCATCATTGAGTGAACTGTGGACTCTGCCTCCTTTTGGTTCTAAACTGTGGACTCTGCCTCCTTTGGGTAGGAACCGAAGTTGCTACAATACATCAATCTAGGCACATAATGCCTCCTAAATTGGTGAGTTTATGTCATATCTAATATATCTCTCATTTTACTCATATTCGTTCAGGGTTTGGGGGTTACAAAATAGGTTCAAGGTTTGGGTCATTATGTTTTCGTAGGGTTCGAGTCGCTCAACGAGAGAAGGGACTAGATCACTTAAGATTACTATGTGCCCAGGAAGTTTGTGTTAAGACCTATGGTTCCAGACCTCCCCAGTGTCTAAGCTTCCTATATCATAGGCCAAACCTCTATTTGGGTTGTCTAGACACCCACTTCTCTTCTAAAATCCTCTTCTAGCATGTTCTATCATCACTTACAGTCCATCCTTGACATCTTAGTCGCCCTTCCCATCCACCCACCTAGAAGTCATATATTCCACTAAAGAACAAAGATTCAAAACTCGACATTCTCTCCAACAACTAAGGATGTGCGTTTGATTCCAACCTTTTCTTCCACATCTGCTTCGTGATTTAGATTCCTGATGATATGGAATGCCCTGAATTGAATAAATTTTTTTGCAATTTGTTGAATTCGTTGAACAATTATTTTTAATGCCAAATTGTTGAATTCTGTGTTCGAGTTGAGGGATTTGATGAATGTACAAATCCCTTGTTGGTTGTGGGAGAGAAGGTTCACTATCCCAACTTTTACTAGCTATTACATGTATATTAGAGCAAGCTATGTTTATTACATTTCTCACCTCATCTTACTTATTATAACTAATACCATACATATGATTCGTATGACTATTCTTAGTTATGGTTCTCGTATTTGACATATTGATCTAAGAGTGATTATTCTATACCCATGATATTGAGCAATAGTATTGGGTTAATTCCTATCACTGCTTATTACATAAATATAGCATATCTCATCATTCAATCACTTACTACCACTAGTTAAATATTGGTGATAGGGTAGTGTACTTATTAGGGATTAACTTATGACATAATCATGGTAATCCAGCAGCCTTATACTTAGTTGATACGTAACATGATAGATAGAGTTGAACAAGCTCATTATTATGTATACATGGTGTTAACTTCTTACAAACTTGATACTCTACCTACTTGTACATTATTATGTAGTATATATTAGGGAAACATAGGTACCATTCATCATAATTAGTGAGCTTAGAGCATATATATGGAACTACTTGACCCTTTTAAGGTGAAGTAAGGTGAAGAGTAACATTATGGATATCGTACTTGATTCTTGGGTATTTATGTCCATATTAGCCTTATCTCTCTAATTGGGTAGTGTATGATTATGTATTCCTATGGATACCATAGGAATAGAATAACATTAACATTACACATATTAGGAGGATATACTATCTTTTTATATTAGGGAAACAACACATATAATGTATAGAACATGATATCCTTATATTAGAGTCATTATACGTGTACATGGTTCGTAACAAGCTAACCTCTTGCTTCTGATATCATTATCATAGGAATAGATCCAATCACATGGGGTTATACTAGTACTGTAATTTCATATGTTACCAATATAATGGAAATAGTTCTGATATCATGTTCATTAACTAGAATGTTAGAACCAATACGGTATAATACTAAACAAGAATAACTAAGGAGTAAGCATAACCAGTAGCTTGAATAAGCTTACACATATATTAAGAAGTAATGAAGCTCATAGTAACCAAACTTGTGCATATAGTTACAACCATATTGTTATCATTCAAGTCAAGGGTACTCATGGTAATAAAATCTAGTACAATGTGAATCCCATAAAATAGGGTAATATTTAGTGTTATGCTTATATAGGTATAATGATTTCCATTACCTAAGCTCTGAATACTGGTTAATCTTGACTATCAATAAACTCTTATATTACTAAGATAACGTAATACCTAACCTCATTACAGATCTTGAGCAATATACATATCATATTCATTACGGATAAACCGAGGGTGATAACATGGTGAAATCACTTATTTATAAGGTCTAGTATGGTTCTGATTACTGGATAACCTATAGCTCTTGATATGAGTGGTTTATTGATATCACATTGATTAGAGATATAACGTAGATTACACTTACAATATTTGTACATGATATAAGCAGTATGTTCAATGGGATCCATTCTATTATAATAGGGATGTACTATTATGTACATGCTAGTTATGATACTTTATTTCCATAAGATATAACATACAATATGTGAATGCCAACTACTCAGCTTTATCGTAATAATGGACAAGCTTATATACCGTATCATGATTAAACCATCTTATTGAGCTCTAATATTACATAACCTATCATGAAGTAAGACTAATAAATACCACTTGGCTTAATTACTTAATCAATGGTAAGGATAAAGCGATTGTACTAGTTACATTCTTATTCAAATCGATCAATGGTTATACTTCAAGTAAGCAATGCCGAGCTATATTAAAATATCTGTACAAACTACTATTATAAGCTTAGAGTTAAAGCATTGGATTTGATTCATTACACTAACTACATGTCACTTATTGAATAGATAGAACTAATACCATTACTTCCATCAATATGATACTTGATTAAGCTGTTTGTGATTCCAATGGAGTATTATACTTATGATTACATAACCTATACGTAAATCAAGTTTTCTCACATGTTAAGAAGATTTAGGAACCCTCCAAACACTATAATATGAATCACAACCAATAGAGCTCGGAGATATGGTACACTTCTTGTGGCTTCTTCTTCCAAGCAAAGCGATAATTTGTGTATACATTGCAGTATAAGAGGATTGTCCTTTGTCAAACCACTAGAATTATCCCTAGGGTTTCTGGTAGGTGCATTGGATAGAATGTTAGTAAGCCATTGGTTTCACTTTATACATTTGATATGCAGTTCTTGCTCTCTTGTTCTTGACATCTAAGGGTTTGTTGCTCTTTTTTTGCATGGTACTAGAATATACCAATTATGCATGGATCTTTCTCTCTCTACCTCACAAATGACATTATTGAGATAGTAACTATTGTTCCATGATTATTGGAGCTAGGCTGTGACGATTTGAAGGTTGTTAGATATGGCTTGTGACTATTTCATGGCTGCTAGGGTTGGGTTGTGACAGTTTGAGCCTGCCTAGGTTGGTTCGTAACCTTTGTTGACCTGCTAGTGTTTGGTTGTGAATGTTATGATCCTGTTAAGGTCGAGCCGTGACCATGGTTGGACTCTTAAGGTTGGTTCATATTGTACTTTTAATTTAGTATTCTGGTTTATTTTATTTCCATTAAAGCACAAATTCGTTAAATTGTTGTAAAACTCTAATTACCCTAAAACATTAACAACTAGCACTCAAATTGCATGAGTAACCCACAATTTATGAGGATTCTATAGGTAAAAAATGCCCCATCAATATTGTAGGTTAAGTTTTTCTTTCAGTTTCTAATTAGATAGGAATCTTTCATTTTTAACTTACTATAGGTGAGTTTACAAAGGAAACCTCACTTACCATCACTTCAAGCATCAAGGTCAACCAATGACTTTGAGAATTAGGACTTCCGTACCCTAAATGAATTGTGGGTGATGCCGTATTTTTTTTACTTGTGAAATGATTTTCCCATGATAATATTCTATGTTTAAATGCCATGCTAAAAAGGGGGAATTGTATAAGAACCTTTTTCTTGTTTTAAATGCAATGACTACTTGCTTCTTGTTTATGATAAATCTACCTCTCAAGCTTGTTTTGAGCTATTGTACACTATGCATGAACCTAATATATCTACTGCATGGTACTAGAATATACAATTATGCATGGAATTAGTTCTTTTGCATTATCAGAATTTAGGGAATCAAGAAGGTTTTCCATAGGTGCAGTTTCTACAATGAGTTCCACTATTTCTCCACCCATATTTCCTCAATAAAAATTCATCTAGTCACAGGCCAACAGTGATGTCCAAATTTCTTCTCAACCCTCATATGGGCCTTAAAAATTAAGAAGATGTAACTATTTACCTAATCCGTGACTATGAAAAATCATGCATTGGCCTGAAAATACTACAAACGAATTGGAAAGAGAGATAGAAGAGGTCCACCCAATCACCAAACCTCCTGAGAACCCATTAGCCTCCAATGAAACAAAATCCCAATTGGTAAACATATTCTTCAGAATCAAAATGAAAATAACAACCATGAAAGGAAACTATTATAATCTTGGAAAAATCCAAGACCAAGCAAAACTTTGCCTAGAACTGATTTAGATAATTTGCATGAGTTCAAGCACCAATAGAAGCCACTTCAAACTTTTTCTTCCACCTTTTTTTCCCATGAAATATGGCACTGGAAAATTATTAATATATAGTGGTGTAATATTTCACAGTTAAGAATACATATTATGTTGAGTTCTTGGGATTAAACCACATGGAAGACTTTAAAATTGTCTGGCACTAGTGAATCATTCACCCATTATAAGGGAGAGAGGTGATATATTTTAAAATAATTCATGCTTTTCATCCTCAAGGATGGAGATAATCCATCTTTTCAACCCTCCAATGCATTGAATTTATACAAGCAATGAAAGTCAGGAATTTCTCCACCTATATAGACTCAAGCTTCTTATGCAAAGCATGCTTTGCACTTGTATGAGGATAGCCATTTTCCAATTCAATACTTAAGGGTTCAACAATAAGAGAGACATACTATTCGGCAACCCACTTCACCCAAAATATTGGTAGCTTATTCCTTATTCACCCCTTATTATACTTAGTAAAACATGGAATTAAAAGATGGATTCACATAAAATTTGTTGGAAATTAATGGATAGTAGTCTAGACATATATATGCCAAAATGAATAGCACTAGAGGGATGTAATTATTAGGGATTGATGTCCAGATAAGGAATGTTTTCTCCTTGTGTTGCATAAGTAAGTATTGTGGTTTTCAAACAATTGATCCGACATAAAATTTCAATAGTGGTATACTTAGTAAATCCTACCCTTTCCTTTTAGTTATAGAAATTGTCTTAATAATTCTATACATTGTTATTCACCTTAGGGGTTCCATAAGCTAGCTAGTTGTGCCATAGGCTAGCTAAAGTGTGGAATGGAGATTGTAGTATAAACGAAACAATTATTCCATGGCATTTTTAGGTATACGTTTCCTTTGTCTATCCTCTATGTTTCTTCATTTTTGGCATATTCTTGCACCTTATATCTGCAAACTCAAGAATACATCATTAATTTTTTCCAAAACTTGCAAACCCTAATTTCCCTATTGTTTGTCTATTGTTATCTCTTATATACCTCTCAACGTTTGGTTGTAACCCTAAATGATGGATCCATTCCATTCAATTCATGAAGAATTCCATTCAACTAAACACTAAACATGAATAATTCCATTCAATTCAACCCTAAATGATGGATCCAGATGCCACTGATACAACCTCAAAACCATAATGGCTATCAGGACAAGATTCAGACAAGACAAATCAGTCATTTCCAGTAGTGTGACTTGAGGCAAAATTCCATTTCCTTGTTTATACATTTTTCTTCATGTCAAGATGAGAATATTGTGATGATGGAGGATCCTACATCTCTCTCTTGAATATATTGTAGATACAATGTCTAAATCTAAAAGGCCTCCCCGACCCTCCCAACCTGGGTCTCACTTGTACAAATTGTAGATCATCATAAAACCTTAGTTTGTTTTTAAACCAGTGTTCATCCTTGAAGATCCACATATACCATATGAAGGATTTGTTCAACATTATTAAGTACCCTTATTTGAAAATTGTTCTTCAATGATTGGAAATGATCATGCTTGATGACAAAAAGAGGTATAGTCCAAAGAGTAACATATGCGATGTGTGCATTGAGTTATTCTGTTAATTGGATACAGGTGTAAACACTAAAATTAGGAAGCATAAAACCATTCATAAATATATGATATTCATAGACACTTGTGTAAATATCAAGAAAATAGTTAATGACAAAATGAATAGATAAGGATTGAGTTATTCGGTTCATTGGATACAAGGGTTGTCCTAGTATTTAACATAGTATGGTAGTTGTCTAGGGTTAGGGTTAGGGATTTACATGCATCAATCCTTAATTAATGTTAGGGATTTTAACCCTATAGATTCAAGTTCTTGAAAGTCCACAAATGACTAGATCCACATGTGTGAATAGTGTGAGATGATATGGCATCCACTTGGAATTACGGTGGTCAACATGATAGGTCAAATTGTGGGAGGCATAACTTCCACATACAAACTTTAATTGAGGTAATTTTTATAACATTTAAAAAATATCGTTGTGTATAATAATAACAAGGGTTTGTGAGATAATATTGCAATTTTAAATCCTAAAAAATCCCATTTAATGCCACAAATAGAATCCAGAAGGTTCTAGACCCCAAATCACCAAAGTGGAACCTACGCATAAAATGGGCCCTATAAGACAATACCTCCAATTTTTCAACCTAAAAAGTAACAAAATAGATGGAAAATTATATAATGATTCATTCTAGATCATACTCCCCATGTAGGGAGGCATTTGGTCCCCAAAATATTTTACTAGAAGAGGTGAGGAATATTTTCATCTACCTTCTCCTTGGAGTATCATTTTCCCTTGCTTGGAAGTTCTACTTTCAACTTTATTCCCATTCTAATCAATATTTTATCCCTTTAACCAATATTTTTTGAAGTATTCCAAAAAATTGACTTCATTGAAATTGTTTTCAGGGAATGTTCTTAGTGAATGCATTCCAAAAACTTGACTTCATTGACTTGATTGACTTCATTGGGAATGTTTAAATCCCTAACTCTAACCCTAGACAACTACCATACTATGTTAAAGCCTACGAGTGTAGAGTAAGGAGAGAGGAGTGGCCAAAAAAATGAATAATCGGGCCAATGTAGACTAGAGAACTGGCCTAGAAGTTGTGTGATCATGTTAGTGTAGTGTTAGAATCTCTCAGAATGTGAACTCATCTATAGATGTTGGAGAAAGTAATGCATTTCACCGAATATCCGACATATATTCTATACTACTGACATCTTACATTCATTTATATGACTTTAGCCATGTCTACAAGGAGCACAATATGAGTACATACCATTATCCAAGGAAGCATTGAATATGAAGGTGGCCTCCTCTCCTTCTCGTAACTTTTAGAAGGAGAAATCATTGAGGAAGGCATGACACAGTTAATTTAAGATCCTTTTGATTTGTGTGGCATAGTATTTTTTGGTCCTTTCTACTATGGGATACATCAACATATTTATTGTGTTATATGGGGATATAGAGTTTGTTTTCATCCCCTCAGGGGTGTGTTTCCTCCACCCTCGATGCCTCCTTGGATAAGCTATTTGGGCTTCATATGTTCTCCGTGTGGTATTGCTACTTCAGTCATATTGGGATTGTGGGTTCCGTCCCCCCCCTTGACATATTTTTTTATACTTATGATCTCCACTCATTAATGGACTGACTTATTGCCAAGACTGTGTAAAAGTTACCTTTTATTCACTACTGAATATCAAGGAACACCTCTTTTTCTTCTGAAAAAAAGATACATAATATTTGCAAATGATTTTATCACATATATTGAGATCCGCAAACTGGGTATTTTATATTTTTGGGTGAGGAAACAAACTAAATTAAAATAGGTACACCTAAGAATATTGTAGAAAACATAGCTTGTGTTTTTTGATTAATTGGCTGAAGCATTTGACATGGAACGACTTGATATCTATATCATGTTAAAGGACTATGTGATGAATTGTTATACTAGGGAATTATTGATATTATTCAGGATAATTATATTACCATTATGTCATGCTTATAAGTCTTTCTAATTTTTTTGCTGGTATTTTTCTATTATTTGCCAAAACAATTTCCAGCCATGGTACAGGTAGAACCAAACAGGTATTTCTCAGACATGTCTTCCTCCAGCAAGGGGAGTTTGGGAAGGCTAGAGGAAAGTGAGACATCTAGTAGGTCTACAAGGGATAGATAAAATATATGTCATAATATTAGAAGAAAAATCAATAAACACATGGAATTTTTTCTCAAAGGAGGGGGGTCATGTTCTGATGATGATGAGACAATAGGAGACATCGAGGTGCCCTTAAGGTATAAAAACCTAGTGAAGCAATGGGTACCTAGGGATCTTCCTTAAGTAAACACTGTTTTTTTTGTGAATGAGAGGATATATATAATTTCACCATCGTCATTACATGGATTGGGGTTATTTTGCATGGATGTCATAAAGGTTGGATACGACAGATGTACATAATTGATGGAGTATGTTGGACCCTCTTACAACTACAGTGATTGGATGCGCCTGGTCCAATATACACAAAGTATGTGTAGATATGGGTTTTCATCAAATTATATACAACTGAAAGACAAAGATCAAAATAAAGGAGCAACGTTGTACATTCACAGAAGGCCAAAAATAGCTGGGAATATTGCAGGGTTTATAAACAGTACACAACTAGGGTCTACACTTAAGCAACCCAACTGCATATTCGAGTTGTGTGAAGGAAACCATGTCTTTGTATGTGCCATTAAATCAATAGCTGTTAGGAAGAACTGCTTATTAATTACAATATTTGAATCGCGTAGATACAAACACGGTTAGTATGGTTGTGGTACATCCAACAATTTACCCAACCTTTTATTAATTATTTTAACATATTTATGATTTTTCGTTAGCATATAATTATAATTTTCTATTAAATTTCCTTTGTTGACTTCACAGAGAGGTGATGCTAGGGGATCATCACCCTAGCAGAAGGCGAGAGGAGTACATGATCCACAAGGAAACATGTATACATCAATATGTTATGTTTTACAATTGTTTTAGTGAGTATTTTGGTTTCCGTAGGTAATTCTTAGTATGTTTTTTATGCAGGGTTCTATCATGGGCACCTCACTCACAATAGATGTTAGCGTACCTGCCTCAAGGCGGTAGGTATACATTGATATTGCCATTGTAAAAATTTAGGATGGAGAAACAGATCTGTTGTTATGTATTTTCATTAGTATATTTGGTTCGTGTATATAATCTTATCTATTTTCCATGCAGAGTGTTGATCAAGGAAGCCAACCGGCTATTGATCAACTAACTGCAACATCGAGGAAACAGGTAAACATGAATGTGTTGGAATATATTAAACCCACTCACAACTTAGAATAAAATAATTAATCGTTATTTTATTAATTATTCACCCACTAGCTTAACTAGTTAGCATCCACTTGCACCTTGAAGTCAATACATGCCATCTATATCCCAGGAATGATTTATTTATAATTATGGGTTCATCTTGACCACCTTTTGACCATATGGAATTAGTATATAGCACTTTAAAGAAGATTATGCTTTATTATGCTTTTTCTACTTTTCTATGGATAAGATAAAAGCTAGTCAACTAGGAAACTGGTAGCTTTTGTTTCCAACCCATCCTCCATTAGTTTTTCTCAATTTTCTAGGATTAGCATGTTTTTTCCATATCCTTGATAACTCACTCATGATTTTTCCAACTTTTGAGGTCCTTGATAGATTTGGTAAGTGCTTTAGTCATATATGGGGGTTTGCTATATTTTGGTAAGTAAGCCTTTTTGAGCTTTATGAATTGTTTCCATACAATTTGGTTTTCCTATGAGGGATGTACTATTTATGTACAATATTATTCATCATTATTCAATGGAAGAATACACACCAATATTCATCTCTTCATTCATGTGATCCAGTCTCTTTTATTCTCTCTATTTTTCATGTGCATGCTTGTGAGAATTCTTAGTAGCAAGATCTATTTCCTGTGCTTCTTCTTAGCATCATTGCTCATAGCATTGATCTATTATTTCTACATGGTATCAGATATACAGGGAGCACAATATTGCCATCTTCTATAGCAGAAAGGTTTATCAAGTTCTATAGAGTTGAGGAGCGCTTCCAATCTCCTATCCCTCTTTGAAGAAGAGCTTGTCTAGCTTACAATATTTTCTTCTAGTTTGTTTTGCAGGTTGCAGAGAGTATCAACTAGAGCATATCAACAAATTATATATGGATTCAAAATTTCCTCTACTATCTCCTTTCAACTATGCTGATTGGAAGCCAAAGATGAGAGCATACTTGAAGAGGAAAATTTCTCTTTGATGTCTCCATTGGTGCATTGAGCGAACCTGAGTCTTATGAAGAGAAAATTGATTGGCTAAATAATTGTGATAGAGCTTATGGAATTATTTGTTTGGGAATGTATCCAAATATATATCATCTCATATATTCTGCTGAGTATCCATTTGAGCTTTGGAAGAATTTGGACAAAGCTTTTGGTTTGCAGGAAATTGAAGATGAAGCATGGAGCGAACCTAGCATCTCCTCTTGTTCTCTCTCTCAATATTTCTTGGCCTCTACATTATTTGATGAAGTTGATCACAATGAAGAAGTTTCTCATACAGTTCATGTTGTTGCTTCCCTCTTTGATTCAAATGCTTCTTCCTTCAATCAAGAAGCAAATATTGAAGAACCATCTTTTTCTATGTCTCTTGAAGGTGATTTTTCTTCTTGTGATACTATTGTTGAAAAAGAAGTAACATATGGAGCTGCTGCTGATATTGATGTTGATTATGATCCTATAAACCATTCATTGTTCTCTAAATCTCCTATCTTAGATTCTGATATCTATGTGCCAAATTCTTCACACCTTGTGCATACCTCTCTCATTAATGGTGCGCAACCCAGTGATTTCCAGGATGTTTGCTTAGCCACATCAAGCCTTATGTGTGTCATACCACTTACCTTACTTTATCTCATGTGCTTCAGCATATCCTCCTTTGTTCTTGGCATCAATACTCAGAGCCTTCTTGAACATTGTGAACATCTCATTCTTTCCTCCTTTCATACAGAGGATTCATTACCAACGAATTCCCATGAGTCTACTGATATGCTTATATGTGATCCTTTGGATTCTGATTTAGAAGCATATTTGCAGGTTGATACACATATAATACCACCATCCATACCATCTACCATACCTCTGAATAATCCTAAGACTATACAAATCCCAAGTTCACTAGTTGATTCCTCACTGGTCTCTTATGTAGTGATATTTATCTTACATGGTTTGAAGTCTTTCCTATATTTCAGTGGCTGGTTATCCATGTCCTTAGTCATATTTGGACTGAGATCGCTGATTGCCGATGATTTTCCATTGATTGATCGGAACCCGTAGTCAGTCTTTCTCCCGCCGTTATGGCTCCTTAGTGGACTATCTTGCAGCGACGGGAGACAGACCAACTGCGGGTTCCGCGACAATAGAAAATCATCGACGATCAGAAGAGCTAAGGGCTATGGATTGGTGAGTTTAGAACTAAGCAGCTCCACAGTGTCGGTAGGGCAACAGACAAGGCTTCTGATCAATCAATAGAAAATCATCGGTGATCGAAAGAACTAAGGACTACAGATCGACGAGGTAAAGCTAAGCAGCTCCCCAGTGTCGGTAAGGCAATGGACAAGGCCTCTGATCAATGACAAAAATATTTTTGATAGCGATAAAATTAGTTCGTTTCACCTTCGAAACAATGGCAGCGTTCCGGTCTAGGGCACCGATGTGCTAGAAGACAGAGCTTCCAATCAGCGACCGCGGCGACAAGGTAGAAAAATCTGGCATATTAAACAAGGAAAGTCACTTCAGACTGAACCAACAATGATGATTATCAGCAACCACGTCAGTTATTAAAAGTTCAATCAGTGAAATAGTTCTTCACAATAGATAGACAAATAGTTAGCAAGGGTTTGAAACCCTAATCTGAAAAAACTATCACTTCCAAGTATTTTTTGTGAAAATAGATCGAAGTTTCAAGATCTATCATTTTTGTAGAAGGCTATAAATCCCATGATTAATTTTATAATAAAGGTTCAACTTCAGGGATTTATGAGCCAATAACACTTTCAAGCTTCTCATTTTACTTATTCATGATATAAGCTCTTTTGTTGTGATCTGTTTAGCCATCATCTCTTTCTTTACTGTATTTATGTGTGAATGTGTATTTGGGTCATTTTCAGATTGATTAAAAAGCTGATAGCTGTCATCCTATTGGTTTATTAATGCTATTTGATTTATAAATACCATCCTCATCAGGATTTAGTCATTTATATGCATGTGTTTTGTATGTAAGTCTACCATCCTAGTGAGTTGTCCATCCTTGCACCTTATTGTCGAATTTCTGAGCAATTGCAACTAAAAGCCTTGTAAACGAGTGAGTTTTATGCATGTCTTGAGAGTGGAAAGGTTATATAGGTCAACTGAATTGATCCATATCAGAAAACCCTAAAAATATTTTAAGTCACCAGGCATCCTCGAGATACAACCTAGAGGAGTTTCTTGGAGTGATAACAAACTGGTGCTGTTGCCGGGGAGAGGAGATTGAAGCTCAGCTTCCCTGGGAGACGACATAGATCCATGCTTTGATGATAGACAAAGATTGGAAATTATTATGGTTGTAATCATCTATTCGGTGAATCCATTGATATAAGGTGGCTTCAATAAGACCAAGTACCAGAGCAAACCCAAAGGGGCCACCAGCAACACCTCTTTCAGATCCAGAAGAAATTTTGAGGAAAGCTAGGGATTTACTAAGACAGACTGGTAGTATTGCACAAAAATCTACAATAGGTATTTCAAGAAATCTTTCTGCTATTATTTCTTCTGCTGAAACTCTTAATTCCCATTAATTTTTAGATACGTCAGAAAATTCTAGGGGTTGGGAATCTTCAAGCACTGTTGCTTGTGAATATCCAATCCCTGGTGACTCCACAGGGATAAGTATACCACCACCTTCTCAGCAAGTATATTCATTAGTGTTGCCTTCCACAACCTTGTCCATACCCATTTCCTATATGGCTGCCCCTCAATTGACCAAGATGGAAAGGATTTTGGTAGCTAGGTATGCACCCTTAATTCTGCCAAATCCTCTTGCAGCCATGCCTACTGGGGATTATCTCAAGTATATGCCTCAGTTTACAGGGGAAGGGGATTTCACTGCTGAAGAACATATAGAGTATTTTTATAGCTATGCTGAGAATTTTAACATAGATCAAGAAGATGTATGGACTAGGGTTTTTGTGCAAAGCCTAGATGGCCAGGCTAGGAAGTGGTTTAAGAAACTTCCTACTGGATTAGTGGCAGGACTAGAGGCCCTAGATGAAATTTTCCTAAAGCATTTGGGAGAAAGGAGGGACCACCTCTACTATATCACAGAATTCAGAAACCTGAAAAGAGAAAATGGGGAGTCTGTCTCCAACTTTACCAAGAGATTCAACAATATGTATAGCAAGATCCCTACCAAAATTAAGCCCATTGATACCTCAACTAGGATAATTTATGCAAATGCCTTTGACTCTGATGTTTGCTTACTTCTCAGAGAAAGGAGGTTTGTTTCCTTATCAATCATGCAGAATGCTTCCCTAGAAGTAGAGTCAAACATTCTGGCATCTCAGAAGGTCAAAGGGAAGATAGACAGGAAAAAGAAGCCAACAGTCTATAGTGGGGCTTCGGCATTAGAGAACAAGATTGACAAAAGGACCAAATTGTTAGATAACTTGACTACTGAAATGTCTAAATTAAAGGACCAAGGACACCTACCGGTGAGCGGTAAAGGGCTAAGCGACTTTGCTCCTTGAAACCCAAATTTTGTTCCTTATAGAAGAGGAAATCCCCCAGTTCAGATTCTTAGAAGGGAGAGAAATCAAGGGGAAGACCAGAGGATAAGAGTTTCATTTCAAAATGTTGTATTAGAAGAAGATCCAGAATTCATTGAAGAAGAAGGAGAAGCTGAATACAATATCCACTGCATGGAGGATGAGGTGGACTATTCTTTTCTGACACAGGTAGAATATGAGGAAGCCCTAATTGATGAGTAGATCACTAAAGAGGTTGTCTATCAAGTTGATGTTTAGGGAGGTTACCAACTGAGGTCTAGGTTGGTTTCTCCCCTTAAGAAGAATGATGTACGTGTCAAGCAGCCTGCTGCACCTGCTAGAAAGGTTGTTGTTTTACCAAATAAAGTGGTTGTCCCATCCAAAGCATTGCATAAACTAGAACCTTCAGCCACACCTGATCAAGTCCAACCCAAACCTACTGGTCATGAGGTAAGGTTTCCAGATAGGATGCATTACGCTTTCAACCTTGAGTCTGAAATTAAAAAAATGAAAATCCCTTTCCCATTAATTGAGCTAATGAAGAATGATACATTCAAAACCTCCATTCTGAATTCTCTTCAGCCCAAGGTGCACATTGACACTAACTTTGTGAACCTGCAATATGACAAGCTTGTTGTAACCCTGGGCCCCATGATCGAATACCTAAAGGACTCCTGCTCACCATTCTATATATCCTTGAATGTCCATGATAAAATCCTCCATAACTGTCTGCTGGATTCAGGAGCCTCTCATAACCTAATGCCAAAGGCTGTGATGGATGAGATTGGCCTCAACATCACCAAGACCTACCATGATTTATTCTCCTTTGACTCCAGGAATGTCAAGTGCTTGGGACTCATCAAAGACCTGGCTATAAACTTAACGTAGCTACCTTCGAAAAGCATAATGATGGACATTGTAGTGGCTGATATTCCTCCAAAATTTGGCCTCTTGGTGTCTCGGTCATGGAGCAAAAAAATAGGTGGCACCCTTTAGATGGATCTCACATATGCCACCATTCCCATGTTTGGAGGGGAGACTAAGAGGCTATACAAGGAAAATCAGCTAGCATACATTATAAGCAAGGAGATCCACTCAGTGAATCACCTCATCTATGCAGTGGACATTGATTTTGGGTCTTGCATTTTGCAAATAGATGATAATCAGAAGACATCAGTTCAGCTCACTAAGCCCACCTGTCAGCAGCCCGAAGAAGTATCAACAACAATCTAGACCATGTATTTTGATGGGGCTAGCGCTCAAAGCTCAGCAGGCACGGGTGTAGTCCTGATCTCCCCATCTAAGCAAAACATTCACCTATCTTATAAGCTTGATTTAAAAACCACAAACAACGTAGAAGAATATGAAGCCTTGCTGCTAGGAGTTAAAGCTGCCAAGGAGAAGGGGATAATGTGTGTGAAGATTTTTGGAGATGCAGACCTCATCATATAGCAGGTCAACAACACTTTTCAGACAAAAAAATCAGATTGAAGGCCTACTGGGACGAGGTATGGAAACTCAAAGACTCCTTTATGTTTTTTGAACTTTCATATATTCCTAGGGCTTTGAATAACCTGGCTGATTCCCTGGCCGTCTCTGCAAGTTTGTTTGTTTCTCCTTTACCCCCTAAGCTCGGCTATGATGTTCAGGTCAAGTACAGACCCTCTCTGCCAGACAATGTAAAATTTTGGAGGGTGTTTGAGAATGATGAGGAGCTTAGTAAATTTCTTCAGTTAGTAGATGAATTCTCTGACATAGACATAGACCAAGAGAACCTTAACATGGAGGAATCCAAATAGCTCAAGTTAAAAGATAAAGTGACTGAGCATAATATTGTCCAATTACCCAACAACTACATACCCCAAGGTCTAGTACCACTAGAAGAACTGTTTGATCACAATGACATCCCTCTCAAGCCTGCCAAAAAGGAGCTAGACCCTGCTATCCAAGAACAAAACATAGGCAGCCAAAGCCATCCCAAACTTATAAATCTTTCCACGAGGTTGAATGCTGATCAGAAGTCTGAATTTTGCAACTTGATAAAAGAGTTTGCTGATGTTTTTTCCTGGGAGTATAGTGAACTAAAAAATTATGACACCAATATCATCTAGCACAGAATTCCTTTGGAGAAGGACACCATTCCTTTCAAATAGAAGTTAAGACCCATCAGCCCTCTCCTATTACCAGTGATTGAAAAAGACATCCAAAAACTCCTCAAAGCCAAGATCATAATCCCCCTCAGGGACTCCAAGTGGATTGCAAATCTAGTAGTGGTAAGAAATAAAAATGGAGAAATCAGGTTGTGTGTGGATTTTAGAAACCTGAACAAGTGTTCCAAAAAAGACAACTATCCACTACCCAATATGGAACATCTGCTGCATAAATTCCACGGGGACTTCACTTAGTGAACCTCTCACATAGCACGTGTGATCGTGGGATATTAAAGAATACCCTTAATTTCGAGAGATATTGACCCAAACTCTTTTTGTTAAAACCCACTCCCAATACTTAAAACCTCCTTCCCACCCCTTTTTATACCTCAATCCTTATAAACCACCCTACCCACCCCCACCTTAAACCCCTCACCCCCAAATAACTGCAATATATTGGTTCGATTTTTGATAATTTTAAAACCCACAATATGAAATAATGTGATAGGATATTGGCCAACAGGTGAAGCCCTCGTGAGAAAGTCTCAGGGGCCAGGGTCATGTCCTTCCTTGGTGTCTTCTCTAGATACAACCAAGTTACTGTGCACCCAGATGACCAAGAGAAGACTGCCTTTACCACCCCCTAGGGTACCTTCATGTATGCTAAAATGCCATTTTGGCTAATGAATGCTGGGGCTACTTTTTAGAGAGCTATGGACCTAGATTTTGTAGGGCTTAAAGATAAATTTGTGCTAATATATTTGGATGACTTAATAGTTTAATCTCATAGCCATCATGACCATTTGCAGCATTTAAGGAAGGTATTTTTGAAGTGTAGAAGGTATGGAATATCACTGAACCCCAAGAAGTCCTAGTTTGCACTCAATGAAGGAAATCTCCTAGGCCACATAGTCTTAGCTGAAGGTGTAAAGACCGATACGATGAGGGTGGAAGCAATCCAAAAACTGTCAATACCAAGGTCAAAATGATACATTAATACCTTCTTAGGAAAGATAAACTTTGTCAGAAGGTTTATTCCAAATTTCTCTGAGCTGGTAAAGCCTATAACAGTCATGCTAAAAAAGGATGCAGAAATAAAGTGGACTGACCAAGCAAGAAACTATTTTGAAGACATTAAGAAATCCATCATGGAGGCCCCAACCCTGATTAGTCCCGACTACACCAAGGGTTTTTACATTTTCTCTTTTGCATCTTATGACATAGTGGCAGCTATACTATTACAAAAGAATGATGAAGGTCTTGATCATCCAATTGATTTTTTCAATAGAACCCTCAGAGATGCTGAGCTAAAGTATTACCCAATTGAGAAGCAGGCTTATGCTCTCATAAAATATTTGAAGACTTTCAGAATCTACATTCTCCATGCAAATGTCATTACATATGTCCCTTCAGCTGCAGTGAAGGATGTTTTGACTCAGCCTGACATTGATGGGAAGAGAGCTAAGTGGATTTCCAAACTCATTGAGATTGATGTAGAGGTGAAACCCACCAAGCTGGTAAGGGGATTAGGTCTGGCCAAACTCATGGCCAAAGAAAACTGTGAATTGATGGGAATAAAAATCACATGTGTCAGATCAACAAAGGCACAGACTATGGTAGCAGTGGAAACAAAAGTAAATCAAGATCAAAATAACAGTCCATCAATAGCTGAGAACATATCTTCATGTGAGTGGTATTCAGGTATCATTCAATTTTTGCAAAAATTAGAAGTTTCTCCTTATCTCACTCCTAACCAGGCACGTGCTCTTAAGTTGAAATCTATTAAGTTTTGCATAATTGACATACTATTGTACTAGAGGGATCAGTCTGGAATTTTGTTAAGGCTTCTAGATAAAAAGGAAGCATAATAGGTCATGCTTCACTTTCATTCCAATACATGTGGAGGCCACCACTACTAGAAAACCACATCCCAGAAGATCTTAAGAGCAGGATAGTATTGGCCAGTCCTATTTGGTGATGTATGCACTTTTTTAAGGGCCTGTGACCAATGTCAAAGATTTATAGGGAAGCAGCAGCTCAAATCCTTGGCCCTTAGGCCTATTATAGTGTATGGGCCTTTCCAGCAATGGGGTTTGGATTTCATAGGTGAAATAAATCCATCTTCTAGTGGACAACATAAATGGATCTTAGTAGCCATTGACTACTTTACCAAATGGATAGAAGCAGTTCCCACCAAAAATGCCACTCATCAAGTCATCATGATATTTTTATATGAGAACATCTTCAGCAGGTTTGGTTTCCCAGTAAGGTTAGTAACTGATAATGCACTAGATTTTAAGGCTGGGGCATTTGTTAAAATGTGTGAATCAATGGGTATTCAACTGGTGCACTCCACATCCTATTACCCACAAGGTAATGTCCTGGCTGAGTCATCCAACAAAAGCTTAGTCAAAATCATCTGGAAACTGCTAGAGACAAACCAGAAAAGCTGGGATTCAAAGCTTAAGTTTTCTTTATGGGCTGATAGGGTAATAGACAAAAGATCCATAGGGACTTCTCCATTCAAACTAGTTTATGGAACTGAGGCCATCTTTCCTATACAGCTCATCCTTCCAGTGGCAAAGTTCTTTTAGGAAGAGGAGGATCAACCAAATGATATGGTAAGAAGGATGATGGATTTGGTATAATTACAGCAAATAAGGGAGCAATTTGTAGGAAAATCAGAAGCTCATCAACATAGGATAAAGGGCATGTTTGAAAAAAGAGCAAAGGTAGACAACTTCCAAGTCGGAGATTGGGTCCTCAAGTGGGATGCTGTCAGACAGGACAAGGGGAAACATGGAAAATTTGACTCTTTGTGGATTGGCCCTTTTGTTCTAGCCTAGGTACATAAAAATAACACCTTCAAATTGGAAAGTCTGTAAGGTGAAGAGGTATTTGATGGCCCAGTAAATGGGTGTTTCTTGAATCTCTATTTTATTTAAGGCTCTGAGGCCTTATGATTGTAAATTAGTAGATAGTAGGTTGTTTTGCTTTCAAAATAAACTCCATGCCCAATGGAACCATAAAGGATAGTGTTAAGTTACTTAGTTTCTTTCAAGGAAAGGCATTTTGGTCTGGGGTTCTTGGGACCTCATTGGGAGGTTCCCATCCCCAAGTAGGAGCCAGATGTTATCTCCCAAAATAATTTATTTCGATAGTATGAAGAATTTAATTCACGCAATGAGGGATATGAATATCACTAACATTTTGAAAGCCTCTATTTTTAATGAAAATTTCACAAAGTTGTAGCTTTGGTGGCTTGGGTGAGGATCAGAACATCTCATTAGCCACCGACAGACATACAGACTGCGGCTTCCATGATCAGATGAAAACTTTGGCGATTGAAATAACTAAGGACTATGGATCGACGAAGTAAAGATGAAATTTTCTGTAGTGTCGGTAGTATAAAGCACTAAAATGCCACCGAAGTCACGTATTGAAAATCAGAACCACTACTTAATAAGGCGTCAGAACTTGAAAACACTAACCATCGGTAAGATAGTCCACTGAGGAGCTGCAACGACGAGAGACAGAATGACTACAGGTTCCAATCAATCAATGGAAATTCATCAGCGATCGAAAGAACTAAGGACTACAGATCGGCAAGATAGTCCACTAAGGAGCTGCAACGACGGGAGACAGACCGACTGCAAGTTCTGCGACAATAGAAACTATCGACGATCGAAAGAACTAAGGGCTATGGATCGGTGAGTTTAGAACCAAGAAGCTCCACAGTGTTGGTAGGGAAATGGACAAGGCTTCTGATCAATCAATATAAAATCATCGACGATCGAAAGAACTAAGGACTACAGATCGACGAGGTAAAGATAAGAAGCTCCGCAGTGTCGGTAAGGTAATGGACAAGGCCTCTGATCAATGAAAAAAATCATTCCAATAGTGATAAAACTAGTTCATTTCACCTCCGAAACAGTGGCAGTGTTCCGGTCTAGGGTGTTGATGTGCTAGAAGACAGAGCTTCTGATCAGCTACCGCGGCGACAAGGTAGAAAAATATGGCGGATTAAATAAGGAAAGTCACTTCAGACTGAACCAACAGTGATGATTATCAACAACCACTTCAGTTATTAAAATTTTGCTCAGTGAACTAGATCTTCATAATAGATAGACAAATATTTAGCAAGGGTTTGAAACCCTAATCTAAAAAAACTATCACTTCCAAGTATTTTTGTGAAAACAGATCGAAGTTTCAAGATCTGTCATTTTTGTAGAAGGCTATAAAGCCCATGATTGATTTTATAATAAAGGTTCAAATTTGGGGATTTATGAGCCAATAACACTTTCAAGCTTCTCATTTTACTCATTCATGATATAAGCTCTTTTGTTGTGATCTGTTCAGCCATCATCTCTTTCTTTACTGTATTTATGCCTGAATGTGTATTTAGGTCATTTTCAGATTGATTAAAAAGTTGATAGCTGTCATCCTATTGGTTTATTAATTCTATTTGATTTATAAATACCATCCTCATCAATATTTATCCATTTATATGCATGTGTCTTATATGTAAGTCTGCCATCCTGGTGAGTTCTCCATTCCTGCACCTTATTGTCGAATTTCTGAGCAATTGCAACTAAAAGCCTTGTAAACGAATGAGTTTTATGCATGTATTAAGAGTGGAAAGGTTATATAGGTCAACTGACTTGATCCATATCAGAAAATCCTAAAAACATTTTAAGTTACCAGGCATCCTTGAGATACAACCTAGAGGAGTTTCCTGGAGTGATAACAAATTGGCGCCATTGCTGGGAGAGGAGATTGAAGCTCAGCTTCCCTGGGAGATGACATAGAATCATGCTTTGATGATAGAAAAAGCTTGTACATTATTATGGTTGTAATCATCTATCTAGCGACTCCATTGATATAAGGTGGCTTCAAGAAGACCAAGTACCAGAGCAAACCCAAAGGGGCCACCAACAACACCTGTTTCAGATCTAGAAGAAATTTTGAGGAAAGATCGGGATTTACTAAGATAGACCAACAGTACTGCACAAAAATGTACATCAGGTATTTCAAGAAATATTTCTACTATTATTTCTTTTACTAAAACTCTTAATTCCCAGGAATTTTTAGATACATTAGAAAAATCTAGGGGTTGGGCATCTTCAAGCACTGCTGCTTGTGAAGATCCAATCCCTGGTGACTCCACTAGGATAAGTATACCACCACCTTCTTAGCAAGTATCTTCATCAGTGCTTCCTTACACAACCCTGTCCATACCCATTTCCAATATGGCTTCCCCTCAATTGACCAATATGAAAGGATCCTGATAACTAGGTATGCGCCCTTAATTCTGCCAAATCCTCTCGTAGCCATGCCTACTGGGTATTATCTCAAGTATATGCCTAATTTTACAGGGCAAGGGGATTTCACTGCTGAAGAACATCTAGAGTCTTTTTACAGCTATGCTGAAAATATTAACATAGAATAAGAAGATGTATGGACTAGGGTTTTTGTGCCAAGCCTAGATGGCCAAGCTAGGAAGTGGTTTAAGGAACTGCCTCCTAGATCAGTGGCAGACATAGAAGCCCTAGATGACATTTTCCTAAAGCATTGGGGAGAAAGGAGGGACCACCTCTACTATATCACAGAATTCAGCAACCTAAAAAGAGAAAATGGGGAGTCTGTCTCCAACTTTACCAAGAGATTCAACAATATGTACAGCAAGATCCCTACCAAAATTAAGCCCACTGATACCTCAGCTAGGATAACTTATGCAATTGCCTTTGACTCTGACTTCTTCTTTACTTCTCAGAGAAAGGAGGTATGTTTCCTTATCACTCATGCAGGATGTTGCCCTATAAGTAGAGTCAAACATTTTGGCATCTCAGAAGGTCAAAGGGAAGATAGATAGGAAAAAGAAGCCAACAGACTATAGTGGGGCTTCGGCATCAGAGAAAAAGATTGACAAAATGACCAAACTGTTAGATAACCTGACCGCTGAAATGTCTAAATTAAAGGACCAAGGACATCTACTGGTGAGGGGTAAAGGGCCAAGCAAATTTGCTCCTCGAAACCCAAATTTTGTTCCTTATAGAAGAGGAAACCCCCCAGTTTGGATTCTCAGAAGGGAGAGAAATCAAGGGGAGGAACAGAGGATAAGAGCTCCATTTCAAAATGTTGTATTAGAAGAAGAGCCAAAATTCATTGATGAAGAAGGAGAAGCTGAAGACAATATCCATTGCATGGAGGATAAGGTGGACTATTCTTTTCTGACACAGGAAGAATATGAGGAAGCCCTGAATGATGAGCATATCATTGAATAGGTTGTCTATCAGGCTGATAGTCAGGGAGGTTACCAACTGAGGTCTAGGTTGGTTGCTCCCCTCAAGAAGAATGATGTACCTGTCAAGCAGCCTGCTGCACCTACTAGAAAGGTTGTTGTTTTACCAAAGAAAGTGGCTGTGTCACATCCTCGACCCTTTGAATGGAAAGAGGATGCTACCAAACCATGAAAAACATCCGGGAAAATATCCCCATGAACATGAACAAGCATATAATTTTGAAATATAAAGCTTAAAACATAAATCACACTAGGATTCATAATCCTTCATATACATAGTGGAAGCAAACATACATTCATTCAAGCATACCACATGTTCATCATATTCATAAATCAGTAAATATAAATGCAGAGACAAAATAGTCAAGAATACTCATCTTTAAAAATAATTTGTCCAGTAACCAGCTACGTCGCTGCAACATTCCACCCAACCATAGGGCAACGTGCTCAGCAATCTCTCAGCAACACTTCCACCCTTGAGCTGGGCATGATTCCTCAAGGAATAAGGGTCAAATCAGGCTTACACATATCCAAGGAACACAAATCAACCAAGCCCCCATAGTGGGGTTTATCAGGCCATCAAGGAGCTAGGAAAGGCTAAATGCTAAGCTGGTGGTCTTAATGGAGAGCTAAGGATGCCTACCCTAGAGCTATTCTGACTTCTAAGGCATCTACACACCCAACACCAGGAATCAGTCCTTTCTTTGCTTCATAGTCCCTCAGGCCTTGACTTCCCTTTCCAATACTCTTCAAGGGTTGTGGAGAAGAAAGCCAGTAGTCTCACTCTATCTGAGTGGCTCCAAACACCAGTTTATCAAGCATACCCAGCCTCTAATCCCACTCTCAATATTCTAAAGGCCAACCACTACATACCGCAGTAACACAAACAGTTCACAACTCGATGAAGAAGATGAAAACAACAGGGTGATAAACCCAAACAAAAAGGTGAACATAGCTCAAGTCAACAAGATGACTCAGAGTTGTTCTTGGCCCTAGTGTGGCCAAAACAACTCAGCGGTAACCCAACAAGGTACTTTCATACACAACAACCCAAAAAATAGGGTAAATCAATAGCAGCCTCAATCTTATAAGGGAACTATGGCAGCATTACACAGCACACAATCCCCAATGCCAACGCTGGAGAACTTACACAGGTAGAAATGGAAAAGGAACCAATTCCCAATCTATACATGGGGGAAAAGAATGCAGCCAATAGAACAGTGGGAGAAAACATAGCCATGATTCAATGATGGGGTGACAGAATGTTACACAGTTTGACAATGATGTAGAAGACACAACTCCCTGCATGAACAAGTGCAAGATAGAACAACTCCCTATGGAAGGAAAATAGATCCACAACCAACAATCAACAAAATAAGGGAGAACATAGACGCCCCTACCTGCGGGAGACGGTCCTGACCCAAAAATCACGATGGAGAACCCAATGGTGTGAGAGGGATCCGAATGTCGCTGCGTGAGGGTAAGCCTAAAAAAAACCATGAATGGAAGACTGGAGTGAGTGGGAAAGTGGTGACCATTCCCCTGCCCTCTGCATGAGGAAGAGCGAGCTCGTTGGTGGAGTGTATGTGGGGAAAATACTATAGTCCTACCACTCACCACTCCCCAGCCATAACTGCTCCCAACTAATCAAACAACAGAAGTCTAGTGGGTGGTCGACACATGGCAACTTCCAATGACCCCCATGGGTTAGACAACCCCCCCTTTAACCTTAGGAATCATGCCCTTTTCATTTATCATTGCACCGTTGTAGCTAGCTGTAGTTTTATTTTAATTGATGTGCGTATTTACATGATGCCAATACTATAGTGTGTCAGGTAGCATGATATACCATCGACAACAATCCTTATTTCCGAAACATACACAACCAAATCAATGGTGGGGATTTTTCCTTTAGCTCCTCACTGTGATTAATTATGATATATACATCATGTACCTTTTAATGTAACCAGGGTCAAAACCAGGGACATCACAATCCCCTCCCCCTTGGAATAACGCTGTCCTCGGTGTTCCAATACATAGGAATACATATACAATTTGCACATCCAAAATTTCAAAATTTTGCAGATCTGTCCCACATTCAATTATTTACTTTGAACTTTCAAGACCAAGCCCCTCGACTTCCACAAGCTTCTTAGCTTTCGACTCATCCCCAAGTCTAGGAACTTTGTGGCTGCTGCCCTCTTTATGTTCCCTCGCTGGGCAGTCCCGGTGTAAATGATGTCCTCTGCATTTCCAACATTTCATTGGCTGCCTCATCTTTACCTGCTCAATTTCCTTTGAGTCTTCATGCCTAGACCGTTTCTTAATGGATCGCTTGGATGAATGTCCCATCATTGATCCAATTTCCTTGCCTTTACGGATTGCTCCCAGAAGGATTTTTACCTCCTTTTGCAAACCAATAGTCTTGCAAAATCTGGTGGTTCATCTCATTTTTCCTTTTCTGTATCTTGAGCATCTCTCCAAGATTCTCTTGGGTCTTGGAAATCGTGTGAAGGAGACTTCTAGCCAAGTCCAACAACTTTTGGTCTACTGCCATGATCAATGTACACCACTAGATTTCACCTCTCTCACCTGTGAAATGCATCATTGAAATTCTGTTAGACCAAGCATAATATAGGCATTAAATATTAGTCAATTAATTTCCCAATTGGCATGACAGTCCATGTCTCATCAAGGAGACTTTCATATTTTTCATGCCTTCCCAATAGGCACATGAGCTCATTCATGTCCATTCTTGGGTAGGGAATTAATTATTCCAGCATTCACAATTTACTTTAAGCAAATACACACATTCCATTTTCAGTCATACATGCATTCAATAATCTTTTGTTTCCACAATGCATAAATATATATAGATATATATATATAATCAAAAGACAAGAGAGAGCAGCAAGAGTTTTCCCCCTCTTTGTTTTGTTCCATCCTAGAACCTACACCACCACTGTGGCTTTTCATGCTCTCAGCTTCTTTCACTTCCCGTGAATGCTGGACCAATCCCTCTTGGTCATGACACTTAGTGTCTCCGGTCTATTTCATACCTCTCAACCATGGAGCCTCCCCACATGGTTTGCCTCGGCTGCTAGGAACTTCACAGTCTCACTAGCACCTTTTTCCATTATTGCTCATTTTGAGCTCTTCAGGATAGTCACATGTCCACATGCACCCCTAGGATGCTCTCATTGTCCTCACTCCCAGTGATACCTATATTCAAGCATTGAATAAATTCACATGTTTAGTTTATTCTCATTGGTCTTTATCTCTTAAACAAGAGCTTAAAAATCATAACCAAATCATATACATATGTATATTCATAAGCAAGAAATTGCAAATAATCCAATACTTATCTGTATTGTGCGTTTCCTCTTTGGTCCATAGGATTTTGCTTCGCTTTGCAAGCCTTGGGATCGCATATGGACTTGGATGTTAGGCCAGCATGTAGGCTGCTTCACAACATCCTTTTATACATATATCAGGCATAGTCAAGCCAACCTTCAGTTGGGTTTATCAGACCGTCAACAAATCGCCTACACTTATATCAACAATACACTTATATCAACAATGCACTTATATCAACAATAAACGATGATTTCCAGGTTCCATTTCCAGTAGTGAGCTCTAATTCCACTACCCTATATCACACAAGAGACCATTCCCTTCTCTGAGTTGTCAGTCCCTCAGGAATGTCTCACTACCCCATATCACACAGGAGACCAATCCCTTCTCTGAGTTTACAGTCCCTCAGGAATGTCTCCTTCTCTGTGCTCTTTAGTAGAAGGTAGGATGAGATCAAGCAATTTCCCATCTGGTGTACAATACTAGACTACATCTGTTTAGCCTAACAACACAAGCAATATAAGCATATTCGTTAGTGTTATTGTTCTAAAACCGTAACCACATTTCACATCATTCACTATCAAGTATCGAGACACCAGGAGTGCGTCCACTCCCTAGGATGTAATCAATATTGAAAAACCCTACCATGATCCAACATCGAAAAAGTGTGCACCCTTTTTCGGTGTGTGCCATGTAGGCCCTATTCATACTCAAGCGATCAGTCATAATGGAAATAAAATCAAAACATGTTCTGCATATTGAATTCAACAATTTGACATGCATATTCTTAGCTAGGGTTACATCACACTTATCCATTTGCTGATGCAGTATTCCTTCATTAAGGGGGAATGGGTGCTCCCTTCTCTGAGTTAATAGTCCCTCGGTTTTCCATCCCAATTCCTCTTTACACTTCGTATCCACACATGTCTTAATGACATAACCTATACCATCTCACTCATGTTGCTTACCAAACATGTAGTGCAGATGAGACATTCCCAAAATGTCCAATGGAGTTTCACCCAAAACCCATTTCCAAGATAAAGGAAAACCTTCCCATGAAGTTTGGCTTATGTAGGCCATCACACATGTTCTTCCTGTAGTGTATACCCCTGGCACATTCATCAAATATCCAAACATTCAATGATTATCTGATAACACAATCCAAATTTGATTGTTCCATAACCAAGCAATGACATTAGTAATTAAATTCAATGAGAATTTGCAACTCTGTTTACTACAGAAATTGATTTGCTTGGTAATGAGGTGATCCTCAATTGTGGTCTCTTGTAAGCAACTATACTATGCCCATTATAAGTTTATGCTTACTAGCCTAACATGAAAACCCACTTACAATGCGTCCTCCTGACACAATCTTATGCAAGCCAATTGTGATTAGTAGTTGTCAACAATTTCTTAAATCCGAAATTCACAATTCAAATTTAACAATCAATTATGCATACAAACTATTTTCACATCCATGAGACTCTTCTAATAAGGTTTGGCTCTTTCACATGGTAGATTCCGGCATTTGTCATGGTCTTACTTTCATTTCCATGCCCAAACAATCTACCTGAAACCTGAACTTCAATCAGCCGAGCACTTAGTAAGTCTTGATGCATATAACTTTTTCATTGTTGCAACAATCACTGAGGCATTTTCAGGATTTATAAAATTCAAACACTTCCAACTGTTAATCACATCAATATTACCAAAACTCATTTATTTCACGCAATCATTATCATACTAAAATTTTCAATATCACTTCATTTATGCCAAAATGAAATGTTCAGATACTCCTTACTTCACAAGTGTATCATTGTACCACCTTGCCCTTCTATGAAAATTTTCGGCAACCAACCGATCATGACCACTCTCTTCATGCACTTACTATCCTGCATTCATAACAGCTCTTGAAATGGTTCCATAATTGTCATCAATTCATTATTTCAGCCATTAGTTATTCATAATAACTCATGCACTATCTCTATGTATTCATGCATTGCATCACAATAGTTGCACCCATACTTATGTATGCCTATCTACAACACTCACTCATACTTTTCATATGCATCCATTCAATGCATAAATACAAGATTTATAAAATCTTTTAATGCATACCCACTCAATGCTACCTTGCATTGATTCAGGAATACTATGCATTCAAGCATACCATGCATGGCTTAACCATGACTACTTTGTATAGGATGCATGACTATAATCAAGATCATCAGTGCTTACTTTCCTTGGGCTACTAAGCTCATAACAACATAATACAGGCATAACATATTTCTATATGAATGCAATATAAAATTCAAATACCCATATGGTATGAGACCTCTTGCTTTTACCAGTCCATGCAATTGTCATAATTAAACTCTTACCTTCATGGGTCCTACTTACACCCTTGACATTACCAATTTGGTTGGTCCTTTGTAGGAGATTGCAGAATTTTCTCACCAACTTTTTATTCTGGACCTATTGCCTTATCCCTTTCTTCATAGGGTTGCTGGTCACATTCATCAGCATCAGCAACATACTCAACCATGTCCATGTTGTTGTTGGTTTTTCCACTAATGTCAATACCAATGCAATAATTATCATTAGTAGCTCATTATAAATGCATAATTCTTTCTATTCTTACCAACATGTAATATCTTATGCACGCAAGGCATATCTACATACACTTCATGTATAAAACTTGGAATCATAATTAGCAAGACAGGGTTTAAGGAAATTTCCCTTTTCAAGTACCTCATCCCTGCATGGAACTCCTTTTCCACACAACAGCTGGTTTGACTTCATGGTCTTGCTACCTCTAGGCATGCAATTCCTGGATTTGCCCATATTGACAGCAACACATTTCTCTTTCAAGAAATCACTAGCACTTTGCTGCTCCACACTCAAATTATGGTGACTCTCCCTTTTTTCCTGCTAGATAAGCTTTCCAATGCCTATCCCCATGCTTCATTCTGACCTCGGGTGTGAAAACTACATCATTTCAAAAATGATGGCAAAACACACCACTGAATTTTGGTTTGAAATGTGAACTTCAGCCACCTGGAGTTTTCTTCCTTTTTAGCTTTGAAACTGCTGGGAAACCCAAAGAGAAATTCACTGCAAAACCCACTGGAACGCTAGCTAGAATTGCTAAAAATTCCACTGGAAAAACCCAATTTTCTTTCTCCCTATCGAGTCCCTTCCCAACTAAGTTTTCGACATTTCGGATCCTTAGTGGACTAGTCTTTCGACTCTTCGGTGGCCAAGACGACTACACTGCTCTGGCGCTCATCGAAATCCCTATCAATTATGAGTTTCCACTGTATTGACGGTATCCTTGGCTATATTTTTCTGAAGTAGGCCTTCCGGATGGCATTGGCGATGCCAAGGACTATTCATCGGGTTCGTAATCATCTAACCTTCCAGGGTTTTGGCAACTAGATCCGCTAGCTTTCTCCGTGGCTCATCGACGGCTCGTTTTCCTAATTTCCTCCACTGTGCCAAGCCTATAGGGGTCTAACACTCCAAACTGTATCGACGATGAGGACCATTAAGCCTTACCGCATCGGTGAGGAAACCAACTAACCGTCGCATTGGCGATCGGGTGTACTGTTCATCGGACGGCTAGTTATCTATGCTTCCGCAATCGTGGCCAACAAATCTTCAACATTTTTCGATCTCATCATCTATAATCCTTCGATGACATCCATCAGCAATATCATCATTTAAATTTTTTCGATGACCGATGGTTTCCAACACTTTAAAAAAATTCTGAAAATTTTCCTCTTCCTTCCATGTTAGTGAACCCAACAACTAAGTTCCGCTGATGGCATCGGCAGTTCGAACGACTAAACTTTGCTGACTCTGAAGGTCACAATATCGGATGTTTCCTCAAATACTTTGAGCCGACGTTTCGGCGGTCTTGACAATTCCCATACTTAGAAAATTTTTCTGAAATTTCTTCCTTAACCATCTTTCTGCCGCTTCATCGGCTCAACCATCTTCTATTTTTCGCCGTCGTTTCGGTGCCTTCACTATCTATTTTTCGACGTTACGGCTAAGCCATCAACTAAGTATCTGTGATCCAAATCTTTAATCATCACCAGTTGCCAATGGTTTTATCACTTCAGTTTTTTGTTGCATCGGCTATCGAAACATCTATCTGCTGAGGCATCGGCGGTCGGGGACTCTATCCGTTAGAAGGATAGTCCACTATCTGGCTACAATGGTGGGTGCACAAATAGCTATACCTTTGCAATGTTCATCAGTGATTCCATCGTCTGACTTCCACCGAAGGATGATGAATTCGACACTTAGATGAATTTTACAAATTTTTCCTTCCTTCGTCTTTTCTCCGCCGACGGCATCGATGGCCCAAACAAATACTCATTGCTTCCATTTCAGCGATCCCTACAACTAAGTGTCATCGATCACCAATGGAAAACACTTAGAAAAAAATTGAAAAGTATTTCTTTCTCTTTGTCGTTTTCCCGTGACGCTCCGTCGGATATTCCATCTACTACTTTGGTCGTTGTTTCGGTGGTCTTCCGCTGATGACTTCTGATAGAAGTTTCCTCTCCTTTTGCCATCAGCTGGTGGCCTGTATTGGAGGGCCTTTTGCTTAGGTGTTCCAATACATTGGCGGGGCTTCGGACTTAGTCTTTCGACGATCCAATGATCCCTACACTTAGAGAAAATTTTCCAAAATTCTCTTGTCATGCACAGATTTTTTTCTGTTTTCTGTTGGACAAAAGGAAACCTGCCTCTACTAGCTGACCTTTCCTGGCCCATTCAGGCCCACGCTGCAACCTTTAGCTCTGATACCATTCTGTCATGTCCCTGACCCTTTGACCGGCAAGAGGATGCTACCAAACCATCAAAAACATCTGGGAAAATAGCCCCATGAACATGAACATGCATATAATGTTGAAATATAAAGCTTAAAACATAAAACACACTAGGATGCATAAATCTTCATATACATAGTGAAGCAAACATACATTCATTCAAGCATACCACATGTTCATCATATTCATAAATCAGTAAATGTAAATGCATAGATGGAATAGTTAAGAATACTCATCTTTAAAAATAATTCGTCCCACAACCAGCTACGTCACTGCAACGTTCCACCCAACCATAGGCCAACATGCTCATCAATCTCTCAGCAACACTGCCACCCCCGAGCTGGGCATGATTCCTCAAGGAATAAGGGTCAAAGTAGGCTTACACATAGTTAAGGAACACAAATCATCCAAGCCCCCACAGTGGGGTTTATCAGGCCGTCAAGGAGCTAGGAAAGGCTAAATGCTAAGCTGGTGGTCTCAATGGAGAGCTAAGGATGCCTACCCTAGAGCTATTATGACTTCTAAGGCATCCACACACCCAACACCAGGAATCATTCCTTTCTCTGCTTCATAGTCCCTTAGGCCCTGACTTCCCTTTCCAATACTCTTCAAGGGTTGTGGAGAAGAAATCCGACAGTCTCACTCTATTTGAGTGGCTCCAAGCACTAGTTTCTCAAGCATACCTAGCCTCTAATCCCACTCTCAATAGTCCGAAGACCAACCACTGCATATCGCAGTAACACAAACAGTTCACAGCTCGTTGAAGAAGATGAAAACAACAGGGTGACAAACCCAAAGAAAAAGGTGAACACAGCTCAAGTCAACAAGACGAATCAGAGTTGTTCTTGGCCAAAACAACTCAACGACAACCCAACAAGGTACTTGCATACACATCAACCCAGAAACCAGGGTAAATAGAAAACATCCCCAATTTTATAAGGAAATGACGGTAGCATTACACAACACACAATCCCCAATGCCAACATTGGAGATCTTACACAGGTAGAAATGGGAAAGGAACCTATTCCCAATCTATACGTGGGGGGAAAGAACGTATCCAGTAGAACCATTGGAGAAAACACAGCCCTGATTCAACGATGGGGTAATAGAATGTTACGCAGTCTGACAATGGTGTAGAAGACACAACTCCATGCATGAACAAGAGCAAGATAGAACAACTCCATTAGAGGAAATTTGGGGTCTAAAATGGGCCTTATAAGAAAACACGCCAACAATAAATTTTGTGACTTGGAATTCAAGAACCAATAGAATTTCAATAAAATGAGTCAACCATAATGGTTGAATTTACATATTTGTCATAAAAGAAAAATACTTTTTTTTGTTCATATTTTCGACATATCTCCCCGTGTTTTTAATCAAATTTAGGGCAAGAGAGCTCATTGGACGTGGAATTTAATTCTGCATCCGACGAGTGCCCACACTGCATACTTTTGATGAACCCCACTACCCCAAAAATAAGAAATACCTGAAAAAATGTGATGATGATGTCATCATGTATTTATTATTTTTGGGGTAGGGGGATCTATCAAAATTATGCAGTGTGGGTACTCATTGGATGCGGAATTAAATTACGAATCCGATGAGCTCTCCCTCCTGAAATTTGAGTAAAAACATGGGGATATATCTCAAAAATACAAACAAAAAAAGTAGTTTTTTTCATTCTTCCTCCAAAATTAATAGCTATTATTTTATTATTTTAACTATTATTTTATCATTTTCCTTAGGAGGCCCATTTTAGACCTCAAATTTCCTCTAATGCCCTATGGAAGGAAAATAGATCCACAACCAACAATCAGTGAAAGAAGGGAGAACAGAGCCGCCCCTACCCGCGGGAGATGGTCTAGACCCAAAAATCACGATGGAGAAGCCAACGGTATGAGAGGGAGCCAAATGTCTCTGCGTGAGGTTAAGCCTGAAAAAAACCATGAATGGAAGATTGGATTGAGTGGGAAAGTGGTGACCGTTCCCCTTCCCTCCACGTGAGGAAGAGTGAGCTCGTTGGTGGAGTGTGAGTGGGGAAAAGACTGCAATCCTGCCACCCATCACTCTCCAGCCATAACTGCTCCCAACTAATCAAACAGTAGAAGTTTATTGGGTGGTCGACACATGGAAACTCCCAATGACCCCCATGGGTTAGACAACCCCCCCTTTAACCTTAGGAATCATGCCCTTTTCATTTATCGTTGCATCGTCGTAGCTGTCTATAGGTTTATTTTAATTGATGTGCTTATTTACATGATGCCAATACTATAATGTGCCGGGTAGCACGATATACCATCGGCAATGATCCCTATTATCGAAACATACACAACCAAATCGATGGTGGGGCTTTTTCCTTTAGCTCCTCACCATGATTAATTACAATATATACATCATGTACCTTTTAATGTAACCGGGGTCAAAACCGGGGACATCACAGGCTGTCCCATCCAAAGAATTGCATAAACCAGCACCTTCAGCCACACTTGATCAAGTTCAACCCAAACCTACTGCTCATGAGGTAAGGTTTCCAGATAGGCCGCATTACGCTTTCAACCTTGAGTCTGAAATTAAAAAATTGAAAATCCCTTTCCCATTAATTGAGCTAATGAAGAATGGTACATTCAAAACCTCCAGTCTGAATTCTCTTCAGCCCAAGGTGCACATTGACAATGATTTTGTGAACCTGCAAGATGACAAGCATGTTGTAACCCTGGGCCCCATGATCGAAGACCTAAAGGACTCCTGCTCACCATTCTATATATCCTTGAACATACATGATAAAATCCTCCATAACTGTCTGTTGGATTTAGGAGCCTCTCATAACCTAATGCCAAAGGTTGTGATGGATGAGATTGGCCTCAGCATCACCAAGCCCTACCATGATTTATTCTCCTTTGACACCAGGAAGGTCAAGTGCTTGGGTCTCATCAAAGACCTAGCTGTAAACTTAACGCAGCTACCTTTGAAAAGTGCAATGATGGACATTGTAGTGGCCGATATTCTTCCAAAATTCGGCCTCTTGCTGTCTTGGTCATGGAGCAAAAGACTAGGTGGCACCCTTCAGATGGATCTCACATATGCCACCATTCCCATGTTTGGAGGGGAGAATAAGAGGCTCTGCAGGGAAAATTAGCTAGCATACATTATAAGCAAGGAGATCCACTCAGTGAATCACCCCATCTACGCAGTGGACACTAATTTTGGGTCTTGCATTTTTCAAATAGATAATAATCAGTAGACTTCATTTTATCTCACTAAGCCCACCCGTCAGCAGCCTGAAGAAGTATCAACAACGATCTGGACCATGTATTTTGATGGGGCTAGTGCTCAAAGCTTAGCAGGCACAGGTGTAGTCCCGATCTCCCCATCTAAGGAAAACATTCACCTATATTATAAGCTTGATTTCAAAACCACGAACAACGTAGCAGAATATGAAGCCTTTCTGCTAGGAGTTAAAGCTGCCAAGGAGATGGGGATCATGTGCATGAATATTTTTGGAGATGCAGAACTCATCATACAGCAGGTCAACAACGCATTTAAGACACAAAATATCAGATTGAAGGCCTACAAGGACGAGGTATGGAAACTCAAAGAATCCTTTATGTTTTTTGAACTGCCATATATTCCTAGGGCTTTGAATCACCTGGTTGATTCCCTGGCCATCTCTGCAAGTCTGTTTGTTCCTCCTTTACCCCCTAAGCTCAGCTATGATGTTTAGGTCAAGTACAGACCCTCTGTTCCAGACAATGTAAAATTTTGGAGGTTGTTTGAGAATGATGAGGAGCTTAGTAAATTCCTTCAGTTAGTAGATGAATTCTCTGACATACACATAGACCAAGAAAACCTTAACATGGAGGAATCCAAACAGCTCAAGTTAAAAGATAAAGTGACTGAGTAGAATATTGTCCAATTACCCAACAACTACATACCGTGAGGTCTAGTACCACTGGAAGAACCGTTTGATCACAATGACATACCTCTCAAGCCTACGAAAAAGGAGCTAGACCCTGCTATCCAAGAACAAAACATAGGCAGCCAAAGCCATCCCAAACTAATAAATCTTTCCATGGGGTTGAATGCTGATCAAAAGTCTGAATTTTGTAGCTTGATAAAAGAGTTTGTTGATGTTTTTTCCTGGGATTATAGTGACCTAAAAACTTATGACACCAATATCATCTAGCACATAATTCCTTTGGAGAAGGACACCATTCCTTCCAAACAGAAGCTAAGACCCATCAGCCCTCTCCTATTACCAGTGATTGAAAAAGAGATCCACAAACTCCTCAAAGCCAAGATCATAATACCCCTTAGGTATTCCAACTGGATTGCAAATATAGTAGTGGTAAGAAATAAAAATGGAGAAATCAGGTTGTGTGTTGATTTTAGAAACCCGAACAAGTGTTCCAAAAAAGACAACTATCCACTGCCCAAGATGGAACAACTACTGCAGAAATTATCGAGGGCCAGGGTCATGTCCTTCCTTGATGGATTCTCTGGATACAACCAAGTTGCTGTGCACCCAGATGACCAAGAGAAGACTGTCTTTACCACCCCCTGGGGCACCTACATGTATGCTAAAATGCCATTTGGGCTAATGAATGTTGGGGCTACTTTTTAGAGAGCTATCAACCTAGCTTTTGTAGGGCTAAAAGATAAATTTGTGCTGATATATTTGGATGACTTAACGGTTTACTGTCACACCCATCATGACCACTTGCAACATTTAAGGAAGGTATTTTTGAAGTGTAGAAGGTATGGAATATCACTGAACCCCAAGAAGTCCCAGGGTGGAAGCAATCCAAAAACTGTCAATACCAAGGTCAAAAAGAGACATTCAGTCCTTTCTAGGCAAGATAAAATTTGTCAGAAGGTTTATTCCAAATTTCTTTGAGTTGGTAAAGAATATAACAGTCATGCTAAAAAAGGATGCAGAAATAAAGTGGACTGACAAAGCAAGAAACTCTTTTGAAGACATTAATAAATCCATCATGGAGGCCCCAACCCTGATTAGTCCCGACTACACCAAGGGTTTTAGATTTTCTCTTTTGCATCTTATGGCATAGTGGTAGCTATGCTATTACAAAATAATGATGAAGATCTTGATCATCCAATTGCTTTTTTCAGCAGAACCCTGAGAGATGCTGAGCTGAAGTATGACCCAATTGAGAATCGGGCTTATGCTCTCATAAAATCTTTGAATACTTTCAGAATCTACATTCTCCATGCAAAGGTTATTGCATATGTTCCTTCAGTTGCAGTGAAGGATGTTTTGACTTAGCCTGACATTGATGGGAAGAGAGCTAAGTGGATTGCCAAACTCATTGAGTTTGATGTAGAGGTGAAACCCACCAATCTGGTAAGGGGATTAGGTTTGGCCAAAACTCATGGCCAAAGAAAACTATGAATTGTTGGGAATAAATTTCACATGTGTTAGATCAAAAAAGGTGCAGGATATGGTAGCAGTAAAAACAGAAGTAAATCAAGATAAGAATAACAGTCCATCAGCAGCTGATAACATATATTCATGTGAGTGGTATTCAGGTATCATTCAATTTTGGAAAAAATTAGAAGTTTCTCCTGATCTCACTCCTAACCAAGCATGAGCTCTTAAGTTGAAATCTGTTAAGTTTTTCATAATTGACAAACTGCTTTACTAGAGGGATCAGTCTGGGATTTTGTTAAGGTGTCTAGAGAAAGAGGAAGCAGAATAGGTCATGCATCACTTTCATTCCAGTACATGTGGAGGCCACCACTACTGGAAAACCATAGCCCACAAGATCTTAAGAGTAGGATACTATTGGCCAGTTCTCTTTGCTGTTGTATGCACTTTTGTAAGGGCTTGCGAGCAATGTCAAAGATTTATAGGGAAGCAGCAGCTCAAATCCTTACCCCTTAGGCCTATTACAATGAATTGACCTTTCTAGCAATGGGGTCTGGATTTCATAGGTGAAATAAATCCATCTTCCAGTGGAAAACATAAATGGATCTTAGTAGCCACTAACTACTTTACCAAATGGATAGAAGCAGTGCCCACCAGAAATGCCACTCATCAAGTCATCATGATATTTTTACATGAGAACATCTTCAACAGGTTTGGTTTCCCATTAAGGTTAGTAACTGATAATGCACCAGCTTTTAAGGTTGGGGCATTAGTCAAAAATGTGTGAATCAATTGGTATTCAACTAGTGCACTCCACATCCTATTACCCACAAGGCAATGTCCTGGCTGAGTCATCCAACAAAAGCTTAGAACTAAGGACTAGAGATCGGTGAGGTAAAGCTAAGAAGCTCTGTAGTGTCGGTAAGGCAATGGACAAGGCCTCTGATCGATGACAAAAATCATTCCAATAGCGATAAAACTAGTTCATTTCACCTTTGAAATAGTGGCAGTGTTCTGTTTTAGGGCGTCGATGTGCTAGAAGACAGAGCTTCCGATCAGCGACCACGGCGACAAGGTGGAAAAATCTGGCGAATTAAACAAGGAAAGTTACTTCAGATTGAACCAGCAGTGATGATTATCCGCAACCACTTCAATTATTAAAAGTTCGCTCAGTGAACTAGATCTTCACAATAGATAGACAAATAGTTAGCAAGGGTTTGAAACCCTAATTTGAAAAAACTATCACTTCCAAGTATTTTTTGTGAAAACAGATCGAAGTTTCAAGATCTATCATTTTTGTATAAGGCTATAAATCCTATGATTGATTTTATAATAGAGGTTAAAATTCGGGGATTTATGATCCAATAACACTTTCATGCTTCTCATTTTACTTATTCATGATATAAGCTCTTTTGTTGTGATCTGTTTAGCCATCATCTCTTTCTTTACTGTATTTATGCCTGAATGTGTATTTAGGTCATTTTCAGATTGACTAAAAAGCTGATAGCTGTCATCCTATTGGTTTATTAATGCTATTTGATTTATAAATACCATCCTCATCAGGATTTAGCCATTTATATGCATGTGTGTTGTATGTAAGTCTGCCAGCCTGGTGATTTCTCCATCCCTGCACCTTATTGTCGAATTTCTGAGCAATTGCAACTAAAAGCCTTGTAAATGAGTGAGTTTTATGCATGTCTTGAGATTGGAAAGGTTATATAGGTCAACTGACTTGATCCATATCATAAAACCCTAATTTTTTTTTAAGTTACCAGGAATTCTTGAGATACAACCTAGAGGAGTTTCCTGGAGTGATAACACATTGATCTATTATTTCTACATAATGTAATTCTGCATTTTAAATACTTTAAAATTCTATGCATCTATATCGTGTAGCATAATGTTGATTTTTTAATGTATTTTTTTCTTTTTTATGTTTGCGTTCATGATGATAATGTTGTATACTTTTTTTGCATGTTAATGATGGGGGAAATTCCACAACTGTTGATGAGACGACTTGAGCCTCGAGGCAACCTCTAAACCTAAATGTAATTCCACATTCTAAATACTTCAAAATTGTACACATATAAAACATGAAGCATAAGGTTTATTTTTGTTATGTATTTTTTAGGTTTTACATATTGCATTCGTTGTGATCATGTTCTCTACTTTTTTGGTAGGTGGATGATCGGGGAAAGTCCCCAACTATTGATCAGACCACACCCTTGTCTAGGCATCAGGTAAATCTAGATTTAATCCTAGGAATCTATCATGATAGACAATTTTTGTGAATATAATTTTTTGCACAGACTATTGCTTCAAAGACTAAGCAATGTTTTATATAGTTCTATTGCAGACATGGGATTCAGTTTATGAAACACCAACTTAGTAGTATTTGCAGTTTGATGTCTCCCAGTTGATGAAAGATAATGAAATTAGTAGGTCCACAGACCTGTTGAGGGTGCTACAAAATACCATGATAAAACAAAATGAGGAACTGGTTTTTCTGTCATTGACAGTTCCACAAACAGATGAGATCAAATCAAAGATTCAATTGTTGTTCCAGAGATGTCAAAAATTGCAAGTAAGTTCCTGAATAATAATGTAAATTCATTTAGAACTTTATAATTTTTAATTTTATATGATATTGAACTTATAATACAATGGTTTATATTTATAGGAAATTATGTAGGATAATAGTGGTGGTCAAGGCTTTGTTGATCGCAGTGACCAAACCACTCCACATACACCACATACTGCTCCCTTTTTGTCTACTAAATAGTTAGCAACATGCTCTGCGACACCCCCAAGGCCAACAGAGGGTGTAGTTGATTTTGACCAACCCACAATAGTCGATGCTGCAGAAGAAGGGGTGGATGCAGAGTTAGATACTAATGCTGATGCTGAAGCATCATTTCCTGGATCTTCTCCTGTCACTAGCATTGGTTCAATAGTGACAACATTTTTTGTGAACGAATAACTCATTACAATAAATATAGAGAAGATTCTAGGTGATTATAGACTGTTCAATTTAGTTTTTATAATTTGTGTTGGAAATACCGATAATTTTTTTAATGTTGACTAATGATGGAATTAATGTTTTGTAGGAAATTATGTATTTTATAAACATCTAAATGAATTTTCCTTGGATATTTTCGGGCCCACCATCCACACAAGGTGGGACAGACAGGAAAAATATTTAAAGGATGAGCTGATTAATCACTTGGTTGGTCTGTTTGGAAAACATAACTTCGATACATCGAAGGTTCTACAGAAGGCTGGAAAACATCTGAAGATTTTCTGAGACCAGTATAGGATTCACCTAGAAAATAACTCTAGGTATGAGCGCCCTCCAATGATTCCATCAAGGGAGTGGAAAGCCCTAGTGGAAGATGGAAAAGAGAAGGGTCTGAGAAAAGAAGGAAAGATACCACCGGGAACAGGGAGGTATGCAATACATTTCAAAATGTAATGGTAAGCCTTATTATTATTAGTTTTTGTATAAAATTTGGAACATCGACTAACGTAATTCAACACTTGATTAGGCTGTTAGATACATCTAAGGCCACCAAGGCAAGAATGGAAAAAATTGGTCAACATAAGCTTGGGCCTGGTGGTTATTCGAATTTGGTAGCTCGATATGTAACTATCGAAAACCCGAAACTGCATCCAAATAATATATAGGAAATTATTTTTTGTTTTATTCTGGAAAAAAATGTAAAATTAATGACATCATGCAAATATGCAGGTTGACCGGTTCAAAGAATTGCCCACTGAGGAAGACATGAAGCATGGCTTCGAACAGGGCTTTGACGCAGTTGTTGAATGCTGGAGAAGCTTGTCTGGGAATTCTACATGATCTTCTGCTGATCCATCTGGTGCACAAGTATATAAAACCTATATAGTTTAATGATAATTGATTATTTCTCATGCAATTTATTCATTATAAAAAATGAACATAAGTTATTTATTCCTTTTTTAGCAGAATAGTAATGATTCCGTTCATGTCAAGGGTGTACACCAACCAGACGAAGATCATACTTCGATTCTTGGTAATGAATTTATTAATATGCTACTATTTTGTATAGATAATTCCAGATGATAAACATTAATTCTAATTGTCCACAATTCAACTACAGAGCATGTAGATGCAAATAACACTGAACAGTTTGAGCTTGTACAGGATAATGATGAACATGCTAATGTGCCCATGCCAGGTAAAATAACACCTTTGTAATGTTTTTTTAAATCAATTACTTGTATTCATAAAAATAAAAATAAATTAATGAAACATTTTAACATTATTGTAGAAATTCATATCCCCTCACCGCAAGTTCAACCTTGTGATCACTATAGTAGGGAGACTAAGGATCAAATTCCGGAAGATGCACTTCTGACTAAATATTTAAAGAGAAGAAAAGTAAAAAGGAAGTGGCTAAATAAATTTTTAGTTATTCTTATTTATAATAAAAAAATTTACATGGTTTTTTCCTCTATTTCATGAATGAATTGTTAAATGAATGGTTTAATGAATGGTTTACTGATTTTTTTCATTGGCTATAGACTAAATGAATGGTTTAATGAATGATTTAATGAATAGTTTAATGAATGTAATTTTCAGTTGTTGAATGATTGAATGGTTTAATGATTATTTAAGGAATGATTTATTGAAAGCTGCTTTTAGCTATTGAGTGAAATAATTTGCAGTAAATTGTTATTTGCAAGTAGATGCATTGGGTTTGGGGAATTGAGAGTGATTTGAGGGGGGGGGGGGTCCATAAGAGCTTCCACCTTCATGTGATTGGTCCTATTTAGTAGAGAATATTAAATTATACTCGAAATAGAGAGGAGCTCAATGAATGGTAAGGAAGAAACCATTAAAAACAATTATTTCTATAATTGCAGTGTTTAAATTTTACTATTGCTATTTTAATCCTCCATTGGAACTTGTTACAGATAGCATTGAGAAACATTTTCATAGTTAATAGGAAAGAAATGGCATTTTGATGTGATTGATGGCCTTATATACATGGTGTTTTTAGTTCTCCATGTTTTATCAGGTGATCTATTATTAACAATTAATTTACTTGAATAGTTGAATAGTATTGTAATTTACATTGTAATAGTATTGTATTTATTTATATTGGTTTTGTTATTTTCATAAATAGACAAATATTTATTTGATGGGTCCTAACATGAAATTATTGCAACAAGAAAAAATTTGAATTATGTTGAATGATGTTTTGAAAGGTAAAGTAGAAGAAGACAGTGCGAAGCTCCACAAATCAAGGTATAATTATGTTTTCTTTTATTTGATTGAACTGTGTATTGGGTATTTATGCATGTGCACACATGCACATTTAGTTTGTGATGGTGATTACCATACATTCAGCCTAACTTTGTTCTATATGATCTATAAACTTACCGTAATTAGTTTTATTTATCAAGTTGTTTCTATGATTGAATAACTTGGAAAAGAAACTTTTGATTTTTTTGAGTTAGTAAGTTGTAGAATCCAGTCTTTTCACAAATATTTTAAAAAATAGATCTAATGTATTTGTAGTCCAAGAAGTCCAAGAGAGTAATTTTATAATGTATATATATAGCCTTTCCTTTATGTGATTCCAGTAATAGCATTAGAGTATGGTACTGGTGAGCTATTAGCAAACCATATTCTTTGCTTGAGTGTATAAGGGTGGGGCCAAGTTTCTTTTTGGGTTCACTGGGCACACAACCTCAGTATGGTTGTATTCATGGCTTGATCCACATATAAAAGGTAGGTTTTAGTATTCCACCCAATATTATTAAATTATTTTGATATCTCATTAATCATGAGTCAACTGTCCACATATCCCGCAAATCGAACGTTGATAAACTAGGTCACTTACCAACAAGATTCGTCCATAAAATAGGGAACTTACCAACAATGTGCACTATGTCATACTTAGCCAAAAATTAGAATAAAAACCCCTTTACATTAGGTTGTATCAACACCATATTCTCCAAGAAAGAAACCCATAAGTCTTATACATATTTTTTAGTGATGACCATAAGCTATGAAACCCTCGTATCATGATATGTAATAGTCCTTGTTCTCCTCCTTTAAGGGTTGTAACTACTGAACATCACCACTGTGTAGGGTTGAGATTATGCCCATATCTTCCTTTTCTAGTGTTTTTTATGCCCAAAGGATTTCCCATAACTTTGGATTTAATGCCCAAATGCATTCAAAATTGTCCAAACATGACTTGGGACTGCCCGAAATAAATATATCTGAATTCATAGATGTGATACATGTTTTTAATGTATGGTAGATGGAAATCATGTGGGATAAAAATTAATTGATGCATAGTTTATTCAAAGGAGTGATATGCTCAAAGTATACCTAGGTTCAAAGGTCCCAGCTGATGGAATAGTAGTATGGGGTTCCAACCATATCAATAGAGTATGATTACTAGTGGGTTAGCACCAATGTCAAAGGATTTGGGGGGAACAATCATAGGAGTAGTGAAGGAATTTCAATCACTCTAGTTCATAAGCATTTAGATGGATTCACTGTTACCTTTTCAGCAGGCAGTTATCAGACACATAAGAGATATTGAGGTATCGGGGTACATAAAGCATGTTAGGAACTTAATCAATCGTAAATCAAAAGACCCAATCATGAGACATTAAAATAAGATTACAGGACATACTAAATCCAAGCGAGAGGATACTTATAAGAATATAATTATTGAAATAAAAAAATAATGCATAAATACTAAATACAAATTCTGAAACCTATCGCCAGAAATATCCACCAATGAATTTACCAATTCCAAATTCAAGACTAGTCTAAGTGAAGGGTATAAGTTTAAAGCTTTAACATTCTAGAGCCTTGACATACCTAAAACAACAATAGTACTAGACCTTACTTTTGATCAATTTTGGGCAAACTTTTCTTTGATTCTCAATATGAACCCAAGGTAACAAGTAACAACCAATATTTTTCGTAACTGAAAAGATGGATCCAAAAAATTGGTGTCATCATATTTGAAAATGTGAGCATCACATACTAGTCATTTCATGCCCTGAAAAGATAAAGCATAGAAGACTAAAATAAATCCCAATTTGCATTAATGATGATGATGTAACTTTTAGGACCCTGTCACCCTAGTACCCACCTATTTGCATGGGGTGTTCACTTATGTTTCATACGAGTTATGGGATAATTCCTAGGATTTGTGGACATGTCTAACAGGAGAGAGCAGTTTTCTATCCATATTCTTGGTTGACTTGTGGGATAAATCCATAGTTCTGGGTGTATTTTAGCAGCAAAAAAGAGGCATCATCGTCAAATCTAGGTTACAATTGAGAAGCATGTTGTACCAAGCAACGAATATTCTATGAATATTGGTAGTGGTAGTGATGCTGCTCCTGTAGCTTGCAAGGAGCCATCATATCTGTGTGTCATCAAATAGGTTCAAATGCTGCTTTATCTTAGATTGTTCATTTGGTTGAGACAACTCAAATGGCTAAAGCCCCGATTAAGAAGTTTGTTGATTATGTAAGCTCTTGTCAAACATATCTTTGTTAAATCTGATGAATTATATTGAACACAAGCCATAGTGTTTCTAAATTGGCCTCATGTTTTACAAACATTTGCAGAGAATACCAAGAAGTCCTTCAGAAATAAGAAATCAAATTTTTAGATTCATATTAGATTAACTAGTCTTTTCATTAAACATGTTGTTGTGCTGTACTTGCAGATTGCCAATGTTTTTGTTCTTGTTTTTGTTGCATTGGATTTTGTGACATGGTTGGGCTGGTAATATTTTTCAGATCCCTTCCTAACATAATTTTACTTTAGAGCATACGCTCTTATATATTTATTTTTTTTGTATGTTTTATTTTTTATGTAAAAGAATAATTGAACAACTTGATTACTTTAGTGCCATCTTTATGTAGGTATCTTGATGGAGTACTTGATTCCTATTCGAAAGAATGGCTACCACGCGCTAGTAATCACTTTGTTCTTGCACTTATGTTTGTTATCTCAGTTCTGGTTAGGGTAGGAAGTTGATGCTTATGAGAATGATGGGTGTGGTCACAAAGGTCCTTACCAATGACGAGTATATAATATACTTCTTGCAAAAAAAATAAGAGATGATATTTAATCCTGCTAAACTGTTCCCCCATCTCGAATTCATATATAAAAAATGAGTTGAAGCTTCCAAGGTATGCATGTTACTTCTCTTCTTTCACTTCATGGGAATTGGTAGTGTTTTTTTAATGAATCACAGGATTTTTTCTCTTGGCTTAGTCATCAAATGGATAAAGTGCTTTTAATTTTGTTGTTTTCCCATTCTTTTCTGATTTTTCTGTAATGTTTATTTCTTATTTCTTTCGCTGTCCATGATACCCTGTTCTAGGCTGGCATACTTTTTGGTTTGTCTATGGCCTTCTAAGTGGATTTTACTATGTTGGGACCTCCTATTTTCCACTTTATATGTATATATTATAGGCCTTATTGAACTCTAGCTAGTATCATTATCTAATTCTTGATTCTCTCCAGGTATGCGAGAAATTGTGAAGAATGTTTTTGAGATTATTCTAGTTCATTATACATTAGGATTTATGCCACATTTAGTTCATATTCATGGAGGTTAATAGTATATATTTCTAGTTGAAAATTTTCTTGACCAAGGTGACTTAATAAATGAGTGGGACCCAAGCCTAATTGAACTTTGAAGAATATTCATCCCTGTATACTCTAATTATCAATGCATGATAGTCTCGTAAGGAGTTCTCATATGATTTGTAGGATGCATTCCTAATATCCTAGTTCTAAATTTTTTTATTATTGATCCACCAATTATTAATGGGATTGTGATATTTAATGGTAAATTGTAAGACCATTCTTTAGTAAGGTTAGGGAACTTATAATAGATATCTAGGAGATAAGGTTGGAAAGAGGAAATGATATTCCCTATTACAACTCTTATCATCTTGTTATTGATGTTTGCATGACTTATAAACCAAGGTATGAATTCATCACATTGGAGCATTTTTGGCCTCGCTGGCACTTTATGAATATCTAAATTTCTGATCATTTGAGATAATCCTTCATTAAGATTCACTTGACTAGCAAGTGGTGATTATGGATAAGTTTATTCTCTAAAAAATTGATACACTTCTCCCATTTATAATTTTGGCTCATCATCTATATTGCATCATGTATCCCTGCAGAATGCCCCTAGGGTACCCATGTCTACATATGGCTCAATTGTTTCCTCTCTACCTAGTCTCACTTCATCAACTACATCCTTCACCTTCTTCTATCGTTTAGATTTTGTCTCTTATTCTTGCAAATCATTCATGTTAACAACAAATCACATTAACATGTTTATAAAAAATGAAAGTATAATGTACATGTCCATGATGGTTTTCCTATTGCTAACAAATATATCGTCTTGGAAGAAAGAATCAGAATTTCCTAAAGGTGAAATTTGCAGGTTTAGTAGTAGCTTTGCAATGATTCAAATATTTATTTAGTGGATTTAGCGTTGGGTCAAGGAATAACGCATGATAGGTGAGAAGGTAATAGATACAACGTTGCTCCATTTATGGGCATCATGAATTCATATTTCTTCTTCTTCTAATTTGATACAATGTAGGCCAATGATAATAGATGAAACTGAAATATCAAGAAATATCAGGGTTTCTACGAGTGAAGTTGGTTAATCCTTTATCAAGCTGGTTAATCCTTCAATCCATGACCAAGTTCATCTTTGAAAACATTATCACAAGGTTTAAATTTCCTAGAAGTTTAACAATTGATCAACATATGGATTTTTTGAGTAGCACTATCGCTACCTTGATTAAGAAATTCCTTGTTGAACATCACAAATGTAGTCCCTACCACCCTTAGGATACTAGAACATTGGTAGCATTCAATAAAATATTGTAGCCATCATTTACCAAATTTTGTAATTCAAATACAAATGATTGGGATGAGAGGGTTCCTGCAATTTTATGGCCATGAAAGAAGACTACTAAGAGATTGCACAAGTACACATCCTTTCAACTAGTATATCATCAAGAAGCTATTTATCTTGCAGATTTTTTCAAACCTAGCATCTATATTAGAAAATCCACTTGTATAACTTATGATGGATTAGTAGAGGAAAGTCTAGTACAATTAATGCAATTGGAAGAATCTAGGGTTTTGGTTGAATTTCATCAGACTTTGGAGAAGGATAGACATAACGTATGGCATGATAACGACATAAGGAATACGATTTTTTTATAAAGGTTTCCTACTTCTATTACATGATAGCAAGTATTTGTATAACCCATGAAATATTTAGAGATTGGATTAGACATTTTGTAGTTGCATAAATCCATGATTCAGGTGCAATTCAATGGAATTCTTAGACTTAGATGGTTGAAAGAAACTTGCCTAAAGTCCTATGTGATTTCCCCATGAAGATGTTCTCATGCATTCCTATGTAAGGGATCAACGTAGGGTAGGATTTGTTTTTGGTTTTGGTTTATATTTGTTTTGTATTGCAAAGAATGTATAAGTCTATTTTGTTAGGTTGTCATTTAATACATATTATCATGCCAAGAAATCCAATTATAAGTGCTAGTGTTTGTAAAGTTTATGTGGTTGGTTATTTCATTTCAGCCTTAGTAAAATCATGTGGTCATTGGAACCTAAATATCTTGTTTCATTAAGTCTTGATTTGCACCTTAGAAAACTCTTTATTGTCAAAGAGTCATCAGCAAGGTCAAGCTGGGTTAAAGGTTGGTAACCTATTGAATGAAAGAGTCTCTACAATTATGTATAGAGGGGTTGTGCAATAAACTTGTTTGGAATTTTTGAGATTGAGTGAAAAGGATTTAGTTGACCATTATCGCCAATACATATATAAAGTTATTACATAATTTATAGGTTGAGTAATTCTCTCTTGAAACTATACAAATGATATTTACTACAAGTGTCCAAAAATACACACAAGTTAGTTGGTAATCTTTGCACATTTGACCAAATTTACTAGACAACTCTAGTCATGAAAGTGGACCAACTTAATAAACTCACCTAACACTTGGTTTGTTTCTCAGTTTGGTTGTTTTTTATTAGTTTTTTTCCACCATGTATCCTATAGAAATTGCATAAGTACTAATGAGTGATCTCAATTGCATGCATGTTTGGTCTCCAGTTTTATTTGTTCACTAATTAAATATTGCATCCACGGGATATGTCTCTAAGAGTAAAACAATATTTGTGAGATTAGATTAATTAATTTTGATTGAGTTTTGTGACCCTTGAGTCAAGGTAGTATATGATTTATATGGGAAGTTTGAACACACAAGGTTGTTCAACGATGGTTCTAGGTAGATTTCCACTATTCAGAAACCTATTTTTTACCCATTACACTCCTCTATCTTCAATGTGTTGCTCAATCTCCTAGTATTTGTTATTATAGGGGAGGTGATGAAATGTGCCAAGTACTTAATCAATAGGGCACCTGCACATACCCTTTGGATAGACAAGGCACACCTTATTCGTGTTTAAGACAATTATGCATTGATCGACCTGTCTATGAAGGGGGAAGATGTATCTCATGCACTTAAGGATGCATAAAAGAATGGAAGAAAAAAATGGGGAACCTTATCTTATATGAACACAACGTCATGAATAGAGAGGGTGATGGCACCATGATCTCTTTAATTAACAAACCCCATGTCTTTTTTTCATGCCAAATGATTGGGGGACACAATATGTGCAAATGTAGTAGGGTTAAATGCAACTTGTATGCATTCTCTGTGTTTGAGTTATATGTACAAGGTGTTAAAATTAATTGGTGCAAATTCTTGATGGATGAACTACCTCAATATTGTGCCTATAAATCAGCCTCATGTTTCATTTTCTAAGTGGAAATGGAAACCCCTGTTAGGTTTGAGAACTTTACCCAATTCTAGACATGACCATTATTTCCTTATAGTATAACTCATGGAAGTTCCAATAGGATTGAATAAAAATGACATTAAATGATGTTTCCTTTCTCAATGGTATGATCACATGATTAAAACCATCAATTATATTTTATTGATCCCATAGACATTGTTGAATACATGTGGGAAAAAATTGGTTTGATATGGATCGATATGACAATTTTCTATGGGTGAGGGTGGATGAACCCAACAATTTTCAATGACAACACTACCCTACTATTTGATTGAATCCACCTTTGATAAGGAGGTTTCTTCATGGATAGGGGATAAGAAGTCAAAAAATTCAATGAGAATGAACTACATCTTTCTTGGAAAGGACCAAAAAAGTGTATCACACTCAAATATGCTAAAGAAAATAAAGGGATTTGTGGTTCACTCAAGTTTTAAATTCAACAGAGACACAATCAACCATGTCCCTCCAGCAAAATTATTTTGTTGTTCTGTTGATGCAACCCATTTTAGATACTCCTCACTACTTTGAGAAAGGAATTATAAAATCCTTGGTCCAGGTCATTGGATTTTTGTAAGGAGGGATACCCAAGAGATAATGAATTGTTAATCCATCGATCCACCTACCCCTAAAGGTATCAAACCGACCTCACTAGTTGGAGTCTACAACTACATCCATCGAAGTACCTACTAATACCTCCCAACCAAGTAGATGGAAGACTCCTTTTTGCAATAGATTCTAATTTTTGGGGCTAAGAATGGATGGGGATTGACTGAGGAGACACTAAAGGAATATTAAGTGTTGGAAAATTCCACTACCCAAATTCTAGTCATCACCATTAAGGACAACCCACTAGAGTCTATTTTCTATATCTTGGGGTTCCTGATGAAGACCAAAGTAGCAATAAAGGGACCTTCTGATGTTGATGGTTGAATGCAACATGCCATGAAAATCCTGCAATTATTGATTTCCCAAAAATTACATAGGTGGGGTCACCCACAAAGGAAGAAGTCACTAGAGTTTTCAGGAGGCATTTTAGGTGTAAGGGTAAGTGGATATGAACTATTGCATTATCCCTGTTAATATAAAGAGTGTGTAGAGGATGTAGGAGATAAAAAGTATAATGGAGGAATAAGAAGGTGAGGATACATAAGAAAACATTTGCTGAAAATATTTTTTTAACTATACAAAATCCCATTGGTTATTTGACGAGTTGTGGCCCTCTTCCCACTAGGTTTCCATAACTCCGAAAAGTGCGATCCGTCAAACATTAGAATAATACCGTCGAAAAATCGACTAGCACCCGTCAGAAATCTGACGGGTTGAGCGTCACAAAAAAGACAAGGTGAACTCAGATAATGGAGAAATTGTCATTAGAGCAACAACTAAAGAGTCGTCGGATAATTAACCCGTCGTCGTCGGAAATCTGACAAACAATTCCTCTAACATTCGATGGCATAAGCCCGAAATGTTACAAAGTAAATGTATCACATTCAACAAAGAGAAGTCATATTTTCAACAACCTGGGAGTCAGAAATTTGATGACGTAGTGGTGAAATACTTTGGTATGGTATGCCGAAAATTCGATGGGTTTTGGCATGTGGTCGAATATTCGACGATATGCCACCGACGATAATTTTTGTTGTTGTTGTCGAATTACTGATAAGCATCTGTTGAATTTTAGGCATGCCATCTATTGGATTGTGGGCTCAAATTCTGTTGTGTGAGGAGGTTCCAAAACTAGAGGGATATGAGGCTAAGTATGCTCACAACAGAAGCATGGCTAAGGCCAAGAGAATCATTGCGTATTCTATTAAGGATCACCTCACCCCCCATGTGTCTTAATTCAAGACACTGAAGGAAGTATATGATGCTTTGAAAAATATGTTTAAAGGAAAGAACATCAATCAGAAGATGACTTTGAGGAACCCGTTGAAGAATGTGAAGATACAAAACTTCGAGACTATACATTCTTACTTCACAAGGGTTGCTCAAATAAAAGAACAACTTGAAGGGGTTGAATAGAATGTCGAAGAAGGAGAAATTGTAATGACTACCTTGAATGGTCTCCCTATATCATGGGACTGATTCATTCAAGGAACTTGTGCAAGAAGGAGTTTGATATATTTTAGCAAACTCCAAGAAGAATGTGCACAAGAAGAAGCTCGGCTCGTCACAAGAGAAGAGACGATGGGAGAAAATGAAGATCAAGATTTCACTATTCACACCATGAATAACTTCATGAAGAAGGAGAAGAAGGAGAAATTTCATCACAACAAGAAGGAAAAGAAACAAAAGAAGACCAAGATACATCCTTCCAATGTTCGATGCTATAATTGTGATGAAAAGGGACACTTTGCAAGAGATTGTCCCATTAGAAAAAGGATACTCCATGCTCATGTTTATGAAGTCATTGAACCAAGAAACAAAATATTCGAAAGAGAGAAGTATGATTCAAATCAAGAGTATGTGCTAATCTCAACACTTACTTGCATTATCTCACACATAAGCAATGATTGGTTTGTGGATAATGGAGATTCTATACACATGATGAAATATAAGGAAACACTCATTAGTATGCATGAACATGAGTTACCTAACAAGGTGAAACTTGGAGATGATTACCAATACCCCATAAAAGGGAGTGGATAATATTTATACAAGATTGACTACACGAAATCCTTAAAGATGAAGGATGAGTGATATGTTCTAGGATTGAAGAAGAATATTCTGTCCATCTCTGCATTAGATGAAAAGGTTATGATAGTTGCATTTGTAGATGGCCAATTTCTAATGTGGCCTAGAGGGAAGAAAATAGAGGATAAAACAATGATTGGAGAATAATATGGAGGCTTGTACAAGATAAAGGGACATCCTGAACAAGCACTTGTTCATGATTCAATTGAACCAAGTGAAATATGGCATAGAAGGCTTGCACATGTGCACGATAGAGCACTATCGATGGCAAGCAAAAAAATTTCTAGACTTCCATATATACAGGAAAAGCATGAAGGAATTTTCAAAGGATTTGTAGAAGGAAAGAATGTGAAGAAGACATTTCCCAATAGTGAGAGCAAGGCCAAAGGAATACTAGATATAGTACACTCAAATGTATGTGGACCCATGTCTTCTATCTCATTAAATGGCTATGTGTACTATGTTTCCTTTATAGATGATTTATCACGTAATACTTGGATATATTTCTTGAAAGGGAAAAGTGAAGTTTTCAGTAATTTCAAGGAATATAAAGCCTTGGTCGAGAAAAAAAATGATAGGAAGATCAAGGCTCTATGGTCACATAATGGCACAGAGTTCACTTTGGAATAATTCAAGGAACTATGCAGATATTCCAAGATTAAGAGGGAGTTGATAACTCCATACAATCCTTGGCATAATGAGGTTGTGGAACAAAATACTCAAACCATATTGGAAGCAGCAAGAGAAATGTTGCATGACCAGGATCTTCTTATGCACCTTCGAGCGGAGGAATCAAGAATAGGTGTGTATGTACAGAACCATACTCCTCATAGAGTACTTGAAAACAAGAACCTTGAAGAGTATTTCTCAGGATAGAAACCAGAAGTCATCCATTTGATAATATTTGGTCGCCTAGTGTACATACATATCCCAAAGGAGAAGAGTACAAAGCTCGATCCTTCTAGGAGGAAGGGTATATTTGTAGGATGGAGTCATACATCAAAGGAATACCAAATAAACTTCCTGAGATTCAAGAAGATCAACATCCTTAGAGATGTAAACTTTGATGAAGACTCGACATACTTCAGATCCAGGAGGACAGCTATTCAAGAAGTTGAGGAACCTGAAGATACGAGAGGATTTGTTATGGAAATTGGAGAAGAAATTCCAGAATACCATGAAGATCATGATAGGGAACAACCATTAGAGCCTATAGATACATCCCTTGAGAAGGAATCCCAAAAGAGGAAACCATCATGGGAATGGGAGCTTATACAAGAAGGAGGAAGGTATGGTGCTCCAAAAGGAATGCATATAGAGAGAGAAAAGGGGAAAATCCATATAATAGATAAGTGGCCCTACTGTGTGACATCATTGACAAAGAACCTTCCACCTATGAAGAGGTTGCAAAAAATAAAGAATGGAAGGATGCTATGATTAAGGAATATCAATCGATCATGAATAATGATGTCTGGGAGATATTTTCGAGACCGTAAAAGAAGTATGTCGTGAATTCAAAGTGGATCTACAAAATAGAGCATTCTGTAGATGGAAACATAGAGAAATACAAGGAAAGGTTAGTAGAATGAGGCTTCTCACATAAAGAACTCATAGACTACGAAGAGACATTTGCACCCATGGTGAGGTACACTTCCATTAGGGAAATACTTGCATCAACAATAGTTATGAAATGGAAAATACACCAAATGGATGTTAAGAAAACTTTATTGAATGGTGTAGATGAGGAGGAAGTGTACGTGGAACAACCATTGGGATTCGAGACACATGATAGGAAGACCCATGTGTGCAAATTGAATAAGGCCTTGTATGGATTGAAGCAAGCACCGAGGACATGGTACGATAGGATGGATAGATCCTAGATGAGCTTAGCCTTTACCAAGAGTAAAGCAGATTCCAACATTTAATTCAAGGTTGAAGATAGAAGACCAATTATTCTCTTGCTATATGTCGATGAATTGTTTCTAACATGAAAAGAGGAACTCATTAAATATGCAAGGAGGAGACTTGCTACAGAGTTCCAGATGAAAGACCTAGGTATGATGCACTACTTCTTAAGCATGGAGGTGTGGCAGAGTGCATATGGGATCTTCCTTGGTCAAGAAAAGTTTGCAGTGGAGATTCTAAAGAGATTCAGAATGTTGGACTGTAAGTAAATAGCCACACCTATGGAATCTAACTTGAATATTATGAGTGATGATTCATTTGATATGGTTGATGCCATGATGTATCTTCAGATGACTGGCTCATTGAGGTATATGATGAATACGAGGCCAGAGCTATGCTTTGCGGTGAACACCCTGAGCTAGTTCCTAACGGATCCAAGACATTTTCACCTAATAGTTGCAAAGCATGTACTGAGGTACCCAAAAGGTGAAATGGATTATGGACTCAAATATGATGTGGATCAGCAGATTAACCTACACTGTAATGTTGATTTAGATTGGGAAGGTATTCCCACTGACAGGAAAACTTCCTCAGGTTGTTGCTTCAATATGGGATCTGGCATGATCTCCTGGTTCAATAGGAAGAAATCATGCATAGTGTTGAGTACAACTGAGGCATATTACGTTGTCTCTTTCTTGGCTAGTTACGAGGAAGTGTGGATACGAAATCTATTGTCTCACTTATTTGGTCTCTGGTTGGATGTGACTTGTATCTTCTATGACAATGAGAGTTGTGTGAAGTTGTCGGAAAACCCTATGTTCCATGACAAGTTGAAGCACATTGATATCAAGTTCCACTATATCAAAGATATGTTGCAGAGAGGAACAGTGAAGCTCTAGTATGTGGAAACAGACGAGCAAATAGCTGATGTGTTGACCAAGCCTCTATCAAGAGTGAAGTTCAAGTACTTCAGAGAAAGACTTGGTGTGATCCAAAATGACACCCCTCAAAAGAGGGTGTGATGTGTTCTATCATAGATAGAGAGACAGGTTGTTTGAGCATAAAATCCTGGAGAAGATCATAGGTTGATGAGATGTAATTAGTCCTATAGGTTGTCCTTGGATGTAATAAGTCCTAGCGAAGCTCGTAGGTTATCCTTGGATGTAATCAGTCCTGATATGTTTCTATGTTAGAAATAACAGATGCATAATATATCACATGGGAAATGAGACAAGTTTTCCAAGTACAAAAAATCCTAGTGAAGCAGGACGCTCAGACCTAATTAGTCCTTTAGGTTGTATTAAGATGTAATCAATCTTGGTGAAGCTTACTGGTTATCCTTGGACATACTTAGTCCCAAGATAGGTTATTCAAGTGTAAATATGAGACCTAGCGTGGTATGCAGGTTACTCAAATGTAATAATTCTCGTGGGTTGTCTGAGTGTAAAAAGGAGCCATGGCGTGGTATGTAGGTTACTCAGATGTAATACGCTCCGAAGGTTATCTGAATAGAAAATCTACTGGACACATCTTGTTTAGATGTAATAAATCCTTGAGGTTGACCTATAATGTAAAATTCCTAATGTAGCAGGTTGTTTGGTCATAATTAGTCCTTACACACACACACATATATGTGTGTGTGTGTGTGTGTGTGTGTGTGTTCCCATGTTGAGATTATTAGGTCACGAAGCGTGTGAGGTGCACCTAGGAGGTTCTCGGCCTTTACTGGTAGAACGTAGGTTTCCCATGAATGCTTTGTGTGCTTTGCTTTGTTTTGTGCAGGAAAAAAGAGATGACTTGGATACAATGAGATAAATGTAGAAGATGTGGGATATTGCCATGGAAATTTAAAGAAGGTCATGGACATTCCCTCCATGATGGCTTGCTCAAGATGTGATGAAGGCCTGGATGAGGACTAAGCCTACACCCAACATGAAAAATGGTTGGCTCTATAGAAAATTTCAATGACAGGGAGTACCATTTGATGATTGATAAGAAGATGATGATGGAAACAACTATTATGATGAATCTATGATACCATGACGAAGACTTTACCAGATGTGTTGATGATTGTCAAAGAGAGAGAATACCTTCCTAGTTAAGAGGGAGTGTTGATGTATTTGTAACTTTGTAAGATATTCTAATGTATATTAGCATTGTATGTTGTTGTACCCCCATTAGAGATGTGTTTGTCTCCTTAAGGAATGTCCTTATTGTGTCTATAACTTGAGGTACAACCTCTATTGTAAGTCGGGGAAATAGTCCCCAGTGTGATATCATGTAATGTATATTTGGAGTTTCTCTAGGAGAACTCGGCCCTGCTAGTGAAACAGGTCAACCCAGTCATGTATTTGGTCAATCGAATGAAAGGTATAAATAGGGAGGCACTCTCCCTCATTTATACACACTCTCAAGTTCGCATGAGAGAGATATATAAGGGAGGAGAGATATATATCTGATGAATACTTCTTATTAGTGGGATTGATCATCTTATGACAAAGTCTTTGTGAATGTACTATTCTAAGGAAGTTTGCATGTTTTTCTCCTTTATGTTTTCCCCAGTGAAAGTATGTGTTTCTTGTGTATCGGTTATATCTTATGCATCTTGTTGTAGTTGTTATTTTTTTGGACAAATATCCTAATTAACACTACTACATATGGCTCAATTTTTGCACTAAAGTTTTCCATGAAAAAGTTAAAAACGTTGTTTTCATGGAAAATGGTTTAAATTTTTGGAAAAAAATTGAAAATGGCTCGACATTCGTCACTATAGCAATGTTCTTGACCTTTCCTCGCTATTGCAACGATAGTTTGTTGTTATTGCAATGAGAGTTCAAGAACATTTCACTAATGATGAAATGTCAAGAACGTCGCTATAGTGACGAAGTTCCAATGTTAAATAAAAAACGACTTCATAATAAATTCTATGGCGGTAAGTAGATTTTGATGTGATGAAGAACTAAATAAGATTATATGTTTTTGTATAATATAGAATTAAAATATATAATACATTGAGGACTATAAAATCATAGAATAAGAAAGGAGAAAAAAATGTGTTACTTTAAATTATTTATATATCAAAGTATTTATGAATGGTAAAGACATATTTGACTTCAATTTCTCAAATATCAATATAAATATTTTTTTTATGAGGAAAAAATGAAGTCCTGGTCAAACTCATCTAGGACATGTAAGTTATTGGACAACTAACTGGAAACAAGTACCCATCCGTAAAAAAAGTTACTAATCCACTCCCACTCCAACATTGATCAACGTAGATTTAGATTTTGATGATGAAAAACTAGGTGTTGTCTTGAATTATCATATTTTTCCATTCCTTCTTCTTTTATGATATATATATATATATATAAGACTATTCTTTGTTTTGAGACCATTAGTGGGAATAGTATATTATTTGTTTATACATGAATTAGACATAGTGAATAAAATATTATATTGTTAAGGAACATTTTTCTCTTATCTTTTGTACATTCTTAATAGAATAATTAACCTTAAAAAAGGAATATGAAATTGTTAAGGTACATTGCTCTTTTATCCTTGTACATTTTTAATAAAATAATTAACCAACAAAAAAAATGCACATTGCTCTTTTGTCTTTGTACATTTTTAATAAAATAATTAACAAAAAAAAGATATATAAGATATAAAGTACAATTTTAATGTCATTATTTTGTAAGTTTAGGTTTTAGTAAATAATAAATATTTTCAAATTATGGGAATATGAAGTGAATAATCATTTTTATTATCCTTGATATTGTAAGAGGGTTACACTTGTGATAAATCAAGGTTGCATGATGATTTAATGTATGGACTTGGGTACATGTGAGCCTTGGCTTAGAGATGTTGCTCTTCTTTGATTGCTTTGATAATGAGTTGTTGATAGTAGAAATTGGATGAGGTCTCTTCATGGCATTTTGATAGATTCCATAACATGTTGTTAATAGCTAACATATTGATGAGCTTTCTCTTTTTTAACAATGTTGGCATGCTTGGAATATTGTTTTATTAGCATTGATGCAATTATTTAACACTTTGTGCATTTTATTGAATGGGAAACCATCAAGTTAGGGTCTCCCTAAGTTTTAAAGTGTTGATAATTATGCCTTGATGACATGAATGCCTATGGTTTGTACTTTGCTATGTTTGGAATTACTCAATTAAGATCACCCTGAATGGATCCAACAAGATTATTGGTATACTTATGTGGGTTTAAAGTCTCCTAGCTAAAATGAATTAACATATATGAGTACATTTCATACATATTCCTTCAAACCACATTATGTTTAACATCCCTTAATGGAGAAGTAGCCTTTTGCACACTTAATAAGGTTTATTTGGGTGTATCCATCCTTAGTTGAACTCTATTTAACCACATGGAGGATCAATACTAGACCAACGTATCTCTTTGGAGTGGTATCACACTTGGAAGATGATGATTGCAAAATAATCTTTGGTTTTCCATGGACCACCCTCTCTTATAGCACATATTTTTATGCATTCACACATGTTTTTCTTGAAATGTTGGAACATGTTTCTAGGGAGCATTCTTCTTGTGCTCATGATTTGAATTCCTTGCTTGTATGGATACAATTGGAACTTGGATCACATCTTCATAAGGTTGACCACCAAAGAGCGACCCCCTTACTTTTCTCTCTTGACACACATTTAAATGCATTGTGATACTTTATTGCTTATAGGATGGGTCCTCCCCATTCATTCATTGGGTTATTTGAGTATTTTGGGGATATTTCACTTGATTTGATGCCAATATCTTGATTTGTGAACTCATCGTTCCATGCATCTACCTTTTTCACATTTTGTAATGAATTGGAAAGTTGGAAATTGGGCCACTTTAAGGTGATATCCAAGGTGAAGGACTACAGTTGGCATGTGGACATCAATTATTATACTCTTTAGTGGGAGAATTCATATATGGAGGGTCTTATTGCACATGTTTTGGGCATATGACACTTGAAGAAGTCAAATAAGGAAGACATCCACTTTATTGGGGTTTCATTGCACACATACTCATGCCACCTAGATGGGATGTTACACTTGGAGAGACCACATGTGCCATATTGAGGAGGGTTTTCTTATTTGATTCCGTTAAATAAGGAAGAACCCACCTAGGTAAATACACGCAATGATGTAGCCACCATATTATTTTATTCATTATTGACTTCACAACACGACTTGGTTATGAGTTAGGATTGTTTATTGTTTTTCCTTGGAGAAAAAGTGGACCTAAACCACATTATAAGGTTATCTCTACAAAGTTGCATATTTTGAAGACTTTTTTCCATGTAGAGATGAAGTAGGAAACAATTTGAAGGTACTTAAAGGTTCGCATTGGTGATTCCACGTCTTTAGTTTGGTTTGAGGTATGACGATTGCACATTTTAGTATTTTTGGAGGGTTTCAAGTATGGCATTGCATATAATTGTTCCATTGGATTTTTCATATATTCAGGGTTATCCACATTATTTATATTTTCAATTATGGTAGGAGCATGCCCTAAAGTTTCTTGGAAACCCTATTGAAGCTTCAAAATCCATGGAATTCTTAATAGAGTTTCTTCCAAATCTCAATATGGTTCTTCAGGATGTCACGATGAAGATGTTTGCACTTCCATTAATGGGGAAAATTGTACGGGAATGTTCCTATGGTTTCATCTAGAAGGATATACTCTCTTTTAGACGATTTTGTTGAATTTTTCCAAGAATATTAGAGTGAGAGTGAAGTTTACTTCATACATAATGCACATTTCTTGGTTGCTATTCACAATAGAATGAAAAAAAGATGTGATACTTTAAAGCTTGCTTCTCTCTATAATAAAATGAAGGCAATCTAACCTACAACATAAAATACAATTTTGTAACATAGGTATTCTCCATATTTTATAAGCTGTGATCCAGATACAACAAAGATCTTGGTAAATACATGAGGTACGTAACAGTTTTATATGCATGAAAAATGTTCGACGTTCATTTGGTTGCTTATTGATCATCATTGTTTATTGACATATTGTGTTTTACAGCTTTGAACTTTAATATATATTATATCATCATCATCATCATTGTCATCTTCATCATCATCATCTTCAACATCAACATCATCATCATCAACTTCATCATCATCGTATTCATCATCATCTTCAATATCGTCGCCATCATCATGATCATCGTCGTCACCATCTTCATCATCATCTTCCTCATCTTCATCGTCACGATCATTATGATCAATATCGTCGCCATCATCGTGATCATCATCGTCATCATGATCATCAATGTCATCGCCATCTTCATCATGATCAATATCATCATCATGATCATCATCGTCATCATGCAGATTGTCATCTTCATCATGATCATCAATATCGTCATCACCATCTTCATCATCGTATTGATCATAATGATCATGAAGATAAAGATGAGGAAGATGATGATGATGATGATGATGAAGATGGTGATGATGATGATGATGATGATGAAGATGATGATGATGATGATGATGATGATGATGATGATGATGAAGATGATGATCATGATGACGATGATGATCATGAAGATGGCGATGATATTGAAGATGATGATGAAGATGACAATGATGAAGTTGTTGATGATGATGTTGATGTTGAACATGATGATGATGATATAATATATATTAAATTTCGAATCTGTAAAACACAATATATCAATAAGCATTGCAACATGATGATGAAGATGAAGAAGATGATGATGATAATGATGAAGATGGTTATGACGATGATGATCATGATGAAGATGATGATCATGATGACGATAATGATCATGATGATGATATTGATCATGATGAAGATGGTGATGATGATGACGATGATGGCGATGATATTGATCATGATGATAATGATGAGGAAGATGAGGAAGATGATGATGATGATGGTGAATATGGTGATGACGATCATGATCATGTTGAAGATGATGATCATGATGACGATGATGATCATGATGATGATATTGATCATGATGAAGATGTTGATGACGAATATGATCATGATGATGGCGATGATATTGATAATGATGATGAAGATGAGGAAGATGATGATGATGATGGTGAAGCTGGTGATGACGATGATGGTCATGATGAAGATGATGATCATGATGATCATGATGATCATATTGATCATGATGAAGATGGTGATGACAATGATGATCATGATGACGAAAATGATATTGATCATGATCATCATGATGATGAAGATGAGGAAGATGATGATGATGATGATGAAGATGGTGATGACGATGACGATGATGATGAAGAAGAAGAAGATGATGATGATGACGATGGTGATGACGATGATGATGATGACGACGATGATGAAGATGGTGATGATGATGATAATGATGAAGATGATGATCATGATGACGATGATGATCATGATGATGATATTGATCATGATTAAGATGGTGATGACCATGATGATGGTGATGATATTGATCATGATCATCATGATGATGAAGATGAGCAAGATGATGATGATGATGAATATGGTGATGACGATGATGATCATGATGAAAATGATGATCATGAAGATGATATTGATCATGATGAAGATGGTGATGATGATCATGATGAAGATGGTGATGATGGTGACGATATTGATGATGATGATGATGATGATGAAGATGAGGAAGATGATGATAATGATGATTAAGATGGTGCTGATGATGATGATGATGATGAAGATGATGATGATGATGATGATGATGATGATGGTGATGGAAATGATCATGATGATGATGGTGGTGATGACGATGATGATCATGATGACGACGATGATCATGATATTGATCATGATGATGATGATGAAGATGGTGATGACGATGATGATCATGATGAAGATGATGATCATGATCATGATGATGATCGTGATGATGATATTGATCATGATGAAGATGGTGATGATGATCATGATCATGATGACAGTGATGATCATGATGATGGCGAGGATATTGATCATAATTATGATCAATATCATCACCATCATCATGATCATGATCATCATCACCATCTTCATCCTGATCAATATAATCATCCTGATCATCATTGTCATCATGATTATCATCTTCATCATGATCATCATCGTCATCACCATCTTCATCACCATCTTCATCATCTTCATCATCTTCATCATCATGATCATTGTGATCATCGTCGTCATCATGATACCACTAATTAGTACATACAGTCAATCCTAACAAGCAAATTGTTTGTGTGCCTCCTAAAAACAAGAATTTCTAGATTATCTATACATGCCAAACTAAACACAAAGTTTTAAAGTGTACATCATATATATACCATTAAATTTACATATCATCAAGATTGCACATGTGTTATTTTTATATACCAACCCAAAAATAGTCATTCTAAAACATATATCATATGTCAATGATCACAATCGAAGTACCATAAACAACAAATATAAATATTGTTAACCCTAAAAAATCCCTCGCTAAGCTCTCCATGACCTACACCACCCAAGCACACCACTTCACGACCCTCCATTAGACCCCCACGCCCTAAAAAATGCTTAAGGATGAAGAAAAAGGCTTAAAAACCCCAAAAAGGAGCCTAAAATACTCTTGTAGAAGCTAAAGCCCCCAAAAAGGGGCTAAAACCCTAAAAGGAGCTAAAACTAGGGCGAAAGGGGCTAAAGCCTAGACCAAGGGCTTAAAACCCTAAAACCCCCAAAAAAACTATAAAAGGAGGGTGGGGGGTCACTCTCAAAACACTTCTCCCTTGCATACTGTTATGCTTCCCTTGGATGCCTTGAGACCCTTTGTCTCTCAAGCCACCCACACTCCCTCTCCTCCATCTTCATTGAGCCATAGCTCTCCCATCCAAGAAAGAGGTGCTTCTTCAAGCCAGGGCATGGTGGCCCAATTCCACCCAAAGAGAAGGTATTGCTTGTTATTTTTTGTTTTTGTTTAATGATTTCTTTTCTTTCTAACCCATGGTTTATTTGCAGTTTTATTGCCTAACTTGTTGTTTGCAGAGGGGTTCTCCATAATTTCTCTTCTTTCTGTTCTATTTTATTTCATGTTTGTTTTTACTGCATTCCATCCAGGAACCTATCCTTCCATCCTATAGATGGAAGGTAGCCATTCTTGCCCCTGTAGCAAGGAGAAATCCCTGCTATAGAACTGGTGACCATACTAGGTCGATCCCACAGGATCCTTGGTCTAGATTTTTAAAATTTCAAGTTTTTCAAGTTTTGCCCTAGTTTTAAAAAATTTCATGTCAAATCTAGTTTAGATTTAGTTTATTTCTAGTTATTAGTGTTGCCGAAGCCTCCTCTAGGAAAATCCGAGTAAGTTTGGCCACAGTATAGGTTACTATCGGTCGAATTTGACTCAGGATTAGAAAAACCTCAAATCCGGGGTAGGTCGCACTTATCAGGCCTGAACAAGGGATGAGGGCACACTTAATGGCCTAACAGGTGCACCCAAGGTGCACTTAATCCCCAAAAGGTGTGAATTCACTCAGAAACACAGACCTTGACTGTCTGTGAAATCTGTACGACCCCCTCGCCTGTTTCTGAAAAACATTTGTGACCCCCTTGCCAAATTTGATCAGAAATGTGTGGTCTGTCAATCAGAGTTTCAATTTCAGTTTAATAGGGACTGTGAGTGTGGCTCATCTGCCTATATCCAGCACAGAAGTTTAATTTCAGTTTCTATTTTAATTTCCTATAATTGCATCAACAAACAAAGTGTAAATTCAAAGTAAATTTTAATGGATTAATTAAATGAATGCAGCTTAACTAAAATCAACCTAAAACTAGCTATCTTTCTTACCCTTCCTCCTCTACCCAGTCATCACCCTCCAGGGTATTCTGGGATACGACGAAGGGCAAGATCGTATAGACCTAGGCCCTTCATTGAATATTTTTCTAAACCATTAAAACTGGATGACCTGGAAGGTATAGGGGGTAGAGAACGAGAGCTTCTCATGGCGCTAAGCGTCCTCCCTGTTGACCAACCTTGCATCCGGGAGGTGACCTGTGGATCTATGGATGGGCTTAGTCCCATTGTGTTGAGAGCCCAATACCTTCTCTTGGTTGAAGAGGAATATCAGTGTGAGGTAGTCATATAGTTAGGCCATGAACATTTAGGGTTAAAAACTATATTTGTTTACAAATTTCTGATTACTCAATGCTTTCATACATAATGACATGAAATCTACCACAATATGATGAAGTCATAAACCATTTGCAGCTACAAATACCAGAAAGACAGACAAACAAATACACCATACTAAGTAATCAACCCAACTCAGTTCATGACGCTGAGAGAGCCTTGAAATTTATCAATTTACACTAAGTTCAAACAATCTACAGTCTTTGAGGACATAAGTCCCTAACTACTTCAACTGTGGGAAGTGCTTGGGCTCTGCCCAGAAACTCATTGTGAGGAGTACCACTGGAACCCCAAAGTAGCTGGCTATTGAGAGAAATTGCCAAGCGAAACGGGCAACAACCCCTTCCAATTGAGTAGAAACACCTATGAGGAAAAAGCCAAGCATTGTCTTCTGGTAGTCTTGGTGGCTGAGTGACCACCTACAGCCAATAGGAAGCCACTGAAACTGGGGTCCAAACATCATTCCCATCAGTTTGATAAACATCTAACACAATTGTTCCCTCACGCTCTTCCTCACGCCTGAGAAGCGAACCACCAGAATTTGGAACACTCAATTGACACCGTTGAAACTATTCTCAGTGATCTCCCACACCATCAGAAGGCCACACAGCCTCTGATTCAAATTCAGAGCCATATCAGTCTAAACAAGACCTCCATACTGCACCATCAAGCCCCATGACTGGTGCAAATCCAGATCCATTTTCTGGCATAACCATAGCAAGTGGACCCATGTACACACCACAACCTTTCACCAATAACCCCGCGGGTGGTCCAAGCATAGTCATGCAAACTATCATCAGTCAGCTCCCACCACCTATAGTGACCATCCAAGCTGGTCCACTTGCAACACATGGGGGCAGTGGCCCTTCCACACACACTGCCGCTCCTGCCACACAGGGGGGTAATGGGTCGTCCACTTGCATTTCCCCTACAATCATACATGGGGGCAATGTCCCCGCCACTCATACTATCCCCCCCACAACACTTGGGGGCATTGGCCCATCTGCAATGGTGCCACCACAAGTACCCCCAGCTGTGCAGATGCATTATGCACCTGCAAACCCCACCACCATCATAGCTCCATCCCACATCAACTTGGGGTCAAACTTTCCTTTCATGGCTCATCTTAACTTACCTGATTTGGCACGGTTAACAAGTGACCCCATCCACCTCCAAGCTTTCTGGCCACCCATGCCAACTAAGCTGCCATTAGACATTCCCAAGTTTGAAGGCAAAGCAGGGGAATGTCCCCAAAACCACATAATGACATTCCATCTATGGTGCTCGTCAAATAGAATCGTAGATGATTCCATCAAACTGAGGCTATTCCAACGCACCCTTACAGGTATCATGACCAAATGGTACATTGAGATACCGTAGGCCAAATACTCAGACTTCAAATCCCTAGCTTTCATGTTCCTATAGTATTTTCAACTCCCTATCAGATATGACGAGGGGGTGGAGATCCTACTATCTTGCCGTCAGAATACTGCCACTCATATAACTAACCATATCCATGAGTGGCGGCGATGTCATAGCCTATGTTAAATCCAACTTGACGATAGGATCTTCTTGGATTGGTTCCTTAAGACCTTGCTCCCACCCATAGCAAAGGATGTCGCATCCAAACGTCCCCAATCCGAAGAAGAGGCCATACTAAAAGATCAATAGTTTGACCTTATCTATGTTTAGTCTGGATACCTGTACACCATCATCCTAGACGCTCCTCACGCAAGCACCTCCTACCGCAACGCACCAAGGGATTCTCATGTTGTGGATGACATCATAGGCTCGGTCTCCCAACAGCTGCAACATCGTTCGACACCACCTGCCATTACACCACAACCAAGCAACACTGCTAGTGTTGCTTACCAAAACCAAACTCTGGACTATGCCATAATGATGTCCCGATCCGGAGCAACAACTTCCTATGCATAGCCTACACCACCACAACAGGCTTAGGCCATGGCTTCACCAACACAGCAGTATGCGGGGAAAATTCCCACATTTGTGGCTCCATCACCCCCACAAATCTACTATGCACTGCCAATGCAAACAGTTCAAGCCCCTACCCTTGCTCCACCTGCTCCATTGGGACAAGTGTTCGCACAACAAAACCATCCCAACCAGCCTGCCCCCAACAATCAACAAGGGAAAGCTAGGAATAATTGGCCCTGGAACCAAGCCAATAATCAACCGTAGGGAGGCAGTCAAAAACCAAACCATCCCAACAATGCCGTAGCAAACCGAAATCCCCAAAACCCCCAATGACAAAATGCACCAAGGCGCAATGCCCCATTGCGCATAAACCAACCATGCACACTCTATTATGTTTATGGGCACTACACATTCGAGTGTCCCCTCATGGGCCGTGCTAAGAAGGCCATTCAAAACGAGGCCCAACAGGCTACCAACGCTATAAATCAAGCCTAATCCAACCCGGCACTACAAGGATCTCCCCCCATGGTGCTTCAAAACCCAATACCAGTCCAAGGATTAGTGGCAACTGTACCCCCTCCCCAACCCAATCCCAACACTCTGGGGGCACCTCCCATGGCTGAAATAGGTGTTCACCACCTACTAACCATGATGACTGAAGAGGTCAACTTGCAAACCAAAAATAATCATTACGGTACCACCACCAAACCCACTGACACATCAATGGCATCAACGTCCAAAACAGTTAACCTACCTCTTCAGTTACCCCCATTCTTACGCCCTTGCATACACATAATTACCAATAACTCCACGGCTAAAGCTGCAGTCAGCTATAGCATTTTGGATGATTTGGCCCAAATGCCAACCACCATGTCCCCTCTTAAGGTACTTAAAATGTGCCCAACACAACGAAAAGTCTTACTAACTGCCCTTGGGGCAGTATACCCCTCCGACTCCAAGTTGATCGCATTTGACATGGAGAATAGAGAACCATGCATGCCATCGACCATCGCCTTTCAAATCCTGGTTTCCATCTAGAATTTGGTTGTGCATTGGTGCATAGTGGATGAGGGGGAATCCACATGTGTTATGTCCACCCTGGTTTGGTAGAAAAACAGATCACCAATTCTACAACCATCCTCCACAACTTTGCGGGATTATGATGGACATCCCACTAAATCCCAATGAATCATCCCCCATGTCCCCATCACATTAGTCGGGAAGACAGTGCTGATCGACATAGAGGTCATCAATGCTCAACTGGACTACAACCTTATCCTTGGAAGGATTTATATGTATGCCATGAGAGCAGTCGCATCAACTGTCTTCCATCTCGTGATGTTCCCCCATGAAGGGAAGATTGTGACAGTTGATCAGCTCACTTATCATGATCCGCAAGGGTTAACAACACCTTCCAACATTATCCCTACCATCACCACCATTGAGCCACAAGGGGTGACCACACATGCTAATGTCATCCCTGTAATCAACACTATGGTTGAAAACACACTAGCCTACCCATTGTTGAATGTGGGCCCTAGGTTGTTTGTCGATCCCACCATGACGGCTCCTTTATCCTCTGTGTCACCGCCACCGACACAAAATGAGACTGCAGACTTGTGCAAGGTCTCATCTAGTGCCGTTGCACCCAAAAAACAAGCACAGCTATAACCCCAACCCCAACGACAACATCGCTTGTAGCCACAACACCAACAGTAGCCACAACATCACTCGCAGCAATAGCATTACGCATAGCTGCAACCACAACCACATCCCCACATGCATTCAGTCGAGAGTTATCTAGGCTCATCTCTAGTCCATACGATTCCCTTCCTCTTCCCCCCACCTGGTGTCATGAGCAAGCCAGTCATGGACACCTTAAGCCTACCCAACTTTACATTGGGAATTTCGATGTGGTATCTTGATCCACCAGCTCAACCAGCAATGCCCCAGGTTGTCTTAACCTTGGTGCAACCCATTGCGGTTGAGTCCCATCCTCCACCCAGTCTGCAAAAACCAACCACTGCACCCGCACCTGCACTGCCCGAAAAAGGCCAGGGGAAAGAATGCCAAAGCAACCGTAGAACCTTGGTAGATCCCTCCTTGCATCGTCTGTGAACAACAAGGACATCCAACTCAGAACTGCCCTAAGATTCCAATGATCTTTGTGCATTTGGATGCCATGGACACAACCGAAAACCTCCCCGTGGTTGAACTTCCAAATGCGCCAATAGTCAGAAACAAGTCACCGAGAACAAACCATGCTTGCGCTCTTTGTGATCTGTATGGACATTATTCTCACCATTGCCATGACTTGTCCGAGTATCGAATGGCTCTAGCCAACCTTTGACAGCATTCCCTTGAATCTGAGATCACTTTGATTGAAGAAGTTCATCCCCCACCTCCTTCTTCATACACCATGTCCATTTACATGATGTCCAGTTCTACAGACCCTCTTATCTCCACCATCATCGAAGGTCCATCAAACCTATCTCTTCTGTTGTTTCTGCAGCTACAACCTCAGTTGCAATCTCAACCTCAGTTATCAGGGAAACAGTGGGGTTCATTACCAATAAACATGATCCTTTTCCTTGTTCTTTTCCTTTTCCTTTTCCTACCATCCGAGATCATGAGTAAATCGTCTTGGAAACCCACAATCTATAGGATTTCGCATTGGGAGATCCTATGTGGTACCTTGAACCACCTACCATACCTATGAGGCCCCAAGATGTGTTGACTCATGTCCAGCCAATTGATTTGATGTTGCACCTACCTTTAGGTCCATTAAAGACTCCTCTTGTCTCCAGGCCTACCCCTCTTCCTCCAACAGAGACTGGGGGAAAGGCCACCAAAGCCACAACTAGTACCATTTACATGATCTCTAGCACTAGTTTCGCTTCTGTCTCATCGGCCGTAGAAGATCTGTTAATGTAATTGTAACTTCAGAATGTATTCACTTGTATTTCTTATCTATTGTAAACCAATGTTTATTTTGGGATTTTCTTATGTCATGTCATGCCCTGATGTTTCGATCAGGAGAATCAATAATGTAAACAAGTCATGTCAAGTCATTATGGGTAACCCTCCTATTGTCTAAGGGTTAAAGTCCCCGTAGTTCCGAGGCACTAAGGTTATTAGACTCTCCTAGAGAGGTCGGCCCTAGTAGGGTTTTAGTCATGTCAGGATTAGTATAAATAGAGAGTTGGACTCTCTATTTAGCACACAACTCATACACACTCAAGTGTAGCGCATAGTTGAGGAAGACAAAGACAATAGGACTAGAGGAAAGAGCTTGCTGCTGTTGGGAGATTGTCTTACTGTTTTTGGGTTTCACTTTGGTGCTGATTCTATCTCTGAGGAAGTTGCGAGGTTTTCTCCATTTATGGTTTCCTCGAGGAAAAACACTATGTTCATTGTCTCTTGTGTTTGATTGTTGTGCTTGTTGTTCTCTCAGTTAAAGATACTAATGATATTCTAGCTTAATGTTGTAAAAACTAACATGGTATCAGAGCTAACCTGAGAAGAAGACACTGTGTAGTTGTGGGAACTAGGGCTTCCTATTTTTTGGATCTCTCTCCATAGATTTTAAGCAAAAGTAAGGTGAAATAACTCTCCTCCCTAGGGCGCATCTTTCTGTCGAAGCAGAATCCAATTCTGAGGTTTTTCAGTTTTGGACCTGACACTACTGCTGAAAATTAGGGATTTTCATAGAAGAGGAATTTTTCAGTGAGCCCAGGCCTGGATTGATCTCCTCCCCAAAATCGAAGTTAGGGATCAATTTCAAAGAATTTGGTTGGACAAAACTCCGGAAAAGAAAAACTCTAATTTGCTCCTGAACCAGTACTGCAGGATTTCAGCTTCAAATCCAGATCCGACATCTTGACCTGGTAAGATCTAAATCTTTTGTATTTCCATTTGAGGTTCTCAGTTAAGATGTCTCATCATACCAAGCTTGATGAAAAGCTTGAGGGAGTTGATAACTTCCGAGCTTGGAAGTATAGTATCTCCCTGGTCCTGGAAGAAAATGAGTTAGACTCCTATATCCAGGAGGAGGTTCCAGTTCCAGAGGGAGATGAGGCCAAGGCCCTACATAAGAAGAAGTTGGTTATGGAAAAGAGGATCATTGCTGATTCTATCAAGGATCACCTCATTCCATAGGTGTCGTCCCTCAAGACACCTAAATCCATGTTTGATTCCCTAACCAAATTGTTTGAAGGGAAGAACATCAATCGGAAGATGACTCTAAGGAACTAATTGAAGAATGTCAAGATCCAAAATGAGGAGACCATCCAGTCATACTTCACAAGGGTCTCCCAGATCAAAGAACAACTAGAAGCTGTAGATGAAGAAGTAGAGAATGCATAAATTGTGATGACAACATTGAATGGCCTCCCTAGGTCATGGGATTCTTTCATCCAAGGAATCTGTGCTAGAAAGAAGTTGGTCAAGTTTAGCAGACCGTGGGAAGAATGATCTCAAGAAGAAGCTCATATAGCTACTCGAAAAGAGAATATGGGAAGTGAAAATCAAGCTCTCACAGTACACTCCAAGAAAGGAAGAAGGGAAAATCATCATCACCAAGGTAAGCATTCTCATAAGAAAAATAACTTTATGAGAAGGGATCCATCCAAACTCAGATGTTATACATGCGATGAAATAGGACACTTTGCTAAAAAAATTCCCAAGAATAAGAATGGATCCAAGAAGAAGAATAATTCCAAAAGAAGACAACATGCTCACATAGCTGAGGATGATGATCCTCCTAGGAAGAGAGTAAAACAAGAAAGTGAAGACTCTTCAAGTGAATATGAATATGTTCTGATCTCCGCTCTAATGGGAACTATCACTCATGGAAGCAAAGATTGGCTTATTGATAGCGGGGCTTCCAAACACATGACAGGTTTCAAAGAATCCTTTGAGAAACTATTCGAACATAATTCACCTCATAAGGTGAAACTTGGGGATGACTACCAATATGCTATAAAGGTTAGTGGTGAATCCTCCCACAAGTTAGACTCTAAAAAGTCTATGAAAATGAAGTATGTTCTATTTGTACTAGTGTTGGCTAGCAACACCCTTCAGATCATTTTGAACAAAAATAATTTCAAATAGGTAATCTTTGGTTGACATTTGATATTTTCACCTAGATCAACACTCATCATGGATACTCTAGGAGTGCCCTAACAATCTTTGATTCTTAAGGCACTCCTGATAGAAGTTTAATTGATTCATCGATTCACAAGGATTAGCATCAGCATTTGATTCTCATGATCTTAAACCCTCATTTCTTTTAATCATCTTGAAAACTATAATTACAGAAGTTAGTAGCTCCTATTTTCATTTCCACTTATCACTCATGCATGTTTAAAATCAAATGAATTTATAATTATTAATTCAAACAAGCTACTACATGGTGTGATAACTGTTACTGTTTAGTTCATATAGGAGACCTAATAAAGCTTTATCACTTCTGAATTATTTATCTTATCTTGTTTGTCATAAGGTTTTAAAGTGTATTTAATATAATTTTCATATGCCACACATTACTATACACTTATCCTTATTTCGAAATTTGTATTTCTGAAATGAGTTAGTGTTAAAGTTTGCCATGAGGATCTAAGATGACTTTTAGAGTTTTTGACATAGGTTTGGTTACATTATAAATTATTTCCCGATCATTTTTTTTAATAACCTTGATCTTGAGTTTATTAATTATATCCTTAGATGGTCATATTATTATAGTTTTATTCGATGATTGAAGGTTTGGGATTTTTGAAAAACATTCAACAATGTGTTGAAGGGATGAGTTTTCCTGCACCGTCACAGCATTATGAAATAACGATCAAATGCTGAACTCATGGTGAAGCTAGGTTTTTGATATTCGTGTCACTTCAAGCTTGCCATCTGTCAATATTTCATCATACAAACATCACTCTTAATAACTCGCCCGCTTGACTTCCCTGCAGCTCATCATAGTCTGTTTCCAAGGTGTTTGCAGAATCGTTTGATGGGGTTAATGCACAGGTTGGGGACATTGAATTAAGGCTGACTGAATAATTTATTTCTCAATCCATTGGTTTATCTTCAAACAAAAATGGTAGGCAACTAAAGAACCGTTAAAGATCACAAGAACTGGATCGCGCACTTGGCGAGAGAGGCAAATTTCGGTGTCTATTTGTGAACAAACCATTTCGAATCTGGAAAAACCGTTGAAAACCCACTTCACAAATGGGCCAAGTTACCCTTTTTTGCTAGCTGTTTTCAAAAATAGTGTAGGATTTGTGAGATATGTGGACCTATTTGAGCTGTATTAATTCCAAAAATTCACCAGACATCTCATTCATTTCTATATGTTCATCATTGCATGTTGCTAATAGATTTTGTTTGACATTTACAGGTGTTAATGGAGTTGTTGATATAAAGATGGATGTTATCCTACATTTGTGCACTTTTTTACTATGCGTGGTTACTTAGTGGAGGATGTTTCAGGATTGCAACTGATTGCCGATTCTGTAATTTCTACATTTATGTTTCTAAGCATTCATTAGGGGGATTATCCAATATGGTGTTAACATATTTTGGAGAATATAATGTTGGATTTCTGCAGTAAGTGAATTTGTTTGGCGTGTTATTCTCTCCAGATGGTTATGTAATAGCATGCCTATAATTCTGCTCGTTTTTGGACTATATTTGGATAAAATCCTTATATTCCCTTAGAAATAGGAATTTTATTTAATCAGTTGTAGCTTGTAGTTCCTTTTATAAGCACACTCTAAACATAAGTTAGGGGGTTTGATACCAAATATTTGTGGAGAACTTATATTCTACAGTGATATAATATATTCTGTTATGCTCGTTTTTCTTTATAACTGCTTCTGAGGATTGCTGGTTGTTACAGGATGCTGAAGATAGTAGCTAAGTCTTTCAGTCAATTCATACTGTCCTATATGATGTTTCTCTGTTGATTGAATA